>OW964551.2:33028856-33629117 GCA_943138885.2 Tholera decimalis
TTCTTATAAATCATAAAGTTTTTTATGTATGTTCAAAATAATTAGCTTAACGTATAGATAAATACATAGGCTATAATTTCTTGTTATTTTGAGGTTAAGAATATGCTCCAGATTTGGCTTACAGGTATTCAGACCCCATTTTTTGTAATTTTCTACGATTATTGCGGCGATAAAAACGTATTTGTGTGAAAAAGATGTATAGGACTGTGTAATTATAATGCATTCAATGTGGAGATGAATAAATTATCTTGAAATTAATACCATAACATTGTCAAAATTTTAACTCCTTATGTATCAAAATGGTACCAGAAAAACATTGATATTTGCGAGAAAACGTAAATGCGTCCTTAATTTTCTTCATAAGATCAAATCTCTCGGCTTTAAAAATCATGTCTGCTATTTAAGCTTACTTTTACAATTTTATCAGTTTGATGTTCTTTTTAACTCTCGACGCAAAAAGAGGGGTGTTATAAGTTTAACGTGTGTCTGTCTGTTGTAGCATCATAGCTCCCGAACGGATGAAGCGATTTCAATTTAGTTTTTTTTATTTTTTATTAAAGGTGACTTATGTGCAAGTGTTCTTAGACTTGTTTGATGAAAATCCGCGAGTTGACAACTTTGTAAAAATTGTTTGAAACGCTTCGAAGCGCTTCACGTGTACTCGTAAAATAATATTTTATTCATCACTTAACCTTTCAATTAAAATATAAGTATTTTTTTAATTTTTAAAAAACTATAGCCTAAATCGTGGCATTGTGGTCACGTGACTATGTATGACGTCATCGTTCAAAAAACAACTTTCCTGGCATTTGGCACATAAATGTACTTCGGGTATTTTATGATATTTTACTCTATTATGAACGTGAAAAATTATTATCAGTGCTGTGCAGTACCTTGTTGTGGGAATACTACTATAAAAACGCCAACGAAACTATTTATTCATGTCCCTTTAAAAAGAGATATTCGCAAGAAGTGGTTAGAACTTCTGTGTCAAATCCATCCAAAGGTTGTCTGTAAAAGATCGCTTTTAGCGGTAAGACCGCCCGTTGTATCACCCTTTTTAGTTGTTAAGTCCACATTTGTTTAACTGTTATGGTGTACAATAAATAATATATCTATCTATCTGCTTTTTTAAAAAGACAAAAAAAGGAACTCATCGAACAACTATTACAGGACGATAAGACAAATGAACCAGAAGAGAGAGAGTTAGTTATGAAATGAAATTAAATATTTATTTGTAAATTGGTTATAAATAACACCTTTACACGTCATGTTTTTTTGCGTGTTTAGTTTAGCTATATGAGGCCGGTATTTCCTAACTGACTACTCTGAGAAGAAACACTGAAACAAACTCCCTCTGAGTTTGTCGTCAACGTCTCTTTTGAAGTCCAAACAATTTGTATTTGTATATGAGAAGCATGTAGGTTCATGTCTTTGGTATTCTTTTGAGGAAATAACCACGCAAATTTGAGCGGACCTGTCCAGACAGTGCAAGCAGTTAGTTAGTTATTTCTTATTAACCGACTTCAAAAAAAGGAGGTTTACAATTCGTCTTGAACTTTTTTTTTTTTATGTATAACATAACTCGGAGACGGCTGAACCGATTTGAAAAATTCTTTTTGCGTATGAATAGGTATAGTTTCTAGTTGGTCCCATTGTTACGAAATCAGGATCTGATGATGGGATCCTGGAGAAATCGAGGGAACTCTTCAAATATTATAGGCACACCTATAGCGTTTTGGGTATTTCTTATAGTACCTTGAGCAATTGCTTCCGAAAAGTACCATTTGGGGAAGTTGAACTGATGATGAAGACCACAGATGGCCAATGAAACTCCTCAATAATAAGTATTTCGTGGATTGCGATTCCATTACTTGAGTACGGATGTTAAACACTTTATGCTCGTCACAATACATATGGTGATGTAGAGTTGATGGTCAAGTACCAGGAGAACTCCTCAAAAATTAACGGCTATGCATCGGGAAAAGCAATATTTTGTAAAAGGTGATAAGTTGTTGACATTATGGCTTTTGTAACTAGATAAATTACAAACCGACCCACTAAAAAGCGTGAAAAAAAAATTTTTTGCAAAAAAATAGAACCGACTTCCATATCAAAACACTACAAAGGCAAAAATAACTTTAATTTCGGAAGGCGGTGTCTTTAGTTCTGTATATATTTTCGTTTTTGACACCACCTTCCGAAATTAAAGTTATTTTTGCCTTTGTAGTGTTTTGATATTGAAGTCGGTTCTATTTTTTTGCTAAAAATTTTTTTTTGTCTTACGCATCAACTAAAGATAACCAGTCAGCTGTCAAAATATTGAACGATGACGTCTCGTTTTCTGATTGGTGTTTCTATTCACGTGACTCACAGATAAAAAGTCTCATTTTTCTTGAGGGAAAATAAAATAAATAATTAATAATCTTTTCTTCATTTGTACTATTTTGTGCTTCATATCAATAGATTTACATAATTAAATAGTTATTTTAAATTTTTAAACATACTGTCAACTCGCGGATTGGTTGAGCCGTTTAAAAGTTGTGGGGGGTGAAAGTGGGAATGAATAATCAATTGTTGTCAAATATACCCAAGTGGGGTATGAAATGAAAGAACACGACGAGTATATTACAATCAGACATGTTTTATTAAAATCGGTTCAGCCATTTACTAGATATGGGGAGTGAAAGTGGGCATGAATAATTGAATATTGTCAAATATACCTAAGTGTCGTATAAAATGAAATAACTGACAAAAACTATGGTAGGTGAAAAGTTTAAAAAGCATAAAATAAAAATTTAAAAACCCTCTACGCAAAAAATACTTAGCGGTAGTTTAAGAAACATCCCTTAAAAAGTATAAAAAAAATTAAAGTCGCGGCGGGGTATCGCCATTTAGAATCGATATTTAAAATTTGTTACATAGCGATACCCCGCTATTTCTTAAATTTTTTTAAATTAATTTTTTTAAATTTTAAATTCAATTTTTTTAACCAATACATGACCTCATCACATCATTTCACAATAGGCTATGTTCCTTAAAGAATACTCATCCATCATCATCACATCATCATCATAATGCTTAACCTCTTTCCAACTGTATTGGCGTCGGCTTCTAACCCAATGCAGCTGAGTACTAGAGTTTTACATGGAGCCAATTCTTATCTGACCTTTACAACCCATTAGCCGGGAACAAGATACTCCTTAGCAAGACCAGTGTCAGCTGTTCAAATGTCAGCCGGGACTAAAGACTATAAAACCACTTGACCGCGCACACAGAGCCCCGACGCACGAAAACTATTAGCCTTTTTGCACCTATACAACGTGTAAAGGAAACCCCATATCTATCCAAAAGGGCTGAAGACAACATCTGGTAAGGAGTCTCTATGCACAGTTTCAGCACAAAATAACTGACTCAAAGAATTGATACCAAATTATTGATTTCATATATTTCTTGAATACCAATCATAACAAACGTGTCACAGCACTACGAGGGTCAATAACTTTCCACGTCACTTGCCAATAACACGATAATTCTTTTCGTTCTTCTTAATTTGAAAAATTCGGTCTCTGGAATTGTGTATTGGAATTTTATTGTAATAAGTTCTACATACGTAGACTTAGGATTACAAAACCCTTGCCATATCGTTTGTTATCATCCAAAGAAGCCATGCACTTGGTATGTTTATACCCTTTAAATTACACGTTGTATATTGGCTACGGTACACGAACCATTTTAGTAGTGACCAAGTGTTAGACCTGTGTGCATGCTAAATAATTACAAATTTAATTTTTTTTTATAACGCATAATAATGCCTTCATGCGCGTTGAAGTAGTGTGGAAAACATTCTCAGACATCTGGATACTAAATGGATGACATAACTCTTTATCAGTAATGAAATACTACGAAAATTATTTTTTATTTAATCAAATTATAAGCCACCGCAGGGATCTATTTAAAATGGTGGTTTAGGTGAGCAAGCCCACGGTTGAGTCGCGCGTTGATGTCTTTTGGAAAAGTCTTCTTATTTCATTAAGAAATTCAAATTCTTTTTAACCGACTTCAAAAAAAGGAGGTTCTCAATTCGTCTTGAACATGTATTACCTCATAACTCGGAGACGGCTGGACCGATTTGAAAAATTCTTTTTGCGTTTGAATGGGTATACTTTCTAGTTGGTCCCATTATTACAAAATCAGGATCTGATGATGGGATCCTGGAGAAATCGAGGGAACTCTTCAAATATTATAGGCACACCTATAGCCTTGAGCAGTTGCTTCCGAAAAGTACCATTTGGGGAAGTTGAACTGATGATGAAGACCACAGATGGCGACTGAAACTCCTCAATAATAAGTATTTCGTGGATTGCGATTCGATTACTTGAGTACGGATTTTAAACACTTTATGCTCGTCACAATACATATGGTGATGTAGAGCTGGTGGTCAAGTACCAGGAGAACTCCATAAAAATTAACGGCTATGCATCGGGAAAAGCAATATTTTGTAAAAGGTGATAAGTTGTTGACATTATGGCTTTTGTAACTAGATAAATTACAAACCGACCCACTAAAAAGAGTTAAAAAAAAAAATTTGCAAAAAATAGAACCGACTTCCATATCAAAACACTACAAAGCCAAACATAACTTTAATTTCGGAAGGCGGTGTGGAAAAAAAAGAAAATCCTAAACCTTTGTAGTGTTTTGATATGGAAGTCGGTTCTATTTTTTGCAAAAAAAAATTTAACCCTTTCTTTCCCTTTGTATTTTTATCGTAAAAATCTGTGCTGTTAACTTTAACGTCGTAATATGATATCGATAATTACAAAATTAAACTTATTTTTTTTTAATTCATTTCAGTTACTATCTACCTACCTTCTTTTAACCAACTTTGAAAAAGGAGGAAGTTCTAAAGTTTTTTCTTCTGTGTGACATGCATGTTTTCATTTAAGATTTCCGAAGATTCCAGAATTAAAATTACAGTGGATAGATAAAGTTACTAGGGAATATTGGATTCTAGTTGTGTTTTTATTGATATAATGTTGAGAAGAGTCAAATCGTGAAAATAAGATACCTATATTCAATCTTTTTAGGCTTCTAATAGTATGGCGGACTCTAATACTAATTAACTTGGGCCTTAATTAAAATATTTTTATTATGGGATTTTTACTCGCTATTTTTACAATGTTTACATCAATTTTATCGATATCGACTACTTTCCCTTAATCAAGTAGACCAATCCCTACCCAGGCATATCTACGCAACTTGACCTTGAACTGACCAATTACAGCTCTGCATTTCTCTCTCCCGCCCGAACCGTAACAGTGAGTCGTGTTCTTCAAAGAAATCGGCCTATACGCTTGTCATAAGTATTAAAAAAGCGCTATGATGAGTTATTAAACAGATTGGATATTTTGGGAGTTGGACATTTTGGGATTTTGATACCGTTAGACACTGAGAATTCTACATTTTGACCCTGAACGACGCGAACGAAGTAGGTATTTAGTATTTACTAATAAATACTATACACTTATTTAGTGTTATTATTAATTTTCAGGAACCTGAAAGCGGCCCTGACTGAATTCAAACCAGACATTTTGGTGTACAACGCTGGGACTGACATATTGGATACAGATCCACTGGGATATCTGAGGATAAGCGAATATGTAAGTTATTTACATGCGGTAGAATATGTAGTTGGTACTAAAGTAAAGCTTATTCGTATGTAAATAAAGTTCAGTATCCAAAGTAATCATGAGATGTCGTATAAGTTTGAAACAACACTAAACGTTAGCTGCTCCAATAGCTACTATAAAGCAAGAGTGAACAGACATCTGGGCTTGCTCGTTCCATCGTAGATAGGGCTTGCAATCCGGATATCCGTCAATTTTGAACTCCGGATTTTCCTTGCATCACTATCCGGATTTTTGGGATGTTACGGATAGTTGCATTTCTCTTTTAAATATTAAAAAAGAAGCTATCATCTTTAAAGTTGTTGTTGCTAATGTGATTGATCGGTTCTTATTATTAAAAGACTGTATTCAAGGCATTAATTGAAGAAGATGCAAACTTACACAGCGTTAAGATTCATGTTTCAGAAATGATCGCAAAAAGATAGCAATTTCAGTAATGAACTTCTATCATCACTCAAAAGAAGAATGTCTTAACGACGAGATAATTAGTACAATGACAAATTGACACGACCCTAACAATTTTTAAAAAGCGAAGTAAATACGACTGGCCTTTTGATACACAACAACCAGATCAAACAGTCATAACTTCAGTGGATAATACACAAGATACAGAAAGTTGCTCTGCTTCAACTGTAAGTGTATCTATCTGTAGAGATGTTTCTTAAACAACTTATAAGTATTTTTTGCGTAAGGGGTTTTTTAAATTTTTAATTAATTCTTATTTTAAGCTTTTAAACTTTTCACCATAGCTTTTGTCAATTTGACCAATTTCATGGAATGGAAAGTTTTTGTAATATAGTACGCGTCGTTTCCTTTCATTTGATACCCCACTTGGATATATTTGACAACATTCGATGAATCATCCCCACTTTCACTGCCCATATCTAGTAACGGAAAACCTGCTTTCTAACAAAAAAAAAAAAACTGCATCGAAATTAGTTCACCCGATTAGAAGCTACAGTGCCACAGACAGATACACAGATACACACGTTAAACTTATAACACCCTCTGTTTCCGTCGGGAGTTAAAAACACAAATACGAGAAGAAATCATCCGGTTTATGAGTCAGCTATCTTCTGAGCAGTGACCCACTTGTGATGGCACTATTCGATGAGAATGATCAGAGAAACAGTCATTTAGAAAGGGTTTACGACCAGTTAAACTTTAAAGCTTTTAAGATCATGTTTGAAATTTGATAAATGAATAATAATGAAAATTAAGATGAATTTGGGAAAAAAATAATTTAAGAATTATGTAATACTATAAAGAAAAAGCGTTATTTGATTATTCTGAGATATTTGGTTATTTTTTTGTATTTATATTTTATTATACTATGTTTTTTTTTTAATTTGAGTTGATGTGATTTGCCAGGAAAAATGATATTTTTCTTTTAATTATTGTATTTTAAATAGGTTCATTTGATTGGGATATTGTGATTTTAATTAGAATTGCTTAAGTATAATAAGAATAGATACAAATTATTTGTGCGGTTTCGGGTTTTTTTATTGTATAATTTTAGAAAGTTATAGTGTAATGTTTACTTTTGCATTTTTTTTTAAGCATTTTGCTTGAGAGACTGATAAAAACGTGTTACAAAAGCTTGTTAATTTTATTTAAAATTAAATTCTATCCGTATTATCCGGATAGTAAAATATTATTATTCGTAATATCCGGATAGTAAAAATGAACGGATATTGCAAGCCCTAATCGTAGACCTCATCTAACACTTACCATCAGGCGTGACCGGGCGGGCTTATGTGTAATAAAAATACATTTATGTTATAAAAGCATGCAAAAGTTAGGTAATACAAAAGTGATTTGATTAATTTCATAACGCACCAAAATGTACAAGATAGTGGATCAGGTCTGCTCTAAAAAAATTGTAGACAAAATCAAATGAAAAATATACTTGGCACTTAGAAAAACGTCAGAAGCTAGATCACGGCTCGAAATGGTCGTTTGTTATGGAGAAGGATCGGCAATAAAATCCACGATACATTTGCGATTGTAGATCATAAAATGTGCCAGTTTCATAACGTGCCTATTACACAGGTTATGGTGCAAAATTTCGTGATGTCACATTTCAAAGTTCAATATGTCTAAGTATTGAAACATGAAATTTAAACTACCTAGTAAAATAACCAACAAAATAGCAACCTTCTTATGTATGAGCTAAGAGGCATAATTGTTGTGATGCTGAATTTATGCTATGAATAACGAGCTTATCATGAAGTGATAACCGTAACCATAATTTTGATTGAGTTGTTGAGCAATCCGCCGACTAACGAATTATTTTTCTGATTATGTGATGATATTAAACTTAATATTCAATTAATTCGATATAAAAAAATAGCTAGATAAGTACCATGGTAGTTCATGTACCCAATTTTAGTACACGGCCACAATGTATATAAAATGTTTACACATGGGTCCGATAGATGGCGTTGTACTGATGACGCTCATTTCTACATCGCGGTGTTAAGGCTCTCCGCGAGTGAATGACTACCTCGTAGTAATTAATGTTCGGTATCGCTTCTCGGCCTTTTGGCTAAGATCAAAGTGTAGTATCTGTTCTTTTCAGCTTAATATCTGAAAGTTCCCTCACTGAGGGACCAGTATATTAAACTGATTTTTGTAAGCTGGCGGGATGTTCGGGGCTCGCTCCACTCCCGCCGCGGGTCGGCCCGGCATTGCAGTGCCGCCGGGATCGGCCCACATAACAAAACTAATGAATTCTCTGTCATTTGTAGTTTTGTACAGATAAGACTGAGTATTAGTTATCTTGTCTCTAGCGTTGGGTCTTGGGTAGGACTAGAGATGGGATTTTACCCGGTAAATACCCAAAAGTGGGTAAATTCGAGGGAAAATACCCGGGAAAATACCCGATTGGGAAAATATTCGGGTATTTTAAAATTTAGCTTATGTAATGTTTAGATACACATACATTAAATAGTACATAGTGTTTAGATGTCCAACTGTTATCAAGAACAAACTTAACAAAACATCTGACGCTAACGCAACTGCAACAAATCTGCCTTTGCAAAAGTCTGCGTTTTGTCAAAAGTCTTATCACTCTTACCAACCGACATACAAGCCAATATCTTTCTCAAGAGATTATCAAAGTTATAAATATGTATGGAGGCCACAAGTTTGTAACTCTTATAGGAGATAACGCTAATAACATTCAAAGAGCATTTCAGATGGTAAAAGATGTGTATACACACATATTACCGCTGAGATGCGTTAGCACTAGGGCATCCAATCCCGCAGCCTGAATTCAATCTCGGTATTTGCGGGACTACGAATTTTCAATCCCGCGGGATCTCGGTATTTGCGGGATCCCGCATATTTTCAATATGTAATGTATGTATAATGTAATATGTATGTATGTAATGTATGTATATTCATATTTAAAATGTTCACATTTATATAAGGCAAATAATACAATGAATTAATCAACTAACTCCGTGTTTATTTACGTATTACTATTATTATGAGATCAATCAAATTACACCGTTTATTTATCACAAAAAAAACAATGAATTAATCAACTAACTCCACATTTATTTACGTATTAGTATGAGATCAATCAAATTACACCGTTTTATCTTCACAAAAAACAGTAACAAACGCTGAATAAAAAACTTTACTGATATTTTAGGCTACATACTTAGGCTACCACTGACTGAAATTCGGCTATATTAGGCTACATAAGCTGTGAAAAACGGGCAACATCGGCCCCCGCGTTGTTTGCAAAACACTGCCGACCGCCAGTCACCGAGTGATCGCGCTCGCGAGAGGTCGTATGCATGTTTTTTTTTCAGTCCCGCAAATCCCGCGGATCCCGCGCCCGTAATCCCGCATCACGCGGGATCGGAAAATGGCGCGGGATCCCGCAATACCGAGATCTCGGTATTCCGAGATTGGACGCCCTAGTTAGCACATACATTTTTACTTTGCGAAGATTGTATAAGACCAGAACCTGTTAAAGCATTTGTATCGATTGCCATGGAGACCATAAAAGCAATAAAAAGAAGTCAAACTATGAGTGCTTTACTAGCCCAGATTATAAAAGACAAATGATCAGGCGAAAAATTGAAATAGCCAGGAAAAACCCGCTGGGGCAGTTACTGTACTGCTATAAAAAGATTGAAAAATTCGAATGTAGCATTACAGACATTAGCTGTTTACGAAGATGCTACTATTTCAGAAGAAATAAAGTCAAATTTATTCAAATAAAAAAAAAAGAAACTGAAAAATTTTCAAACTGGAAGGAAATAGAATATTAATAAACGAAGTATTACATGGCTTTCAGATATATAATATCTACATTTAATTTTGTGCTACCTGAAATTCCTATTTTAGATGACCAGCACAAACAAGATATAATAAGTGCTGTAAACAGGTGAACAAACCATTGCATCAAACCAATCCATTATACTGCATATTTGTTAGATCCGAGATCGCAAGGCATTGAACTCGATGAAGAGCATGAAGGAGATGCCATGGAGTTTATACATGAAGTGAGCCAATCACTCAATATGATGTTGGTGTAGAGTTCGCTAATTATAGAGCTAAACAGAGGTTATGGGCAGACCATTTACGAGTATATGGAAAAATGTCGCAGAAATGGACCCAGTCGTTTGGCGGATGGGACTTTGCAGCTCCAAATTGCTGAGTAGGGTTGCAGTACGCCTTCTGACTGCTCCCTGTACTTCCGCAGCGACTGAGTGGTCATTTAGCTTACATGCTCATATGCACAGTCACAAAAGAAACAGATTCACAACAGACAGAGCAGCAAAGATAGCTTTTATATCATATAATTGGAATCTTTTGCATAAACATAAAGATAATGACAACGACGAAGATGACGAGCCCTTATCAACCCCTAGACAATTGTCCAGCCCGAAAAACAGCCCAATTCATGACCAACAACCTTCTACATCTCGTGGAAGCCAAGACGAAATAGAATTCTGTAATATTGATGATTTCGACACCGTAAAGGAAAAAATATCCAAGCGACATCAGACTAACTTTACAGTAGAGCAGTTTAAAGTTTGAATTTTCAGAAAAAAAAATCGTGTAAATTCTTGTAATGGTCCAAAAAGCTTAATTCTTAGAAATTTTTTTGGCTATGTTTTTAGCTACATTATAGTATACGTAGCTATTAAAAATAATGCTTAGTTTTAAAGTTAGTGTCGCTTATTAAAATTTTCCCTAAAAGTAGAAACAGGAACAATTGACTAACCGCCAAGCTTTGATTAAGGAAGGTACGGTAAAAATGTAATATATATCTGTTTTAGAATTTATATCGGAGTAAAAGTTGCCTTACCAAAATAAAAAACATGTGGAAGTTAAGGCAAAACAACCTAAATATTAATTTAATATAATTTTTTTATATTACCTCAATGCATGTAGGAAAAAAACCAAATAACTCAAAATTACCTAAGCGCCTAACACTATAGTGCCAGATACTGGAAAAATTAACTAAGTGGAGTAATTACCGTACGAACAGAAATGTCAAACTTGACCAAAGGCAAATTTAGCATTTCACAATTACGACAACCACCAAATTTTTAAAAATACTCGAAATTTTTTTCGTTTAGTAAGGAAAAAAAGTGAGCTCTCGCGAACACAAAATGTTAAGCGACATCAAAAGTCAACGTTCAACGTCCCAAACGACGCAGAAAAATCAGGCGAATCCAACAATGTCAAAATTGTCGCTTGGATAATTTTTCCTTTCCAGAGTTGATTTGTGATGATGATCATGACAGTAGCGATAGCGAATAAAATTTTAGAACGAGTAAATGAAAAAAATATTTTTGTAATTATTTTCTATAAATAATTGTGATTGTCTATGTTTTGTTTTATTTTTTATATGCAGAAACATGTTTTACAATCCTACACACACACACACACATTACCGCGTTCGAACAAACAAAAAACCGCTTTAGCTTTATTTTATTAGTGTAGATAATGAAAATACCCGTCTATTGGGTTTTTTCCCATATAAATACCCGGTATTTACCCAAATGGGTAAATACCTGGGTATTTTCCCGTCGGGTTTTTTCCCACCGCCCATCTCTAGGTAGGACTAGGACATGACTTGAAAAAGTTTGTAAGAGTTGTCTCTTTTTTGTACTGAGCCGGTACAATGTAATAATACGTCATTGGTCCCACTTGACACTTCAAACGAGGCGAGGCGTACTTCTTAGAGATGAGATATACTTGCAAATATCAATACCAGGGCTTGCAAGTACGAGTCTGTAAAAATACCAGGGTTGGAAACCAGGTATTAAAATACTAGAAAGTATTTTGAGCCACTTCGGATTTCAGTCTACTAGTCCGGTCGTACCATGCCACAATCTAGTACGGCTTTTGTAGATGAAATCTTTCCTTCCTACTTAATTTACAGAAATTAATAATTCACTCACTTAAAATTCACGGAAATATGTTTTCTTTGCACATGCAAGCATAAGGCATAAGGTTTGACACTCCCGATTTGTATGATATTAATGCTTTGCACATTTTACATTCAGCTTTATTTTAGCCAAACTTTTCTTAGGAGCCATGGTTTGTAACTGTATTTTTATTTACAACTAGTAAGTCTTATCAATTTTAAAAGAAAACACTTAACTACATTCAACTACGTTCAAAAATCGTCTTTTACCTATTTAAATATTTACATTCCTAACTAATAAACAAAGTCACGTACACATAAAAAAGCAGTTTTGTTTATTTACACTGTTGAGGATATCTCATTGTTCTCTTACCAAGATGTTGTAAGTGTGGGATCCTTTATTCAATAAATTACTTCATTCTGTAGCTTCACTGCGTTTTATTTCATTCCAAAAAAACCCTTTACAAAATTCTAAATTACATTCTATACATTTGATAAAATTGGTAAACTGCTCTAAAAAACTAAATCATTTATGATCGACCATATACCACTGCTCCGACTACTACTATTTCTTCGACTCACAATATTTTCTACTTGACTTTTCTTTTCATCTATCTTGTCACATTTCAAAAACATTCCTAACAACATTTTGGTTTTAAATGCCATAGACTTAAAAAACCTGCCAGTAAACCATAGCATAAAATTCCATAAAACCAATATTACAACATCCCCTCTGAATTTTATGTTTATTACAATTACAATAACATCTCCTATATAACTCCTATCAACTCATTTTAAAAACCCAACTCAATTAAACCACTACTTCATGTTGCCAGCTATGCAAAGGAGCCCCAATAACACAAAACCTATAAAATTCTACACCAACATCCCCTCTGAATTTTATACTCTGACCATCACTGAACACACTTCACTTATAAAACTCCTAACTCATCTACTTCAACTCTATATAAAATTATGATAAAACTCCTAACTTATCTACTTCGACTCTATATAAAATTATTACAAAACTCCTAACTTATCTTCTTCGACTCTATATAAAATTATTCAACGCTATCTTCAACACCAACTCCTCGAACTTCAACATCTTCACCACTAACTTCAACTTCAACGTCTTCAATCCTGCCTTCAGAAACCTCAGCATCTTCATCACTAACTTCCGCATTTTCTTCACTGCAAAAATCATCACCAACAACTCCTTTGCATCGCTTTCAAATTTCAACCACTATATCATCTCTATTCCCCTCTGAAAATATTATTTTCATTTGTTTCCAAGCCAAATATTGTCTTTCTTGACAACTTTGAATCTTCAAATCATTTTCAATTTTATTTTGAATTATAATTTCTCATGTACTCCAAAGAATTTTTAGACTTTTCTTTCGTCGATCTTCTTACAACATCTGGTTAAATTTGCCCGGGGGCAGCCCATAACCTGTTAAATACCATCTTGGAAGCGTCCTGGGCCCATAACCTGTTGAGGATATCTCATTGTTCTCTTACCAAGATGTTGTAAGTGTGGGATCCTTTATTCAATAAATTACTTCATTCTGTAGCTTCACTGCGTTTTATTTAATTCCAAAAAAACCCTTTACAAAATTCTAAATTACATTCTATACATTTGATAAAATTGGTAAACTGCTCTAAAAAACTAAATCATTTATGATCGACCATATACCACTGCTCCGACTACTACTATTTCTTCGACTCACAATATTTTCTACTTGACTTTTCTTTTCATCTATCTTGTCACATTTCAAAAACATTCCTAACAACATTTTGGTTTTAAATGCCATAGACTTAAAAAACCTGCCAGTAAACCATAGACATAAAATTCCATAAAACCAATATTACAACATACACACTAACTGTTAATAGTTTAAATTCAATAAACTCGCGAAATAAGAAAGTCACGGTCAGTTGGTAAATTGCATAACAAGCTCGCACTCACTTCTCAGTATTTATATGTATCATCTATGCACTCACTCAAACGACAACTGACGAAAGAAAAATAAAAAACGTAAACATAACAAAATATTTTCTAAAATACTTTCGTTCACGCAATAATGTGTCTTTTATTAATAGTCATTAGGGTGAATGGCGCCGCAAACTACTCAAAAGAAAAGAAAAAGTTCCCTGATGCACACACCTACACAGATTTCGGTTTATGTACTCAGACAACTTTGGAATATTTAGAGAAATACTACACAATCGCATTTGCAAATGAAAAATACTTTGAACCTTGCAAGTATTTTTTTTTCTGATACGATTATGCTCCTTTTTGCTGAAGCAAAACGAATCAATTTCCTATGCAAGTATTTTCACATCAATCCAAGCCCTGTTGGAAGAAAAAATACTTGCATAGAAAATTGACCCGTGATTTCTTATAAATAAGAAGCACAATCGCGTTTACATATAAATACTTGCAAAGACAAACCGTATACTAGAATAGATTTGCATACGAAATTGAAAGTATTTTCTATCTGTATAGGAAATTGAACCGTGACTTCCTAAGAATAAGGAGCACAATCGCGTTTACAAATAAATACCTGCATAGAGACGAACGTTTCTACTTTTACTCAATCCAAGCCCTGTTGAATGAAAAAATACTTGCATAGGAAATTGACCCGTGACTTCTTATAAATAAGAAGCACAATCGCGTTTACATATAAATACTTGCAAAGACAAACCGTATACTAGAATAGACTTGCATACGAAATTGAAAGTATTTTCTATCTGTATAGGAAATTGAACCGTGACTTCCTAAGAATAAGGAGCACAATCGCGTTTACAAATAAATACCTGCATAGAGACGAACGTTTCTACTTTTACTCAATCCAAGCCCTGTTGAATGAAAAAATACTTGCATAGGAAATTGACCCGTGAGTTCTTATAAATAAGAAGCACAATCGCGTTTACATATAAATACTTGCAAAGACAATCCATATACTAGAATAGACTTGCATACGAAATTGTTACGTAGTCTCTTACAGATAAGGAGCATAATCGCATAGTCGGGCGATCGTCAAGCCCCCACCGGAGCGAGTCCGACTCCGAGTAGCCGTATAAAATACTTTGAAGTCTTGCAAGTATTTCGGATCGGTACCTGGTGTACGTACTTGGAAGTAAATACCTGGTGTAAATACCTGGTCGCGTAAATACGTACCATCCCTAGTACTTCTTCTTATCGTGTGGGTAAGTGAGGTCTAACGTAGAGATGAGATATACTTGCAAATATCAATACCAGGGCTTGCAAGTACGAGTCTGTAAAAATACCAGGGTTGGAAACCAGGTATTAAAATACTAGAAAGTATTTTGAGCCACTTCGGATTTCAGTCTACTATCTACTAGTCCAGGTCGTACCATGCCACAATCTAGTACGGCTTTTGTAGATGAAATCTTTCCTTCCTACTTAATTTACAGAAATTAATAATCCACTTAATTAAATTCACGGAAATATGTTTTCTTTGCACATGCAAGCATAAGGCATAAGGTTTGACACTCCCGATTTGTATGATATTAATGCTTTGCACATTTTACATTCAGCTTTATTTTAGCCAAACTTTTCTTAGGAGCCATGGTTTGTAACTGTATTTTTATTTACAACTAGTAAGTCTTATCAATTTTAAAAGAAAACACTTAACTACAGTTCAAAAATCGTCTTTTACCTATTTAAATATTTACATTCCTAACTAATAAACAAAGTCACGTACACATAAAAAAGCAGTTTTGTTTTTTTACACACTAACTGTTAATAGTTTAAATTCAATAAACTCGCGAAATAAGAAAGTCACGGTCAGTTGGTAAATTGCATAACAAGCTCGCACTCGCTTCTCAGTATTTATATGTATCATCTATGCACTCACTCAAACGACAACTGACGAAAGAAAAATAAACGTAAACATAACAAAATATTTTCTAAAATACTTTCGTTCACGCAATAATGTGTCTTTTATTAATAGTCATTAGGGTGAATGGCGCCGCAAACTACTCAAAAGAAAAGAAAAAGTTCCCTGATGCACACACCTACACAGATTTCGGTTTATGTACTCAGACAACTTTGGAATATTTAGAGAACTACTACACAATCGCATTTGCAAATGAAAAATACTTTGAACCTTGCAAGTATTTTTTTTCTGATACGATTATGCTCCTTTTTGCTGAGGCAAAACGAATCAATTTCCTATGCAAGTATTTTCACATCAATCCAAGCCCTGTTGGAAGAAAAAATACTTGCATAGGAAATTGACCCGTGATTTCTTATAAATAAGAAGCACAATCGCGTTTACATATAAATACTTGCAAAGACAAACCGTATACTAGAATAGACTTGCATACGAAATTGAAAGTATTTTCTATCTGTATAGGAAATTGAACCGTGACTTCCTAAGAATAAGGAGCACAATCGCGTTTACAAATAAATACCTGCATAGAGACGAAAGTTTCTACTTTTATTCAATCCAAGCCCTGTTGAAAGAAAAAATACTTGCATAGGAAATTGACCCGTGAGTTCTTATAAATAAGAAGCACAATCGCGTTTACATATAAATACTTGCAAAGACAATCCATATACTAGAATAGACTTGCATACGAAATTGTTACGTAGTCTCTTACAGATAAGGAGCATAATCGCATAGTCGGGCGATCGTCAAGCCCCGACCGGAGCGAGTCCGACTCCGAGTAGCCGTATAAAATACTTTGAAGTCTTGCAAGTATTTCGGATCGGTACCTGGTGTACGTACTTGGAAGTAAATACCTGGTGTAAAAACCTGGTCGCGTAAATACGTACCATCCCTAGTCTAACGACCCCATACACCCTAGTGTCAGAGTTTCTAGACCGCCTCTAGGGCCTCTGACGTGGTCTATTTTGACGGCCGCCATTTGGCGACCGGGGCCAACGGCTTATACGTGCCTTCCGAAGCACGGAACCATCTTTTTATCAGACAGTCAGGTGATTCAGGCCTGCAAAGTCCTAGCCAAACTGGAAACAACTTTACAAAGTATGCTTCCCGCGGGAATTGAACCCACGACCACCGGGTCACAAGGCAAACGCCTAAACCACTCGACCACGGAGGCGTACTGAAGCTCGGCGATACATTTGAAGTACTAGAATATGATGTTCAGGGATGTCAGACGGCCACCCTGAAATCCTTGTACCGAGCTGTCTGAAAGCTGGTATTGAAAGCGAAAAACTGGTACCCCTGTGCTCCGCTGCCGCGCTGCCACCACTGATATATAAACTGTGTCGGAAATCGCATCCTAGTAAAAAATATATTTCAATTTCGTTTATATAGGGCAGTAATTATGGAACGTACCAAAGAAATATCACATTTTTATCGGAAAGGTATTGTTTGATTAAGCGAACGAACCCTTCGCTTAATCAGACAATAGAAAAGAAGTCTGAAGCTGGCGTAAACAAATTAAGATGCCGAAAAAACATTTTCAGACTCGAAACTATTCATTTTGAGTTTGAGATTCAAGTTTTAATGATTTATTTCACTATTAGGTATCATCAGTAAAATGATTGGGGGATGGGCGAAAATATTTTTGATATTTGATGTGGTATTTATCTTGTGAACTATGTGAACAATTTTAGCAATGTTATTTTTATTTTTTAGGGCTAGATAGCTAAGTGTTTAAAAAGGTAAACAAGAAATATATGCGAAGATGGCGCAGTAGTCGACTAACCATAGCACTGTACAGTAGAAAAATATTAACAACTGACTGCGATTTTTTCTGTATTATATTTAACAGTTTGATTTCATGTTCAGAAAAACACAATAATAATTGATAATTTTTAATTAGTAATACCTACTCGATTCTTCCATCAAAATCTTGGTATTTTTGCATACAAGGACTGAGTAGTCTTGGTACATGGTACGTGACACTGAAAACTAGTATGTATACCAAGAAGTTGGTACGTCTGACATCCCTGATGATGTTTGATGTTATTGTGTTAGTATTGTCATAATATTACACTCTGTTTTTCTTTCAAACCAATATAAAAATAATAAACCACCCCAAAATAAGAACACAAACTAGCTAAACAAGCATAATAAATATTTATTGAAAGTCATTCATTAAACAGAATAATTACAAAAGTTACATGAATATTAATTGTCACTTAGAATACTTAAGTGAGCCATTCCGTGAAAAATTGTACCGTTACGAAGGGGACAAAATGATAATTTTAAAATTTTCTTTTTTAGTTTTCTTTATGAATCGATGCAGCATTTATCAAAGTTTAAGAAAAATGTATAATTTATAACTAAATAGTATACAGTTTAAAAAAAACGGACTTTTAAACATGATCTATGACAAGCACTGTCCATTTAGTAACGACCACTAACGTAATATTTTATCAGCAATGTGATTAATCTTTTACAAATTCTTAACAATGTTTAGCTAAAATCCATATACTCTTTTTGAAATCAGTTTCGTTTACCATATTTGAAATATATTTCTAGCTTTAAATCACATATTAAAATATTTTCGTCACGTTTTAGGTCAGTGCGACTTATATTTTTAACTTTGTAGTTAATTTGGCTCCTTGAAAATGATTCAAACTATTTTAAATAAAAATGAGCATCATATTCTATTGTATTTCATCCCACAATAAACCATTACTAGTAATAAATTCCACTTTACAGCCTAAAACTTGGAATATAAAATTGTGACAGTGACTTCGTAGGAAATGTTATCGTTACTAAATTGAAACATAAGCGATGTTCATAACAAGTTTAATAATTAAAAATATTAATAAAAAAATCAAACATTACAAATAAACAAAATCAAAACATTTTTCATTTAAAATCATCTTAAGAAATTCTTCATATTATATAATACTTCTCAGCATGAGCTTTCTTTATTACTTTATGTTGTGTTCACACATTTAATGCCACCTTTTAACCCTAAACAATTTGATACCAGTGCCTGTGATCCTCTTTTTTGCAGAACAGTCTTAGACATTCTAATCGAACGCAATATCTTTTTTTGTTCGTTTGATGGAATTATACCTGGAGCCCGTGAGTCTCCGCATACCTCTCAGACAAAAAACTCTTGTCTCAAAGACAGGAGTTGCAAGAAGTACACCAAATGTATGGCGATTTCAATAAAAACTGAATATCTTGTCTATTCATGGCTAAAGAGAAATGTATCAATCGTGAATCTTCAGCAGCAACTGTGTGTTTGCATACAAAGCACTATTTGCTAAAATAAAATGGGGTTTTTCCCAAGACCATTGAAGTCCATCATCAAAGCATTTTATTAATAAGTTCGCGGAGTAACTCTGAAAGGGAAATATACAAATAAAAATAATCATAATTGACTATTATTTATTAAAGTAAATGCCTATGGTTTTTGGAGTTATACCTACAATAATTTAAGCCAATCTGTTCCGTAAATAAAACGATAGTAAACGTTAACTAAGGTAGTCAAAAGGTAGACCATCTATTATGATTCATATAATTTAACAGAAACACATAACTCCATCTTAGTTGTTGTTGGTAAAACATGCACCACGTAAACTTAGCCTTATGTGTCCATTTCGTCATAATTATTGTTCCACTAATATGTCACAACACTAAATGGACGTGACGAATTCCGCTTACTAATAATAATGACAACAACACTCAATGTTCTTTGTTCTTTTAGAGGAAATCATTATTTCACGTTATACATACGTCATTACATACATTAGGCATAATTCGCAAATAAAATAATGTTTTAAGAACTTACCGGTATCATGTTATTGCTGTGACTATAGTGGACTTCTTAATCGACTACGTGTTAACTACATGGCTTTCGTCACCGATTACTGCGTCACAACTGGACGATGGGTACAAATAAATGGCTGATCTACTACAATAATGTTACCATGATAATAAAATGAAATAAAATAACTTGCTTTGGTAGTATTTTAAAACTGAAAGCAAATAAAAGAGTAGTGACTAAAGTGGAATGTCCACCTCGGTGCTTTTTTTTTTTTTTTTTTAGCGTGGTAAAATTATCAAATAAGTCCTCCCACTCCGGGCAGGGTGGGAGGGACTGTCAGACTTTTACTGACTAAAATCCACGGTGTTCCTTCAATAACCCTTTACATACCGGGGCCACGGTAACGGGATGAGTCCCACGACCCCGGCGGGCTTCGGCCCTCTGCAGAGGGGGCCTCGTCATGTTGCTGACGCTCTTTGAGGCGCGCGTGGAACACGACGCGCCGTCGACCCGGGCATGGTCCATGGTCGGACAGCGAGTTGCCCTTTACTCGCTGTCCGCATGCCCGCGCCTACGGTGGCCGGAGATCGTCGACCGACGTCCGACGCCGTGGGCGTCTACCACTGCGGCTGGGCTGGAGGGAGGACGCCATCCTCTCCCTCACGCGGCCCGCCTCCTCCTTCGCAAGCATGACTGCTTCGCAGAAGGAGGCGACCGCTTCCCACTCCCTCTCGCCCCGCAGCATGGCCTCGACCAAGGCCGGGCGCGAGAGGTCTCCGCCTATTGTCGCCGTGAGGACACGTCGGTGCTCTGCCCAAGCTGGGCAGTCCTGCACCGTGTGCTCGACTGTGTCCTCAGGGCGACCCTCGCAGTGGTGACACCCAGGCGTCTCTTCCTTACCCATCAGACACAGGTACCTCCCGAAACTTCCGTGTCCGGTGAGGACCTGCGTCATGCGGTAGGTCAGGACGCCGTGACGCCGATCTAGCCACTCCTCAAAGAGGGGTCTTACCGCCGCAATTGCGGCGTGCCCGGCCGTCAGTTGCGACAGTCGTTCCCTCCATACTGCCCTGAGATCGCGCCGGAGCTCTTCCCGCCGCGCCTCGACTTCTCGAGGCAGCGGGGATACGCCCCGGCGCTGCGCCTCCACGCGCCATTCATAGACGCGCTGGAGGGCAGTCGCCTCCAGATCCCAGGGCAGCCACCTCGGTGCTAATTTGATTATAATATTTCATGAATTTTTGTTGTAATATAATAAGATTTATGAGTAAAATTAATGTTATAATTAAGAAAAATCAATATTCAATAAAAACTCCCAAAAACGCTGAAGTATGTATAAAAAAAACATGAACTTCGGTTAGTTAAAGTTAGCGACAGGAGGTGTGACACGCTAAAATGTACTTCTTTGCTTCTTATTTTAAATTTTTAACCAGTTAAATTAACAACAATTGACTCCATTATATATATTTTTTAAAGTTAATGATCTACACTGTACATAAAAAAAAATTGCATTCAATTGAGTATAAGATAGTCTTGTAAACTGTTTGTAAACTTTTGTGACAGTAATTTTTTCTTACGTTCAATTTTTTACGGAATTGCTCAAGTATTAACTTATTTCGCAATGAGAAACAATAAAAAACAATAATTTATCAAAAATTTTGCATTAAAATTTTGAATGCCGATTCAAAATTTTAAATTTAAATCGTACCTACACGTTTCAATTCACGCCTCATCGTAGTACATTTATTTAGCATTAGAGTGAATAAAATATATCAGTGTGGGTCTATCTAGCAGGCCCCAACGAGATTTATCAACAGGTGATAGGTTAACATAAGGAAATTATTTTGTACCTATAGAAAATAAATAAGATATATTTTGTACCTCGACAGTTTTTGATTAAATGACGTTTTTATTAAGTGTCTAGCTAGCGGGCCCCTTATCATTATTTTTATTGTTATTATACTTTCAGATCGCCCAGTAGTGCTCGGAGTTAGCAACTATTATGTACCTTATAAATCCAAAATTTTGACTTTCTGTGAGCTATACTTTAGAAGATATTCGTTACTTAGACAAACGTCCGGCCAGCGGGCCCCTTTTTAAATACTACTCTTTTATATTATTCAACAGCATTAGGGGCTTGGTACTATTATGTACCTTGCAAATCCAAAATTTCGACTTTCTGTGAGCTATACTTTAGAAGATATTCGTTACTTAAATAAACGTCCGGTAGTATTCACTTATCCCTGTAATGGCTAAACTGCCAGCTATACTAATCATGTGATTTTTTTCATGAAATGAAAACTCTTATGTGTTAAATTAGGACAGAAACCATAAAAACGGAAGTGTTTCGATTTTTCTGATGAGAAGTAATGATAATACTCTTATTTTATTATTCCTGATTAGCAAATTTTAAATTAGTAACTTGAATAAAGAACCTGCTCATTGTATAGCTAAGCTTAAGGATTATTTTTTGTAATGAGACTAATTTTAGTCGTGGGTCACCTAAAAATTCAATTCTACGATATAAATTGGACGTAGACGATGCAGTGGTTGAAAGATTGGCTATTGCGTGAAGAGGTTTCGATTCCCGCATGGAACAGCAATATGTATGTTTAATATATACAAAATATGTATAATACAAATAAATAATAATACATGAGTATTTTCCTTGTGTGAATTTACGTTTAAAAATGTGCTATATGTATGTGTTATGTATAGTAGGACTATGTGTGTGAGTAACACGATGGAAGATAGTAGTTATGTTCTGAGATAGATGATTGAACTAATCACATAAATACTTTTTTCAGGGCATAGTAAAAAGAGATGAGTTCGTATTCGAAATGTGCAAAGAGAAGAACATTCCTATAGTGATGCTCACTAGCGGCGGGTACTTGACGCAGTCGGCGCGGATCATTGCAGACTCGATTATGAACCTGCATCGGAAGGGACTCATCTCCGGCAAGTAGGTGCATCAGGACGACAACACATGTGCAACACTAGGTAGTGTAAAAGTGTAAACTAAGATGTGGGTGTCTGTATACCATCAATTCTATAGTAATATCATAACTTTATAAGACTGTCTGTATGTCTGGTACGGCTAAATCGTTGAAGCGATTTTGATGAGATTTGGCATGGATACTGGGTACCCATATGGGGCTGAAATATTATTATATATATTTGTTTCAGACAAAAAATAACCATATAAGATTAACAGAATACAAATGACATACAAACAAACACAAATTATGCGTCATAATAAACACAGTACACAATTAATATAATAATTAGTACCCTATCTGCTCCATGCCTTGAAATAGGGATGAAAGTTTGTATATGAAAAATCGTGCGAAAGAATTCATGGCCAATAGCTAGTAGTTATTCTAATTACTTTTACAATAATTTTAGGTACGGTATACTTTATTATTTAGCTCATAATATTTTAGTTAATAGCTAGAATATGGCCAATCACAAGTTTCCTATGATAAGTATATAATCTTACAATAATTAAATGGTAAAAGAAAGTAGAAGTTTTGATAGAACCACCTGGAAATCATGGGGCCTTTGCCTAGTTGTGGCATGTTGTAGGCTAACAGTAGTCAAAGAAAGTACCTAGTAAGCTCAACACACATGAAAAATTAGAGAAATGAAAACAAAATACAAATGATTACAATTCTGAGTTACTAATTGTATGGGAAATGGCTGCTGATGATGCTGTACAGACTTTACATACGGTTTTAAACACCGTGACTTGCTAAACGTCTGACCACGGCAGTCCATTTCATGTATTTAATGACTAGTAAAAGTTTATGACAAAAAGGTATTTATGAGATTGAATAAAATAATTTAACAAGTGCGAGTCGCACAAGAAGGGTTCCGTACCATTTTCTATAAAAAACCCTTAAATATTTATTTTATTCTGTTTTTAGTTTTTTTTTGTTACAGCGGCAACAGAAAAACATCAGCTGTAAAAATTTCAACTGTCTAGCTATCACGGTTCATGAGATACATCCTGGTGACAGACAGACAGACAGACAGCGGAGCTTTAGGGTACGTATTAAAATCTCGAAATTTCATAACTATGAAATACTGACGTCCAAAACAACGAAATTCAAAATACCGAAAGTTTTAAATGCCGAAAGCCGTTATATCGAAACATAAAATACCGATGTCCAAATGCCCGAAAGGCTGAAACCTCGAATTTACGAAATCCCGAATGGATGAAATACTGATGGCTGAAATCCCAAAGAGCGGCGACGTAGTTCCCGCGATTACTCATAGATAGCACTACAACACAGTTATGACGGTGGGCATTCTGCTTAACATGTTTTAATATATTTTATAGCGGGGGTAGATCTTTAATGATATCGAAAGACCTAAATATCGAAGTACAGAGTATCGAATGTTCTAGGTTAGGTTAGAATAGTGTAAATTAATTTAAGCCACATCCCCTCTATTGTTGGTGAATCATTTGGTTTAGATGAGGTCAAACTCCACCAAATTGTAGGCGGACCCCCGGCGGGGCTCCTATTTCAAGAGCTTTATGGATCTTAACCAAACCGAACCTCGGGGCGCCCCTGACGTCGGACGTATAGGGATATGGATCTTCGGGATTTTAACCTTTCGGGCAAATAAACTTTCGGCCAATAAATCATTCGGCGTTTAATTTTTCGGGATTTCTTCCATAGGTATTTTAAAATACGGTCTTTTAAATTTCGGTATTGTAATACGTACCCTTAATAATAGGGTCCCGTTTTTACCCTTTGGGTACGGAACCCTAAAAATTAAAATATTATTATGACGCATGACATATTTAGAAACACCCTGTTCCGAGCTGTGTATCAATGAAGCAGCGCGGACGCGGCGGCGTCTTTATAACTATTTTTCTTTGTTCCTGTTATCTTAATTAATGAGAAAATATATCGCACCCTTAATAAAGTAAAGGCATATTTCAAAAATATCAACTTTTGGGAAAACATGTTTTAAGATTCAGGGAATCCGATGTTTTTAGTATATTATTGATAACATCATAATTTAAAGTGCTATAGCTCTGATATTTTTTGTACCTAGTCTACGTTACATGTACTACGGTATTAATAGCAGAAAAACTACAAAACAAAATATTTAAGTACTAATAAATATATTTTTTAAAGCTCTTTCGAGTTAGGCCTCTTTTTTACTATTTTTATTTTTGTTTTTGAAGGCAATATTTGTAATAAGCCTTTACAAGACTAATGATATTCAAAATAATAAGGATTATCACAAAATAATGCTTTATCACACAATATATCCTATCATAAATTAGTAAAGGTGCCCTAATGTAAAATACGAATGAAATAAAAAAAAACAAAATGTATAAAAAATTAAGCTTTATTAATCTTAAAATTAAAACATACGAAATGGCAAATAATTAATTAAGTAAGAACTTTTCAAATGTTAAATAAACTTCAAATAAACATTTTTATAAACTTGACATTACAAACTTAAAAATAGATCCTTTAATAATAATAAAAAACAATATTATATATATTCACCAGCAACTTGCTCTTAAATACAATCTTGTGGAATCAAAAGTACCATACTATAGGTATGTGCCCGACCCAGTTCTCGAAAATGGCAATATTACACTGTACTGGGATCGGTCTATCGTCACTGACAGGACTATTGTTGCCAATAATCCTCTCTCAAGAGCCCTGACCACCGGTAGCTTGGATCCTGTTCCCGATACCGGTGGGCTACTATTTTATATATTTTTAAATGTTTATATTTTTTATATTAATATTTAAAAATGTCATTTGTATGCACATAGACTAAATACATGGAATAATAAAAAAATAATACAATATATAAAAATAATAATTCGCCAATAAAACTTTTTCAATACAAGTCTTAGAACAAAACATTTTTTTAATCATTTAACAATTAAACTTTTATATATTTTCTTCATTTCAGTCATATCTTATATAATAATTATAATCAACCTTTAGTTATAATATAAGATGGATGATAGTGTGATTATATTTGTTATTTAAATAGCATACCATTTAAATAACAAATAGCCTCAAATTATCTCTGATGTACCCTAGTAGACGTATTTCAAATTTATACAAAAATATTAACTACTCAAGACGATAACATACTATCAAAATAGGTCGCGTAGTAAGGATCAATTAGTTTCTTCGAAACTAATTCCTTAAGGTCTCACGGCCATGTGCTCGACGAAGAACGCTGTCTAGCTACCGGTTCTCCGTTATAGGTTGGATCGTTATCACTAAGTTCAGCATCACTTTCTGCAGAATTATTCGGTGAAATGCAATAATCCACGGTAGGAACTTGCTGTGTTATTACTGGTTCAACATTTTGAAGAGTCAAAGAAGACAGAACATTTTTGGCCATAATCTACGTCTCCCACGTAGAGTGTGGCCGAGAAATTAGTGGTTGTTCATCAGATAGTATAAAATCATCTTTAGAAATAGGTAGTGCTCGAGATTCTGGGGAACATTTGCGGGACGATAGGCGGCTGCTATAGAAGTTGTACTCGTGGAACTACTACTATCGGAACTTGAAGATGAGCTGGAACAACTTGACGACGATCTGGATGAACGTTTTGATGGTATTGCGATAAAACCATTGGTTTCAGTCAAGGCCACGGGTGTATCGACTGATGGTTGAATATTTTCAGCAGTTTTTGGGTTTGGAATCATAATATCAAACATAATTTCGTTACCTGTGTAATGTTTAAGTGAACATTACACAGGTAACGAAATTACGAAATCTTGGGAATTGTGTTGGGAATATTCTCTTTTTCCAAAATGCGTCCAGTAATATACTGAAATAAAAATTAAACGATTAGATGCTGTACTTATGTAAGTACTTACCTAGTAAGATTTAACCAATAAAGACACGTAGCAAAACAACTTACTTTTGTTCCTTAGGCAATTCGCTTTGCTGTTGATTTTGGGCGATTGAGTAAGTTCAAATGTTTTTGCGACCGCGACGTCATGCTTCTGTAAATAAAAATAATAATAGTACCTACCTATTTTGTTTAATTACGTACTTCAACATGTTTAATACCTACTTAACCAATCAATAAAGCGCTTAATTATTGTATGTATTTACTAACCATACTTAAAACTATCGACGTAACTTGTAATTTGATTAAATATTTTACATCATGTAAAGACCTAATCTTAAATGCAAACACAGATCGTTCATAAAGTTTTGTGAAACAAGGAATTATTTCGAGATAAACAACGTAAAAACATAATATTTTCGTAAAATAAGGAACTAATTTGATATAATGATGACATATTTTAATACATTGTAGTGATAAGAGGGCATAACTCTAAGTCGACCTTTTTAAAACTAAAAAATATTGCAATACTTACCCAATAATTTGTAATAAAAAGGCACAACTCCAATTTTGCCATCGCGTCAGTAGTCCGGCTTCGACAAGTACTGGCACCTTACTGGTTGGGCCTCTCTAGTGGGAAGACGCGGGTACGGGAGAGGGTAATGTAAAAGAGACACAATTACAATATTCGCTTTAATATTGTCTTTTTTCTCTATCTGTGAAAGCCAAGTGGTAGAACAGGTGATTTTGTGCTCATCTATCACAAAAACTCGAAAACTCAAAATTTCGAGTTGTGCCCTTACATTACTAAGGGTGCGATATAGTCACGCCTAGATGTACTTTATGTCGCATACATTGAGTAGGCCAGATTTGTTAGACGATTAAAAAGTTACCATGTATACATAGTTACCTATGAGCGCTGGGTGTACATCCAATTTTTACCGCATAGTTGTAACGAAGATCCTTATCACTCGTGACAAAAAATACTTTTTTTGAAGTGTAACAAATGAATGATTATAATATGTTTTTGATATTTATGTTTTCGCCGACATCCTGCCTCACTTTTTTTAAAAGAGGCACTGAGACCTAAAAATTTTTAGCAAAAATAGAACCGACTTCCATACAAAACACTACAAAGCCAAAAATAACTTTAATTTCGGTAGTCGGTGTTATTGGTTTTGGATTTTCTTTTTTTCACACGGTCGGGTTGGTTTGTAATTTATCTAGTTACAAAAGCCATAATGTCAACAACTTATCACCTTTTACAAAATATTGCTTTTCCCGACGCACAGCCGTTAATTTTTGAGGAGTTCTCCTGGTACTTGACCAACAGCTCTACATCACCATATGTATTGTGACGAGCATAAAGTGTTTAACATCCGTACTCAAGTAATCGAATCGCAATCCACGAAATACTTATTATTGAGTAGTTTCAGTGGCCATCTGTGGTCTTCATCATTAGTTCAACTTCCCCAAATGGTACTTTTCGAAAGCAACTGCTCAAGGTACTATAAGAAATACCCAAAACGCTATAGGTGTGCCTATAATATTTGAAGATTTCCCTTGATTTCTCCAGGATCCCATCATCAGATCCTAATTTCGTAACAATGGGACCAACTAGAAAGTATACCCTTTCAAACGCAAAAAGAATTTTCCAAATCGGTCCAGCCGTCTCCGAGTTATGAGGTAACATACATACAAAAAAAGTCCAAGACGAATTGAGAACCTCCTCCTTTTTTGAAGTCGGTTAAAAATAAAATGATTTTATTTTCATCTAGAACATTGACTTCAGCCTGATTGAGTCAGCGCCAGTAAGTTACAGAAGTATTTGTGTTGGGGCTGCCTCGCTTCTTGCCGTACAAATGTAGAATTACAAAAGACAGCAACGCACCCCTTTGCCTGGTGATGGCGTAGTCATAAACAAGTTTCTTTGCTGTCTATAAAACTCTTTTTAGCTAAAGGAACTTCATTTTAAACCTCTGTCCTACGACAAATTTAGTTTTTTAGGGTTCCGTAGCCGAATGGCAAAAAACGGAACCCTTATAGTTTCGACATGTCTGTCCGTCTGTCCGTCCGTCCGTATGTCACAGCCATTTTATTCCGAAACTATTAGGACTATACATGTAAAACTTGGTAGGTAGATGTATTCTGTGAACCGCTTTCCGATTTTAAGAGAAAATTTAAAAATATTTAAAATAAAGGGGGCTCCCCATACATGTAACTGAAACTGAAAATATTTTCTTTCATAAAACCTATACGTGTGTGGTATCTATAAACAGGTCTTTAAAAATGACACTAAGGTTTCTGAAATGACTTTTTCATAAAGTTAATGGTTTAAAAGATATACGCTTCCAAAGTGGTAAAATGTGTGTCCCCCCTCTAACTTCTATAATAATGAAGTGAAAAATCTAAAAAAAACCATATGTTGTAGATATTAATGTAAACTTTCAACCAAAATTGGTTTGAACGAGACCGAGTCAGCAGTTTTTGAGATACAGTATATTTTCTAAAACCGCAAATATAACTTTCTAATTCATACAAATACTATGAAAAACAAAGTTATTTGGCGTAGTTGTAAAAATTGTAAATAAGCTAGTTTTAAGAAATTTGTAAGGTTTTTGTTTTTTTTTTTCAATTAAATATATTATATTTATTATAGTTACTACGGAACCCTTCATGGGCGAGTCCGACTCACACTTGGCCAAATTTTTTTTACTTTTCTTTAAAGAGGACTAAAAATATGTGTAGATACACATTACTAGCTAAATGTGCCTCGCCAACTAAGCTAAATGTGCTTGTGTTTGGACTTTTGGAGTGGGTTCACGGCAATAATGGGTGGGGTTCGAACCCGCGACCTCTCGACAGGGTCGGATTAACCATTAGGCGGAGAGGCAACTGCCTAGGGGCTCCGCATCAAATAGGGGCCCAGGCCCAGTGCACGCACCAAGAAAACATGTTTCTTCGAACGAGAATTTGATGTGCGTGTGAACTTAGGGACCTCACTGTTATCTCACAAAATACAAATTGTTAGATTTAGTAGTAGAATTAAAACAATTTTAGAACAAATTTGGGAATAAGTAAACAAATATATTAAAAACCACAGCCCTCAATGTGCGTTTCCTCAGTTCACAAACGATTTGGTCAGTCGAAGTAAAAAAGGGGTCCCGAGAATGCCATTGCCTTAGGGCCTCTGACAGGGTTAATCCGGCTCTGCCTCTCGATCACAAGTCAGATACCTTAGCCATTCTATTGACGCTTCGAATACTTTTTATTATTGACTTACGTTTCTGTTTTTTTTTTAAGGTCACGCTATGGATGTCGCCGTCACCGCTCTGCGAAATTTACCGCCGCAAATGAAATGAACCCAACGCTCGTATCTACGTAGAAGGCAGTATTATTTTATTTATTTTTCTAAATGACAAGTCTTTGATTTGGTATATGTAATTAAAAAAAATGTTTTCTGATTAACAAAGCATAAATGGTTGAACGAGTCGGGTGAAGTTTGGTAGTCAGACAGCGTGTGACTTGGGTTAACAGGACGTAGGGACTATTTCTAGATAGACTATCTTGGTATTACGTTTCTGTGGGAAAATTACTGGCCTTGACGAAACTACGGGTAACGTTTAATATACTATAAGTCATATATCAAGTCCTGAATCATGACTAGTTTTACTAAAATCGTAATAATCAAGTTTATTCCTGGACATACAGAGTTTCTTTTATTACCTACTATGTTAGACTGTAATAATATAAAGAAAAGTATGTTTTAAATTAAGAAACGATTTTTCTAATTTCTCTGATGTCATAAAACTGCTGGTTTTAGAGCTTTTGTTTGCAATAAGTCACACGACCATATATTTTTCAGTCCAAAATACCTAATCTGATTATTCACTAAAATTCGCCGTAAGTCAATGTGAATGGGATTTTTGAATTTGTGACAAATGGAGAGATGGATGAATTTGTTGTGATCGGTCAACTTACGTGTAAAGTATGTAATAAAAGGGTAAATAATAGTTATATTCCTAATTGAATGAACTAATTTATCAGGTTTATATGGCCACATTATGGCCTGTTGACCCTTGTTGAATATGATCGATTTAAAATTGCGAACCTATCAAATTTTTAAAGTTAACTCTTAAATATATACATAATAGGTACATATGTACATGAAATATATATTCTACATAAATATATAAACAAAATGAAATATTTAGATTTAAATTCTATGAGGTGGAGAATGAGGCACCACCTCAACTTTGATCTCACGATAATGTGCCAATTAAGCAAATGAAATTTGTGATGTTTAAAAATATTACCTTTATTTAGTTCTTGTGCTCAAGTCTGGAAAATTAATTGTATTTGACAACAAATAAAAGTAAAAAAGAAAACACATACAATGAATGTGTCATGTCATTTTGTGTTGTGTAAGTAATATTGAACCTTAAAGTCAAACAAATAGTTTTCCAAATCAAATATATTTATCTGTAAAAAATGTGATCAAAAGATTTTATATTTATAGTTGTAGTTAAAATATTATTTTCCCAAATAAAAATAATATTTTTCCTCAATCCGTTGTTTCTTTATTTCCAAAATACACGAAAATAAATAATATTAGTTATGAAATGAAACAATAAATAGTAAAAACAAACTTTTTAATAAGAAATAATTGACCAGCATATTTTGCCAAACCAATTTTAAAAGAAATATTACTGTGTCCTTTTAATAATTCTAGCACGAAAGTCACTAAAGTGTTCAATACATAGGTACACCTATCTACGTGTATTATAAAGTACTTAACTGGCAAAATATTTCGATGATTTTTGTATTAGGTACCACTGACAAGTATATAAGCATTGAAGACTTGTTACGGGAGCTTCGAGCCATCCAAGTTGCAGTAGGTTTGGCCTTTGAGTTTGTTGGCGTTTTGCACTAGCATATTAGTCATTCAGAAGCATTTCTGGCAATAGGAGAAGCTTTTTTATCACCTGTCCCTACTAACGTTTTCCTTTTCAAATAGGTCATATAAAAGACCTATATGAAGAAATAAAGAACCTTTTATCGGACGACGTGTTTGCATATTGCTTTCTCTTAGAACCTCACTCGAATATAAAATGCCAAATTCTCAAACTGTACAACTGTACTTATGTGATGACAACCGAACAGTATCTCAATATGTATATTTAAATAGATGGTGCAACTCATGTTTAAATACAGACAAATTATTAAAATACTATAAATATGCAGTAGAACCTACATCATCCGAATTTAGAACCGGAGTCTATCTCCATCTCAAAATACAACCCCTCGTAAATAGGAACCTAGTTGAATAATTTCGTCCCTGCAAACATTCGATTTGGAGGAGCCTTGGGTCTAAGAGCCTTTTTACGACAATAGTCTAAGATTTTCATTACGATGAGCCTACATCAATATAGCCAGAAATAGCAAAAGATTTTTCTAGAGACTAAAATCTTGAACACGACCTGTTGGTGTACATTTGTACCCCACTTCATATGGTGGGGTACACCAGTACCCACTTATCTGGTGGTAGTATTGAACTGCGAGTAGTAGTCGTCAGTTGGGGTATTGTTATACACCACTTCTCTGAAGTATTTCTCTTTCTCCTTCTGCTGTAGAGCCATGAGCTGGTTTTCTTCCATCAGTTGGCGGGCAATTTCTCTGCAGATAGAAAAAGTGATTTTCTTTAGACGCAACGATGGAAATCTACTTATAGTTTGGACTTATTGCAGATAAGCATAAAAATATGAATAAGAGAGCTACAAAAATAATCAGCCCCCACATTTTTTGCCCTAGACTCAGTAACTGCTAGGTTTAATCAATGGGGACAAATTTATACTCGTTACTTATGTTTTACTTATTAATTATAGATGTCCTTATTATTATGAGCCTGTGCTGATCCACTACAGGACAAAGGCCTCTCTTCCCTCCTTCCACCTTTTGCAATCTTATGAGATAATAATAAAACAGAGTCCAGCCAGTGCCGACAGTAACTCTAGGAATCCTCGAGAACTGCCGAAAGACTCGTGATTTCATTTGACCACTTTGTCCAGGGTTGCGGGAATGTTCTAAGAAGTTACCGGGGCCCCCGGAACGCAAGAGCAAATAAAGGAACACACTGCGTTTTTAGTCATTAAGTAGTAGTAAGTCTGACACACCTTTCCGCTCCGTTGGGAGGAGTCATTTGATCATTTTCCTCCAAAAATAGGCGTCTAGTTTGCACCTTACGCAATTAACATAAAACTCACTTTACTAATAGGTACCAATACAATGATACAGAAAAATGCTTCCAATCCGTTCCGCTGCAGTGTAAATTAAGCCTTGATACTAGGCTAACTAACCTTCTCTTTCTATTGTCGGCGATGTCCTGACGCGCTACCTCACGTTGAATGGACTTGGCTAAGGCTTGCCATTCAGCTTCCATCTTGTCCAAAGCATCGCGTTTCGCCTGTGAAAAAGGTACCAGTTTTCGTCACAAGGAATATTCAAATTTAGCTTAAGAAAATACATTAATACGTGACTGTTTAGTAACGTATTAATCTATAGATTCGTTAATCTATTGATTGTGCCCGTGTGATTGTGTGAAAAAATGAATTTTGGCACAAATTTTATATGAACTTAATTGCTTTCGAAATAATTATGGTCGAATTTCGACCTCTAGGTAAATGAATTTTCTTTTAAAAACTATGGTTTTGAAGTTTCTGCCGGAACACTGACCCCATTGTTTCTGCTATTCGTGCGGCTGGGGATACTTAACCAGGACAATATAGAAGAAAACTCAAGCTAAATGCTTACCTAAATAAATTTGGTGACCTGTAATACAGGTTTCAAGCACCTGTCTCTCACAAAGTCAAACCCTTAGGTGCACTTTAGTATTAAGCATGAAGTTCGGTACGTAGTGTGGAGAATTTTTTGTCGCCAATTAAATTCACAATGTTAACCCATTGTATAACACTAAGTGTAATACAATGCTTTAGAACATAAATATAGGGCTTAGAAGATACAGAGAAATACACGTTTTAGTCCATTACTACGGAAAACGGGAGGGTAAAGTCAAGGTACTCTTTTAAAAAAAATTGTACCCACATACCTTAGCTGCAGCCATTTGTTCCTTCTGCGCGGCATAGAACTTCTTCAATTCTTCTTGATTCATACCTTTGTACATGAAGCCGATCGCTCTGGATTGTAACAGACGAAAAGTAATTTGAAACTATAGTACTAAATAATAAAATACGTTAGCAATATTATAAATAAAGCTCCTGCAGTTATAGGAAAGAAATGGGATTTCACTGCTAAGGTTACAATATACAGATTGACGATTACCTATACAGTAGAAGCTCTTTATTCGCGGGGTATATGTTCCGTAAATATGCCGCGAATACAGAAATCGTGAATATGGAATGGTAATTTAAATAGGGTTAATAAGGGATACGTTTCTAGGCGACGAAATAAAAAAAAAGCAAACACATAAAAAATCTGTTTAATTTAAGTTTATGACCATACATTTTGATAAGTTACATAATTATTATCATCAGGTTTAGGCCATGGTTTAAAAAATGTAGTAATTTTTTCTTGCTTGGAAAAAATTACTAAATTTTTTAAGAAAAAGCTCCTTCAATTCAGACTGATATTCAGCAGTGGCATGAGCAATTTGCCTCATTTAAGACTTCGTTCCATTGATGGAACAATTTTCATGAAGAAATCACAAAGCTCATTTGCCATTCTTAATAAGCCTTCACTAAGATTTCTCAGATTAAGTGTTGCGTTTCCAGTGCTTGTTGAAGCTTCTTCTTCAATGGGTGGGTTGGACCTCCAAGTCGGTTTCAGTCAAATTTTCATCTTGAGATTCAAGCGACTCCTGAATGTCACTTGATTCTATTTGTTCGAACTTCGAACCGTCGAACGAAAAAAACAACGCCGATAGCTTTTGAAAACACAATCTAGGCGTAGTTGTAATAAGGTCTATTTTATTTATCTTTTTATTAGTCCATTTGCCGACGCGTTGACAAAGGATACCGAATGTTTTTTATTTAGGTACATAATAATATATGTATGTACCGATGTACCGATTCGATCCGCGAATGAAGAAATCTTAGGCTGCTTACTTGAGTCGCATTTTTTCAATCCGCGAATAGTGAAAACGCGAATGAAGGAAGCTCGAATAAAGAGCTTCTACTGTATCTAAGTACTACGCACTTCAATTGCTAATAGGAATGTCAATGACCTTTATCTGTCAAATGTCACTCAAAAAGTACGGTTTGCAAGAAAACTTAATAGCGAAAAATAATAACGGTTTATTTTACTTTATTTACCGAGTCTCACATCAAATTTAAATAATAATATTTGATTAAAGTCATAATTCGTTTTTTTTTAAACATACTTTTCTCTGTTTTGAGGATGCTGATTCTTTTAAAACTTCTGCATAGGTACGGCACAGTTACACGTGCTTCTTACACCATCCAAGAAGATATTTTAGATTATGTGCACGCTTTACGTATATATACCTGTTTATTTGACATAGGCTAAGGTGTCGGACTTGTGATCGAGAGGTAGCGGGTTCGAACCCCACCCATTACACTAATGCCGTGAACCTGAACCAGCTCCAGACACAAGCTTATTTAGCTTAGTTGGAGGGGTTAACAAGATTGTAGTTATGTGATTTCTATCCACATTGCTAGTTTTCTTTTTACAAAAAGACGGAAGAAAGAATCTGACTAAAGTACAACTCCAAAGTATTCGTATTATCTGAGCGAGTGAGGTAGATCACTTTTGGGTTTTTGAGCGAAAGAAAACTCTTGGCGACGGCAGGATTCTGAGTGACAATCTTGGACGTCAGATTGTGTCTTTCATCTCAAAATCAGCTTAAAGTATAATTACTTGATTCTTACGCAGTTAAGATTTTCAGACGCAATTTTATGCAGAAGTTTTATCTACCGTTGATTCCTTCCTCTATTCTGGCAATATTCATATTAACTTTTGTTTATAAAACCGACACTATCACACTTGTGCATAATACTGTTATTAAAAGTAAAATGGCTGAACCCAATCTCTTAAGAGTTAAGACACAGGCCTAAGAGATAGACTATATAAGAGTTTAAGAGATAGAGTATAAAACTGTGCTTAAAGCGTGACAAATTGTAATGCAAATAATATGAAACATAGATAAAAAGAAATATAAATAATATAAAAAATATGTTATGTAAAACGTGCAATATGTATCCTGCTTTTACGAAATAAATATTTTTATTATTATATCATTCTACTTATAATATATAATAATACTATAAAGCGGAAAAGTTTTGTTTGAACGCTACTCTTCGAAAGTACTGGGTGGATTTTAAAGAAATTTGGTAAGTAGCTTTTCGCTTGAGGAAGGCTATAGGCTACTTTTTACCCCACTGCAAAAGAAGGAGGTTATGTTTTTATCGTGATAAAGCCCACGGAAGCTATGCCCACGCGACTATTAGTTATTATAAAACCTACAAGCTACAGACCTGTTCTTCCCGAGCGCGCTCTTGGCCACATCAGGGTTCTCAGTGAGCATATCTGACGTCAGGTTGTTGAACATCTCCGCTGTGTTGTCGGCTTCCTCCTGCTCTTTGAGGATCTGTTCCAGTTGCTTCTTCTCTGCTGCCTGGTTACGGATAAACGGTTTATTGAAATAGAAGTGTTGTAATAAATATTATTTAAAAGATCCAAGACGCAAATTGCTGTCGTTGCTAAAGAGGTCGCTAAGTTGAAGCGGGCATGTCTGCTGCATGCCCAATGAGTTCTGGGCCAAATTCACAACGTTCTGGAGCCCTGATACAGCCAGAAGGCATCACGTTAGACCTCGTAGAAAAAGGCGGGACGAGCTGGACCAAACTAACCACCAGTGGTTGACTTTGGCCCTGGATAGAATCACCTGGAAATCATGGGGACGAGCCTTTGCTCAGCAGTGGGATGGTGCAGGATAACAGTAACAGTATTATTTAAAAGTGATTTTTCTTTATATTTTCATGTGTGTGTTTAATACTAGTGTCATCAAAGTTCTCACTAGAACGCCCACAGTTACTGAACGGTTTCATTCGATACATCGAGTCAATGATATCATGATAGCTGGTAAATAGGTTGACAGGACATAATGGAGTTTTTGTAAAACGTGTTGCGTCGACACCAAATATTTTTATTTTAATTACCTTGCCCCACAATAGAACTTTAACTTGTAGGTATCGTGCAAACACAGATCACAAACATCTAGAGTGAGTTGCGCAGATTCAGTACCTACAACTATCTGTAGGCAGTGCAAACATTTGTTTCGAGCGAGAATCCCATACATATGTAAGAGAACCCGTAATACGTGTTGTCAAATCTATCTATACTTGTAATAAATCTGTAGAGAGGTCAATTCTGTACATGAAATATATTTACAAAATAACTATCAGGGGGTGATTAGGGATCGATACTGATACCAAAAATCCAATCAGTAAAATTTTTGTCTGTCTGTCTGTCTGTCTGTCTGTATAACCGTTATAGAAACAAAAACTACTCGACGGATTTTAACGAAACTTGGTACAATTATTTTTCATACTCCTGAGCTGGTTATAGTATACTTTTCATCACGCTACAATCAATAGGAGCAGAGCAGTAAAGGGAAATGTTGGGAAAACGGGAGAAGTTACTCCATTTTTTAAGCTTCCGTCGCGAGTGCAACCTTAATGGTTAAAGCTACACAGAAATCATTTATGACGGAAATGTTCTCCTTAAAATTATATAAAAAATATCCCACGACAGCATATATCTATCTTTTATGGTTGACTCACAATAACACGTGTAACTCCCGATAGCTTAGCAGTTCGAAGCTTTCTGATTATTATTCTGCTCCGAAATTTAAAACCACCACAACTTTGCAATGGAACTCGGCTAAAAGTAACCCACTTGCAACAAAATATAATCGAGGCTCAAATTTTAACAGGTTGCGGTGCAGGAGAAACCGTCTTTATTCCCAGAATTCCCATAATACCAAATAATTTTCCATTCCAATTTAAAAGAACGCGATTCCCAGTATCGGTGTGTTATGCAATGACAATTAATAAGGCTCAAGGGCAGACTTTTCGTGTTGCTGGAGTAGATCTCGGTGTCAGTTGTTTCTCGCATGGTCAGTTGTACGTCGCTCTTTCCCGGGTTAGCAGTTCTAGAAATCTTTATGTTCACGTGCCGGACGAGTCAACTTTCAACATAGTTTACCCGGAAGCTTTGCGCTGAAGTATTGTCGTTCTATAGGTACTTAAGCCTCATGTGAACGTGATCTAAACAATATTACCAATACATTAACTTAATAACACACAAGGAGTTACACGCTGACGGAGTCGCGGGCACAGCTATTAACAATAATATTGTGCGGTTCGATATTGCGATATTTTTCAACAGTATTATAGATTGACATATTATATTTCCCTACTAAATTACGAAAGTTAATCTGTGTGTTACATTAAAATCACTGAACCGTGAGGAAGGACATAGACTACTTTTTTTTACGAAAAACGACGGAAAGGTGGACGAAGTCGCGGGCAACAGCTATTTATGCTAATAATATAAGGCTGAAGAGTTTGTTTGTTTGTTTGAACGCGATAATCTCAGGAACTACTGGTTCGTTATACAGAACAGAAAGAAAGCTGGTAGCCGGTGCCGATCTACCAGCGCTGGTCCATTCTGGTAACAGTTACATAAATTCTCTCTGTTTCAATCTGCTTCTGCCCGCGACCTCGTTCGCGTGGGAGGGTTTTTCCCGCGTGAATCCCGATTCCGTGGGATTTCCGGAATAAAACTAAATATAAATTTCATCTAAATCGGTTTAGCGGTTTATGCGTGATAAGAGTGATCGGAGTAGGTAGATTGATTTTTGGTACTTGTATCATAAATGCACACAGAAAGAATAACATGGATAAGCCATTTTCCCGGAAAGTAATTCCGGTATTTCCGGATTCAATTAAACATTGTTAATGTTGGTAGTGATATTATTCCTACTCAATTCAAAATTTAAAGGAAGGTATAAAAACTAAATTAATTCATTATTTATCTGTTGAATAATAAAAACAATCTAATTCCGATCGAAGCTTTAATTTTTATTTTTTTATTTTTAGCCTTTTATGGCTAGAACTTTTAGATTTTTAGCATAGCCACAGCCACGCATCGCCACCATGTTACGATGCGTGGCTGTGGCTATGCTAAAAATCTATAAAAGGCAAAGTTTTTGTGACCGATTACTCCGCCGCATACCCTGTCATAATCCTGTGCACGCGCATGGGTAATCCTGATCTTTACAATTAAAATATATAACTATGAGTTTCTCTATATTTTCAATTTTCAACCTATTTCTTTTAACATCTAAAATCCATTTATAAATGGAAAAAGACCGTTCTACATCTGACGATGTCAAAGGAGCAAATTTTAAAAAAGGTATTAAATTATGTGCTTCATTTTTTTCAATGGCCTCACTATATTCTCTAAGTGTGTCTAAATCTGGGTTTCGTTCCATAACACATTCTATTTTATTTTTTATTTTTTCTGAATTGCACTGATTTATAGCATCTCTGACGTTGTCAAATGCTAAAAGTGAATCTGTCAACGATAAATTATGCTTTTGCAATTTTTTTAAAGACAAATAAATTATAAAATAATTGTCTTTAATGTAATTTAAATCTTCTTTTAAATTTTCTTTTTCTATAATATTTTTTGCCTCTCGAATAGATACCGCATCAGAGCTGCTTAAACAAGATAATACTTCTTTTATTTTTTCAAAGTTTTGAGCGTAATAAAATGCTGCCTCTAACCAAGTGCCCCATCTTATAACAACTGGTTGGGGAGGTAGCGGCAAATCTGGATATTTTTCTTTTAAAATTTTGACTGTACTTGGGGCTTTCAAAAATACCTTTTTAACATTTGCTATTAAAATGTTAACATCGTGATATTCTAACCTAATTTGCTCAGATACGCGATGAAGAGAGTGCGCCAAACATGTTACGTGCTTCATTTCAGGTAAGTATTGTTTTAAATTTCGTCCTGCAGACAGCATATATGCAACACTATCAGTGCAGAGGACAAGAATGTTACCTACCTTCGATTCAAAAGAATCTTCCCAAAAGTTTTCCAAACATTCTAACACAAATTGCGTGATTGTTTGTCCATTAACTACAGTTAGCATTTTACATGCTACCAAATAAGGTCTAGTCAAATTGCTAGGATGTAATGGTTTTATTAAAAAATGGACTATATAGCGACCTAAAAAGTCTGTCGTTTCATCTAATGATATCCATAGTTTCTCATTTTTATAATTTTGCCGAATCGAATTGATTTTATTCTTAAAAAACTTGTCCAAGTAAACTTTCCGTAACTGTGATTCATCTGGCAGAGTACGATTAGTACACGTACAACAACAGGTACTACACATATATTTTTTAAAGAAATCTTGAAAAGTAGTATTTTTCATCTGAGACCACGGAATATTGCACAAAATGAGAAATTTTATAAGATCGAAATAAAATTCCTCTTCGGGCCGCTCAAACTGTCCCTGGTGTACTGCTCCTTCGATATGTCTTTTAACGTTTCCTTTATTTATGGTTTTCAAATGGCTTTCACATTTTGAACAGTATATTGTACCACTAGCGTGATCGTAAAGTAGTTCGGGATGACCGGATATCCATTTTTCTACAGTTTCAGCCTTGACGTTTGCCATATCTGAACTCTGTTGTAGAGATGGAACCTCGTATGTATCATCTAAAACAAAGACATGAAAAAAATACATTTTATTTAGTTTATTTAGCTTACTCCGTTTGTTTTATTTTTCGTGGATCAAATTTAGTCATTGAAATTTCACCCTCTTCCTGTCAACCGATTGATTTAAAATTTGGTATTCGCCTTTGATTCTGGTGACAATACAATTATGTATATTCAATATTATTGTCAATCCAAAATGGCTGCCGCTACAAGATGGCGGACAACTTAGTTTTTTTTCAATCCCATCAATATGGGTATCAAATGAAAGGGCTTGTTACGTAGAATATTTTGTAGAGAAGTAGATAAGGCCTATAGTAATTTATTTTACCAATACATTGCAAGAGGACACAGCACACAGGGCATTCAAATTATATACGGATTCCAGTAAAATGTCGGTTAATAGTGGAGTTAGCTGAATTGCGACTACAGTACTAGAATATCATAATTTTGTTTCGCACTAAGCTCAATGGTTCATACTCTATTAAAGATTTAACAATATTAAGACTCATGGTATGTTCAGCAGGTTAAGCGAACAAACACAATACTAAAAATATTCTTATAGTACATCCAAACATGCTTTATACTCCTTGTAACTAGTAAAATATTACTTACCAAAGCTTGGTTTAAATATGTAGATCCAATTCAATAGTGAAAAATCTGAGTCCGTATATTCGAGCCAAATCGTGGTTTAGAGCAGATTCCAGAAGTCAGTATGTACACAAGCCAGGGTCAAGTAACGTTTTCACAACACAGTAACAAACAAAGATGCGCACTCTACGAACCGAAGTAAACGAGTGAGCTACCTGGCATGTCGTCGGCGGGCGTACGCATTGTTCTGATAACCGGTTATTGTACCACCCATGATCCTTTTGTTCTGATTGGTCGTTGGGTTTTGTCAAATCGTGACTGTGTGCCGTTAAAAAAATGTGAAGAATAATAAAGAATAATATTGCTCATTTTATTACAATTCCTACCTTTTTTTGAGGATGGCAAATCATCAAATGACTCCTTCCACTCTGGCAGAATAAAATTCCTACATAAGTTCCGGTTTTTTTTTAATAATCCACCAATTCCGGAGGAATGTCCATATTGATATATACGTTTCGGAACAATGACCCCATTTCAATCTACCTACTCCGATCACTGGCTGATAAGGTAATAATAACACACAGACAGACAGAGTTACTTCCACATTTATAATATTAGTATGGATAGTATATATAGTATGGACTAGTTCTGCTTACATCTTCACTCACGTGAATAGTATTTTTCAGCGAAACGAGTATATCACTTTTGATTTTCGATTGTTTCCCCACCAACAATAATATCGATCCACTACGCTACTTCGTTTTGTTTTACATTCCATACTTACATTTGTATGGAATGTATGAATAGTACTTACCCTCTTCACTGCTAGCCCAAAATACAATCTAAAAACTTTTTAACAAAAAATTAAACCGACTCCCAAAAAACACTACAAAGTGAAAAATAACATTAATTTCGGAAGTCGGTGTCTTTAGTTTTGTTTTTTCGTTTTTGGCACCGACTTCCGAAATTAATGTTATTTTTCACTTTGTAGTGTTTTTTGGGAGTCGGTTTAATTTTTTGTTAAAAAGTTTTTATTTCACTCTTTTTAGTTGGATGATTTTTAATTTACCTAGTTATCAGAGCCTAAATGTCAACTACTTATAACCTTTTACAAAATATTGCTTTTCCCAATGCTGGGCCGTTAATTGTTTAGGAGTTCTCCTGGTACTTCACCATCAGCTCTACATCACCATATGCATTGTGACGAGCATAAAGTGCTTAACATCCATATTCAAGTAATCGAATCGCAATCCACTCAATACTTATTATTGAGTAGTTTCGGGGGCCATCTGTGGTCTTCATCATCAGTTCCACTTCCCCAAATGGTACTTTTTGAGAGCAACTGCACAAGTTAGAATAAGAAATACCCAAAACGCCATAGGTGTGCCTATAATATTTGAAGAGTTCCCTCGATTTCTCCAGGATCCCATAATCAGATCCTGACTTTGGTGATAATGGGACCAATTTCGAAGTATACCCATTCGAACAAAAAAAGAATTTTCCAAATCGGTTCAGCCGTCTTCGAGTACTCGATGACCATACATTAAAAAAAAAAAAAAATATACGCGTCGAATTGATAACCTCCTCTTTTTGTCGTCGGTTGAAAATACTAGGTACCTTATATTTAAGAGACATAGTAAATAAAAGTCGCGTAATGTAACATCAGATCATACTAATGGATGAGAAAAGGCGTCTCCTGAGCATGCTGCAGTAGTAAAGCCTGTACCTAAGTTACGGGAATGTCCCTACGAGATACCGCAGCCCCGGAACGCAAGGGTAAGTTTTTTTTATCATGGGAAATCATCCAATGTCTGCCTCCCGATCTGACCGAAGCAGGCGGGTGTGTCAGACTTTTGCTGACTTAAACCCATCCGTGTGCAGTCATTCACCCTTCGTGTTCCGAGGCTGCGGTAACTCTTTCGAAAAATTCCGCAACCCCGGCAGGCAACGGCCCCCTAGTGGGCCCCTGATAATTTTGCTGACACTCTTTGAGGCGCGCATGGAACACTCGGCGCCGTCTACACGGTCCTGGTTTATGTTGGACGGCGAGCTACTCATTGCTCGCAGCCCGCAGGCCACGCAAGGGTAACTTAAAAGTGCTTTTTGGTTGGTAGAAGCCTGAAAAATTGAAAATCCCTTTCACTGCGGGAGAAAAGATGTCATTTGATGATTTTACTCCTGCGTAAAAAGTATCCTGTGAAAACTCACCAGAGCTTCGTTATACTTGAGGTTGGCTTGTCCCAGGCGGTAGCGACATTCCCTCTCCAATTTGTCCAGTTCACCAGCGCGCTCGTCACGAGCTTTGATCGCCATCTGTAAGAAAATCAATTGTCTCTCATAAGAACTGGAAAATAGCTCGACCGATTCCAATTATTTTTATTTTTTTGGCTTAATACTGACAAAAATGAAAGTTAAGTAAGTTTTGGGAATACTTTCATGGTGCCTATAGCTAAGGAGTGGAATTCCCTGACAGAGTCTGTGTTTCCTGATAGCTATAATTTGGGGGTTTTGAAGTCAAGAGTGAATAGGTGGTTACTTCTAAGTAAGCGTGCTGCATCTTCGACCACAACATGGCTTACGATCAGGTGAGATTGTGGCCAAACACGAGTTTATCTATAGTAAAAACAATACCGGCGGGAACTTCGCGGCATTTTTCCTACTTGCAAATTACTAGATGAATGCCAGTCGCATATACATATGTACTTACGTTCCATTTCTATAAAAATAATATAAAATTTCTATAGATATGAAATACGTGTTTTACGTTGTAGAGCAGACTATTTTTAACCCCCGACGGAAAAGAGGGGTGTTATAAGTTTAACGTGTGTATCTGTCTGTGGCACCGTAGCTTCTAAGCGAGTGAACCGATTTCGATGCGGTTTTTTGGTAGAAAGCATGTTTCCCGGCGGTGGTTCTTAGATAATTATGTTTGTCAAAATCGGTTAAGCCATTTACTAGATATGGGAGGTGAAAGTGGGGATGAATAATCGAATGTTATCAAACATACCCAAGTGGTCAAATGAAAGGGCACGTGTACTATATTGCAAAAACTGTTCATTCCATGAAATTGGTCAAAGTAACAAAAACTATGGTAGGTGAAAAGTTTAAAAAACATAAAATAAAAACTAAATAAAAAAATTATAAAACCCCCTACGCAAAAATGCTTAGAAGTAGTTTAAGACACATCCCTTAAATAGTGAAAAAATAGTAGTCGCAGCGGGGTATCGCCATTCATTTTTTTAATTTTTAAGGGAGGTGTGTTAAACTACTTCTAAGCATTTTTTGCGTAGGTTTTTTAAATTTTTTATTTAATTTTTATTATAATATTAAGCCAAAGGGTCTGGTTTTTATTATTACTTTTGAGTAATATAAGATAGGTACACAGTTAGGATGTGAACAATCCTGTTAAGAGGTGAGTTTGTAAATTTTGTAGTGAGGAGCAAGACTGAGGAAATGGGGAGAAAGAGAGAGAAAGCGCTTTATTTACCGCATTTTATTCCAGTAAGGAACGGTTTTTAGTCTAGTCTATTGTGTATTTAAATAAGTAAGCAAAGTCCTAACTACATTGATAGGTATAATATTATTACAAAGCGTAGCACAATGAGCCACTAACATTCCACACACACACACACAGACCTCACTATTACGAAGGATACTTAAAACCTTCATTATTAACCTGAAAGTGATTAACCGCGTTATAAGAGCTTCTAAGTTCGACCGCAACTCGATATTAGACGATAATTTGTTATGCCATTATAGATAATTACAACTATATAATCGCCCGGACACGACGGCCTCAGCATCGAGCACCTGCAGCATGCTGGGATCCACCTGCCACGAGTGTTGTGTATGTTTTTGAATTTATGTCTTGCCCATTCATACACACATCAAAAGTGTCTAGGGATCAAGCATTTTTATGCGGATTTCTTGAGATTGAGATGTGGCTTTGTAATAAATTTATGATTTTATAAATTTATATGGATCCTTTTTGGTGCATTTTATAATTTGAAACAGGAACTGTTAATCAAATTCGAGTAAAAGATGAAAATCAGCTGTCAATATTTTCCCTATAAAAACATACAACGCATTGAAGACATTATTAGTGCTACTGTTTCCCTACTACTGATTAAAACCAACGTTATTATGGAGCGGCGACGTCATTTAATCAGGGAAGAAATGCTCAGAGCCGTGGGAATGATAGAAGCTGGTTCCCGGCAACGTACTGTGGCTTTAGCTCTGAATACAAGTCAGTGTTATCAGTCGACTTTGGACACGTTACCGAAGCACTGGTACCGTGGCTGAGCGCCATGGAGGACGGTATCGCTGCACCACACGGAGACAAGACCGATACATTCAAATCTTAACTCGAAGAGCTCCAACAATAACCGCCATGATGTTAGCCGTGAGGCTTCATCACTCTTCAGGGAACTTAATTAGCGACCAAACAGTCAGAAACCGCTTGCATGAAGTGAACCTTCATTCCCGAAGACCGCTACGGGTACCACCTATAGCAATGCACAATCGTAGGATTCGATATCAATGGGCTCTTGAACACAGAAATTGGGCAGAAGAACAATGGCGTTTCGTGTGCTTTTCTGATGAGTCTCGTTTTGGTATGAGACCGGATACAAGACGTATACGACACTGGAGAACCCCTGGACGCCAACAGCGATTAAAATCCTGCCAGGAAGTCCATCCTTATAGTGGTGGAACCATCATGGTATGGGCGGGTATTTGGATCGGCGGAAGAACTGAGTTGATTTGGATCAGAGGCAACCTCAACGCTCAAATTTATGCTGAGACGATTGTATCTGACGTCATCGTTCCTCTACAAGTGCAAATCGGTCCCTTATTTCAGTTAATGCATGATAATGCACGACAGCACGCCGCAAGAGTTGTAAGACAGACTCTCGCCGCAGCTAACATCAATGTCCTGCTCTGGCCTGCTCAGTCGTCAGACTTGAACCCGATTGAGCATGCATGGGATATGCTACAGAGAAGAGCTCTGCCGAATATGGAGCGTATCCAGTCGCAAGAAGACCTTTTTTTGTTGTTGCAACGAACATGGGCGGCCATTCCACAGCGTGATTTGGATGAACTCATTTTGAGTATGCCAAACCGATGTTCTTGTGTTGTTAGTGTTCGCGGTAGAAACACGGATTATTAATTGTTTAAGTTACCCAATAAAATTTTAAAGAAAACTGTTATTTCAGTCTTTTTTTCGAACTTTAATGTTAGTGGTTCAAATGTCAAAAATCCCTTTATTAGAAAAATGGCAAATTTCTTTATTAATGCAAAGGTGACTTGGTTTATCGTTACTGTGACAAACGAAAACACTTTATTTGATGAATCCTTAAAGAAAATTTTAATTAATATCAATCAGGAGAAAAGTTATTGCAAAAATATATGTTGATCCCTAGACACTTTTGATGTGTGTATTTACCTGAACGGCTAATGCGTACTACTGTTGTGCCTATAATCAAAAATAAAACAGTTGACTCGTCAATCCTATCCAACTATAGACCTATTTCGTTGGCGACGATAATTACAAAGGTGCTGGACAGTCTGCTTGTAGGCCAGCTTGAGAAACATCTAAAAATTAACGATGCACAATTCGGGTTTCGACTTGGATTATCCACAGAAAGTGCGATCTTTTGCCTGAAGCAGACTGCAGTATTATATAGCAAGAAAGACACCTATATATGCCTGTTACCTAGATCTATCAAAAACCTTTGACCTCGTTTCACATAATATGCTATGGGGGTAAACTGCAACGTGAGACGAGTGTTCCCCGGGAAGTCGTAGACCTATTTAAATTTTGGTACGACAATCAGCGGAACCGTGTCAGATGGGCGAACTCCTTTTCAAAGGAGTATGGACTAGAGTGTGGGGTCAGGCAAGGGGGGCTGTCATCGCCAGCGCTGTTTAATCTATACATGAACAATCTGACCGATGAGCTTAGCAGGACCGGCATCGGCTGTCATATTGAGGGAGTTTGCATTAATAATATAAGTTATGCAGACGATATGGTTCTGCTGAGCCCATCGGTTAAAGCACTAAGAGAACTGATCAGAGTGTGTGAATCATACGCTGAGGCCCATGGGCTCAAATATAATACACCGAAGAGCGAACTTATGATATTCAAAGCAGGAAGTAAAGGGTATTCCAGGGTGCCGCCAGTTATGCTGTGTAGCAAACATTTAAAAAAAGTTGCTAAATTTAAATATTTGGGTCACTGGGTCTCAGACGATATGAAGGATACCACAGATGTGGAGCGGGAGCGCAGGTCGCTGGCTGTTCGATATGGGATGTTGGCTCACAGGTTTGCACGTTGTACAGCACAAGTCAAGGTGATGCTTTTCAAAGCGTACTGTCAATCCTTTTACGCGTCCAATATAACAACACGTTCCGCGCGATGTTGGGGCTGCCACGGTTTTGTAGTGCGTCCGGCATGTTTGCTGACGCGAATGTAGACGGTTTTGCGGCCATCATGCGCAAGAGACGTACCTCTTTACAGCGCCGCGTACGCGCCAGCCCCAACACCATTCTGAGAACGCTAGCTGATAGGTGGGACTCTCCGATCTTGGGGCGATGGATACGACTGCATGCAGTCAAGTAAGTACCCCAGGGTCGGCGTGTCCCACACAGCTTAGATTTATAATTAAATTTAGTTATAAGTTGTTATTAGGCTAATACTAACACTAGGTTATAAGTTCACATGTTACTAACAAACAAATATGGAATCATCTGAAATAAATATATTGAATTGAATTGAATATTGCTACTGATAATGATTTTATTGTACCTAATCAAATTCCCTGTTGGTGCGGACTTGGTTGCGAGACTTCTTCTCAGGTTCCCACCGAAAAATTGGGACAAATAAAAAAGTGTTTTTTTTATTTTTTATTATTGTTAGGCTTGCGTTTGACCACCATCTCACCTGATGTTAAGCGACGATGTGGTCGAAGATGAAGCACGCTTGCCTAAAAGTAACCTATTCACTTTTGACTTAAAGACTCCCAGGTTGTAGCTATCAGGAAACACTCCGACTCCGGCAATATAAAATTACTGCCGAAGTCTGTGTCCTGTCTGCCGAAGTCTGTTTCCTGATAGCTACAACCGAGGAGTCTTTCGTTTAATAAAGAATCTTCAAAAGCGTACCATGTAAGCAGCTTCTGCCTTCTTCCTTTCTTCTTGAGCGGCCTGTCTCTCCTGCACCTGCTGCTCCAGCCAGGAGTTCTTCTGCGCAGCCATCATCTTCTTACGTACTTCATACTCCAAGTCTTCGCCTTCGAACCTATGGGTATCATAAAGTTACTTATTGGTTAAGCTGAAAGGGCATATCTATGGGATGGGCTTGCATTTTAATAAAAGGAGGTAAGAGCATCAATATAGAACTGCGGTAAACTGTAGGAGTAAAAAGCAGACCACATCAACCCCCTCCAATTTAAATTTAAGTTTAATTCATAATTTTAAATTTAAGCTTTAAAAAATGCTTCTCACGGTAAAAGGACTTCAATGCTTACAAATCATCAGTTGCACGTTATCATTCCTTGAGGTTAAGCAACTCTTAAGCCGGCTCTACACGTTGGCCAACACAGTGGCGAATGTAGTGGCCAATGCGTATTGGCCAACGTGTAGACGGCGTGTTTGTGTGCATGTTGGGTGCACAAACACCCCATCTACACGTTGGCGAATAGTCATTGGCCACTACATTCGCCACTGTGTTGGCCAACGTGTAGAGCCGGCTTTACTGATATAGGTCCGTGGATAAGCTATCATTAATTACATACGGCCACGGCAGTAAAAACCGTATAGGTTTCCTCTGGTTACTCTTCTAGAAATCTCTACAAGACTTCTCCGTGCCTTCCATCTGTGCGGAAAGTATGTAAAACTATTGGTATGGACTGCCATTTCCAAATCTTTGGCAGTCATTACGAAAATGCATACCTAAGCTTGAATGAAAATCTGCATTAGATTTGCCATGGGCAAAGGTTATCGTGTTATTGGATTGTGGAGGTCAGATATGCCTTAGTTTGATGTAAAATACTCATATTTAGCTGCTTCGTTTTAGACTGGAAGCCAACGATCATAATCAGGAAAAGGTACGGCAGATTTTTTAAATTGTTAATGGGCTCACATGGCCCCTTGTCACCTGATATGATTGTAGATGAAGTACGCTCACCTAGAAGTCACGGTAGTAAGATTCACGCTTGACTTATAGACCCCTAAGTTATAGCTATAGGAAACACAGACTCCGGCAGGGAATTCCGCTCCTTAGCTGCACGCACAAAGAAAGTATTCCCAAGACGTTTTGAATCAGTTCAAAAGCTTTTGCTTACTTCTGAGCACTGGATAGGCCGACCGGGTTGTTATCGCCGGCTCTGGGAGGCAGCTGCTTTTTCAGCACTTCTGGGTCATTGAGGTCGTACTCGCGGCGGTCCTCATACCGTTGATACTTCTGGCGGAATGAGTCGATCTCCGCGCCGATGCGGCGACGCTCCTGTAACATATTTCTAGTCTCGAGAAAAAACTGAACAGTGAAGATTCCCAATTAAAATTCTGGAGTGATTGATTCAGAGATTTTTGATGAGAGTGAAAAGTGATTTACTCTCAGACTAATAGGTACAGTTCTATGTGAAAGAATCAGATCTTCACCATTGAAGCCAGATATCGTCTAGTATCGGACATGGCCTCTCTGTCGCCATATCCATTACACCAGTGCGATTAGTAATCAGCGGATTCACCAGGTCATCAGTTCTCCTTCTCCTCCTCTTCTCCTTTCAACTTGTGGTTTACCGCTACGCGTTGGTCACTTTGCGAACCTTTTGGATTTAGGAGGGGTAAGTACCTAATACCGCTATAATGCCCTGCTAAGCCAAAAGGCGCTAAGTGTGAGATACAACTTTTTGTATTTTTTTATACCATTCAATGACCATAACAATTCCAAGGAAATTCCAATCTTACTTAATTTTATCCTTAAATTGCTAAGAGATTTGTGCGAATAGAAAATGTACAAATAGTCGATCGCATTGCTACGTGATCAGAAGTGAATAGTTGCCGCTGTGTACAAGTATGTTTAGGTGGCTCTAAGTTTGTAGAGCCTCTGCGGTTCAGAACCATTTTCATTCAAGTTTGGCATATCTTATTAATGTTGGTCAGCCTATTCAGGATGGTTATCAGGCACTTAGAGTCGTAACAAAATGATGAAAAATACTTACCTCCTTCTCCCTCGCTTCAAGCACAACAGCAAGGTTGCTATCTTTGATCATCTGCGCAGCGAAAGCGAGGTCCTTTCGCTCCTGTTCGGATCGCTCCGCTCGCTTCTCGGCCACCTGACGCTCCAGGAATGGGAGGTCCACCTGAAAACAGAGTCGGAACTTAAATAAAGGTACATCGATACCATCTGCAACAAGAGTTTTGCTAAGTCGGGCAATAAAACAGATTTCGAAGAAGTCTGTAAATTAATAAAAAATTGTCCTTAAATTGCTAAGAGATATGAGCGAATAGAAAATGTACAAATAGTCGAAGCATTACTATATGATCAGAAGGAACCTGCAAGAAATTGACAAGGTCTTTTTATGTTTCTCTATTAAAATAATTAATAGATATTAGAGACAGTGTAGTAGACTATTCAACAATAGTAAGTATCAAGTATATACATAAAAAAAAAACGATAATATAAAAAATATCTATTAATTTTCAGAGTCTACACCCTAAATTAAAAAAAAAACTGATTAAAAAATAAATAAAATAATTTTTTTAAAATAAATTGTTTATTGTTCCAAAATCTTTACATCATTGTTTTATGAGGCTGCCCCATTAAGTAATTAACAATACTTGTGTACAATGGAGACTAATAAACAAAAATAGAAGTCAAAAATAAATGAAAACAGTTGCAATTAAGAAACAATTAAAAATTATGATATTTACATATAACTTAAATAATACTATTAGGATAGCAGCTCAATTGCGTGCGTGTGTCTGTATATGTGTGTGTGTGTGTGTGTGTGTGTGTGTGTGTGTGTGTGTGTGTTTGAGTGTGTTTGTGTGTGTGTGTGTGTATTGGTCGTGAGTTTATATGTGTTTGAGTGGGATTGTATATTTGTGTATTCATAATTTCTGCAAACAACAGATGAAGCTAAAAAAAGCCTAGTTTACCGTTTACCAGTTTTATCACCAATGCGCTCTTTAATTTTAGTTTATGCAATATGCCATCGTTACACGGTGGACATCTCACCCATATGCATAAAAAGTTTTGGCAATACTTTCATTGTGCGTAGTTAAGGAGTCGCCCTTCGGACACTATAAGACAAGAGTGAATAGGTTGGTTGAATTAAGCATGCTTCATCTTCGAACACATCATCGCTTGCCATCCGGTTACACAGGGTTGTAATTAGGCGTATTTATAGTATGAGAAACGATTTTTATAAAGAATGGTTCAGTTTTCGAAATACAAAGTAAAGGAAAAGTCCGTAATTGGAGTACATTTCCAAGAGAGCCGTGAGGACCCATTATATAAATTGCCCGTATTGGCCTACTCTGTAATATGAAAATAGAATCTACGTCAGCTGCGAATCCCCACATCAAAATACCAATTAAATTAACCTAGTAGTGGGAATATCACTCAATTGCCTTATGATTTTTCTGACCTGTTTTTCTGAGCTTTTCATTATATCGTTCTTAATTGAGCGCCCTACGAGTACTGCAATTTCTAATCGAGCAGACTCGATTCAAATGTTTATTTAATTAAATTTATCTTCTATACTTACATCCAAACCTATACACATGATACTATAACAGAACAACGTTTTTATTACGTTTCGTCTTTCTGTTTGTCTAGGCTAATCTCTGGAATGACTGAACCGATTATAATGGGACTTTTACTAGAAGATAGAGGAGATTATAGGGTAACATAATGGAATTTTTATTCCCTCAAGATCGGGATTTACGCGAGGAAACCTGTGTAGAAAATATAGTCTCTCACGCGAAGTTGCGGGCACAGCTAAAACTTACCTATTCATAGTAATGTTCGCAAGATAACTATGGTCGTATGCCATTTTGCTCTAAAGCTCACTATCGCTTTTATACTGTAACAATGTTTCGTTTTGTTTATATAATTAATTTAATAATTAAAAAATAAAAGCGACAATAGCCTACTGGCAAATAAAAAAAAATAGAACAGCGCAACATATTGTTACATTGTTGTCTCCAACATGAATATATTTAGCATAATAAGGTATCCTATACTATGACTGCTACTAAATTTCCGAGGCTCGGAGGCGCGAGGCGTCTCGGTATAGGTAACGCCAAATAACTTGGCAAGAGTCGTTCAATGCGCAGAAGTCGATTTTTAGGTGTCAGCGGTTGTCAGTGGGACGCGGGGTATGACGGAGCGCCGCTCCGAGCGCGCGATTGGTGCGTCAGTAGTTCCCGTTCAATTTGCTCCCGAATACACTTGCGTACACGAAAGTTGTACGCTTTGTTTTTGTTACGAGTTGTTGTTTTAAATTTATTTTTTGTTACCTTGATTACAATGCCAGGACCAAATACCGTTTTACGCAGACTATTAAAACGTCAGAAAGAACAGTTAGACACTATAGTTATAGGACACCGGGAAAAAAGAACAATAAAAGAGGTAGCAGTTTTATTAACTAATTGTGACGACGAGAACATAATTATTATTTTTAATGTTTTTTTCTAAATACATTTTTTTTTCACTTTTAAATATATTTATGTATTATATCTATTTTATTTATAATACCGAATTAACTAATGAATTCCACTTCTTTCTTTAACATTCTTCTGAACAGATATGATTAAAAATAAATGATGGAAATAACCATAGAATAATGGCAAGCAGTAAAAGTGACCACATTTTTCTTCCACTAAGTGCACGATGCGCGAACTTACCCCCACTACGCCAAAACCTTGCCAAGTTATTTGGCGTCATGCAACCGATAGTTAACATTGCTCTTTATACTTTACCCAAATCTTTTATTTAACTTCTATCTCGCCTGATGGTAAGCGATAGATGAGGTCTAACGAACGAGCGAGCCCAGAAGATGCCTAATCAGAATCACTCTTACTTTAAAGGTTGAAAGGTCATAAGAGGCAGGGAACACAGAAGCTGGCAGAAAGTTCCACAACTTGGCTGTACGTGCAATAAATGTGGAAGAAAAGCGCTTAGTGCGACAAGACGGTATACTAACCAAGTGTGGATGGTACCCAGCAGTACACCTGGTAGATTGGTAGTGAAAGGGAGATGGAGGGATCAGGTCATGGAGCTCCTGCGCACACTCCCCGTAGTACAATCTGTAGAAAATCGACAGGCCAAAATCTAAAAATAGACGGTTTGTAGGTATATATAGCTTCTTACCCCAATTTTCCGGTTCCTTGCGTTGAAGATCCTAGACCTCCTCTCAAGCTCACATTGTCTCCTTCTCTCTCTGTTCTGAGCCTCTTTGCGATCTTGGTCGTTGGCTATCTGTAATTTCATCATTTTTATAACTACTTAACGTCAAAATACTCTAAAAACTTGAACACAAAAGCTGAAATATAAAATTCCGCGATGGCGAAATAACAAAGTGCGTTGCTATAGTAACTGTTGTTAGTTGCCAAGAGACGGCATTGATTTTTATTTAATAAGGTTGTGGTTCGAGAATATTATCGCAGGGAGGTTTTAGTAGTAGACGTTAATTTCTTTCGATGAAGAGACGGTAAAATTTACCGTCTCTTCATCGAAAGAAATTTAATAATATTTAATTTTGTTGCAAGAGGGAAATCTTTATCATTGCAGACAGGGCGAGGTTATTAGGGAGCCTTGAGACTGCAATTACAAATGCCCACTGATCTCAAATGACCGTTTACAACTCATTTAGATGCTGAAAAAAAATTACAGAATTAAATAAAAAAAGTTAATTTTCACTATATATCCTTAATGCTTACATGTTTAATAGGTATGAGAGGACAGTATAGACCAAGCAGTCATGTCTTCAACGTAGTCCTAAATCATATAATGAGCTTTTTTGATAAGAGCATGTTTGATGTGGCTATTATCTTTTCCTCGCTAAGTATTGTAACAGACTTTGGAAACTTGTTATTAAAGCGTATGTTGTTTATGAGATAGATATACTCTTTATTGTACACTATAACAGAATTAAATGAGGACTTAAAAACTACCAAGGGTGTTACAATGGGCGGCCTTATCGCTAAAAGCGATCTTTTACAGACAACCTTCGGATGGATTTGACACAGCAGGAGAAAATAAATACGCGGGTAGTCCATGGTGTACTATTCGCTGATATACAATAAATAAGTAATAACCTACATACTCAATACATATATATATACATAGAAAACAAAGCTGAGATGTATAAAAAATAGTAAGAAATTAAAGAGAGAGATAGAGATCTTTTACCATGTTTTTGAAAGAAGGAATGGTTTCGGGAAGAGTATTCCACAGTCGTACTGCTTGAGCTCCGAACGACTTACCAAAGAAATTGGTGGAGTGACTCGGTACCTCTAGCCTCAAGTTTTCCGATGACCTCAGAAATTTGGCATGCGTGTCATGGAGGAACTTGAAACGTTATTTAAGATAAGAGGGGGTTTAGGATTGAACAGAATACTGTAAAGCAGAGACAAGATGTGTAAGTTCCGGCGAAGACGTATAGGAAGCCACTTGAGTTTCGTACAAAATTCGGATACGTGATCTCGTGAACTCGTTTGTCTTAGCTAATCTTCATTTGGGTATAACAATTTCATGTTCATTGCGCGTATTTATTGTGTGAAGATCACTTCTAATCCTAAAACGTCCTCAGATATTGCGAACATATAATATGCTTTCTAATTTGTTTCTAATCTATAAAGTGAAGGCAGAGTCAGTATATCGACCTCTTTCAAAACATTTCTATATATAAGGGACTCGTGGAAACCCATTTTATATATTGCCCGGATTGCCCTTTTTTGCAGTATAAATTCCACAGTAATAGGTATACCATAAGACAAGATACCTAGATTGTGGAAATACGCAAAATAAACTATCCGAGATGTCGCTATATCAGTTAATTGCCATTTTTTTACTGAATATGCAGCTGAGATTAATCCACTTGAAATAGTCCTAATGTGATCGCCCCACTGTTACTTTGAATCGAAAGATATAGTTACACAAAAATACAGTTTCCTTAATAACAAAGATTTTTTTGCTATCAAGGATTAAATTGACACCAGCGTGTAACTGAAATGAAAGCAATGAAAACTGTAGACATTTCGTTTTGTTCGCATTAAGTGCGAGATTAACCTTACATGAAAATTTATCCCACGGATGGAATAAAAACACATCATTATTCGTTGCATGGTTTAGAAATAGTTAGCGGATATAGAGCCAGTCAGACGCGGAAAGCGACTATGTAGACATTGGCCTGTAAACGCAAGGCAGACATTATTTATCGGCAAAAAACACCTCAAGATTTTTAATGAAATTATAAAGCTAAAGTAAATTATCTTAAATTAGAGTAAATTATCTTTGATTTGCTCTCAACTCCAATTGAAACACTATACAGGAATAATACCGATTGAGCTAAAATGTCTACTTAAATATGAACTATGAGCATAAAGGCGATATTTGGGAGGGGCATTGCTAAATATGTATGTATGTTCATCATTCCGCTGATGGCTGGTACTGCAGTATATAATATTCCACAATAATAATATTCCACAACTTTCACACAACGCCATCTAGTCCCAAACTAAGCAGAGCTTGTGCTATGAGTACTAGACAACTGATAAACATACACATATATTTCTAAATACATACATATTATAGATAAATTACACCCAGACCAAGAACAAATGATCGTGCTCATCACACAAACATTTGTCCTGGGTGGGAATCGACCCCACGACCTTGCGCATAGCAGTCAGGGCCACTGACCCCTAGACCAAATATAGACAGATTTCTCTCTCTACATAACAGTCCAGCTATGTAACATGTTCCTAGGTAGGTACGTTATCTAGGTGTCTAAGTATTGTACACTACTGGTCATGATACCTAGAGCAACATTTAACGGTAACTTACTTCAATTATAAGATAATTATCTCGGGAACTGCATTGCATATTTCTGTTCCCTTATCTTGTAAGGGATATCCGACAGTCATTAATATTCTTAATAAATACCTAAACTAACGTTTGAAAGGAGAGATTTATCTTTCCGAGGTATTCCTCGAAGCGCTACCATTTTGAAGCGCACCTAATGAAGCGCTCCTTTTTTATTCCTCGGAGCGCTCCTTTCAGTAGCGCTCCCGATACCATGTTATCGGAAAAGGAGCGCTCCGACGAATAAAAAAGGAGCGCTTCATTAAGTGCGCTTCAAAATGGTAGCGCTTCGAGGAATACCTCATCTTTCCTCCCCATTCAGTTAGATTTGTTACAATACTTCCGTGATTCAGAATGAGAAATAAAAATAATATCATTTTATAAATCAACATTGGTGTCTCGGTTTTTAACACAGAATTCAATAAAAAGTAAACGGATTCAATATTGTTAGAGATATCAGATATTACTATATAGTGATATCTGAAAAAATCTACCATTTTCAAAATTTTATAATGGTAGAAAATTTATTATTTCACCTAGCAACACGGACTGCGGACAACGTCACAATCGTCGACCGGGCCATTCGCCGAGAAGCGTAGATTAAAATTCTACCAGACTACCACAGTGCACGCCATACCGCTATCGGACTAGGTTGTCACATGCTCGCGGATAAAACGCCGTATTTCGTGTGCGTACTACAGCGTATTTACACACGCATTTTTTCAGTGAAACGAAATAAAAAAAATCAAGTGCTGTGCTTTTGAATAATTTTTTACTGTGTTATGTGACGGAAATTATGACAAGTGTTCTGAAGAAATCTAGAGGCACTAAAGGTAAATCTGAATCCATGCAAGAGGATCTGCCTTCAAGATGGGGGGAAGACTCCCGCGAAAATAAATCGGAGGACGTAGCTAAATTAATAAAATGTATTGATGATAACATTATTGGAAAAGGAAATTCGTTTTGTGGACCTTTCGGCAGAAGAAAAGGTAATATTCTTTCATATTTATTTCGATGACTTTTTTCATAGTGCAGCGTTATGTTCAAATCTGTACTTGTAATTTTTCTGATTTCGCGTTGTTGCAAATTCTAATATATTGAAAGTCAGTGGATATTTTTACTTGTCAATAGGAATTTTAAATTAGACATAGTGCGCATATTGCAATATTTTTGAGAACGCTTTCCTAAATATCGCGTGATCTTTAATAAACTGTTAACAATTTAAATAGAGTATTCATAGGTATAAGCGTAAGTTATTTAACTGTTAGAACGATGCCAATGTGCTATGTTCGTTGCTATACAAGGCCTATAAATAGAAAAACATATGTTGTGTTAGTAATGGCCGGTAGCTCGTAAAACTGTTGTTTCAAGTATCAAGGTTGAAATCATTATGGGATCGTCATTATGATCGATATTTAAGTATAGAGAAATTTAGGTACTCCATCATGTCATACTAAAGCTGGAGACTCTTATGTCTTTCTCTCTGGATACCAATAACTAGGTACTTGATAATAAGTAGGAAGAGCCACACTTCGGCCAGAGTCCGAAACCACTCGTGATGTAATTTTCAGCTATAAAACCTCCTGTTTTGAGTAAGTAAGGCAGTCAGTTATTTATTTGAGTGCCATTATAATCTGGATTTACCTACCTAATAAAAAAAGCAATTTTAAGTAATTTATGCGCATCCTAATACTTGTAAATCGCTCTCACAATAACTGCAACGAATCGATTTTACGTTTTAAAATTATACTAAAGTATACTTAAACAAATTAACATTCCTAGTATTTCTTTTTATGGAGAACAGTATTTTAACTTACGTTACATAATGCTTAGATTATCACCAAGCTGTGCTATTTTGATTTCATTACTAACATTATCTACGAGACTTCTGGGAGCATTTGAAGATGCCATATCAGCAGTGTCAACATGGGCATCTTCTAAATATATATAACTCAAAGTTGACTGACTGACTGACTGACTGACATAGCGATCTATCAACGCACAGCCCAAACCACTGGACGGATCGCGCTGAAATTTGGCATGCAGGTAGATGTTATGACGTAGGCATCCGCTAAGAAAGGATTTTGCGAAATTCTCACGGGATCGGGATTTACACGGGAAACACTTCCCACGCGGGTGAAGCCGCTGGCACAAGCTAGTATGGCAATAAGGCTGTTGCTTGCCGGAGTTGCGGGAATGTTCTAACGAGATACCGCGGCCACGAACTCAAGGGCAACTAAAGCAACAGGCAGTGTTTCAGCTGTAGAAGTCTGACTCTCCCTTGCACTCCATCCAGAGCAATAATAACCATTTTAACCCCGAAAAATTTTTGAAATCTTTTCTCTAGGTTTTATGCCTAAAGATAAATTGGCTACACAATCGTCAAAAACTCGTTTTGGAACTATTCCGTACCTGTAGAAGTAGGTATAATCTGCCTAAATACATTTAATTCATCCTTTTAACAAACTCCAGCTATTCGACCGATTTGTATGCCAACGCTTTTGCCACTACCTATGTATTGGGTTAAGGTCGCAAAATGTTTTGGCTCACCAGCTTTCAGTACCTTGTCACAGTATTTAATTAATTCAAAGCCACCTAACTAATAGAATATTAATTTACCTCGATAATTTGTCAATGAAACACTTTAATACAGAGCAATTTATTATTATTGTTTAAGTAATATACACACGTGTCCCCGCGGGTTTATAGGGTGTAATTATTTATGGCGTGTCGGATGTGGGCGCCAAAATTTTGCTTCTGTCTGTAGACCGTGCCTCATACATTTGGCACCATCAATTATGAGCTATCAATACTTGTCTTGACAGAAATCGGAATTTACCTTGGAAAAGTTTATTTTATGCAAAGAGTAAAGTAATATACATTTTATGTTTTGGTTGTTAATAGATTGACTGAAATAGTTTGTCAGGAGCGATTAATGAGAAGGGACATGTCATGTTTGAAAAAATCATTCATAATCTGAAATTTGACGGAGTAGGAGAGATTTTGAATAAGTAATACAAAATGTTTAACCCCTATTTAATTATTCACTATAAAGACGGACTTGACGCCGTAGCCATTGTCTACCAGTCAACCAAAGATGGTGAAGAGAGCGTGGCAGGTGAAATCAATTTTGAGTTGGAAGTGATATTATTATAAACAAAAATGAATAAAAATCTATGAGATATATAAAAACTTATTTGTTAAAGTTAAGACTTAGATAAATATGTATATTATTAAGTCAAAAGTGTGGGTCCTTACTCACAGGTTCTGGCTTAGTTTTTTCTCTTACTCTGTCATCAGAGTAAGAAAAGATTGTAGGAAGCACGCAGATTTCTCAGATTGTGAAGAACAAATAAATTGAAAGACAGACAATATATTGTAAGAAGGAAGGGTGAGAAAAATAAAATATAGAGAAAAGCGTCATCGAAGCCAGCGAATGGACATCCAATCACAATCGGACTGAATCGGATATGTTCGACACATCATACACAGTCATATTTCCTTAAATTAAGTTACGACCACCAAATGCCGTTATTGAGGAGTCTACAAGCATATTCAGAAAGACCGCATTCAGGCTTACTTGTATCTTCTTTATTCATAACATTTGCCTAAAACTCAAGATCCCGCAGCGGTTCATATTGAAAAGTGAGGCAAATATTTGAGGAATTAATTTTTTTTGCAAAGCAAGAGACATAATTACCCTAATTCATCGATCAATCTTATGTGTTCTACAACTTTGTCGACAGTTTTTTATATTACGAAACCGTTATTATAACTTTTTCCTTCTTTCGAAGTCGACTGGAGGAAAATATGTGAAAGGAATGCACGTGAAACGGGTTTTGGAGGTCTTCTTATGAAATGGGAGCAAAAACCTGGACCTTTTGTATAGTGTTACCAGAGTTTCTTTTCTCATTTTTTTCGACGCTGTTACTTTTTACGTAGCTTCTATTGCCTTATTAAATTCGCATGTTATCAGTTGGCGTATTAAGAGGTTAATGATGACTTGAGGTCACTTTGATAAGGACCATGCAGTCTGAAAACAGGGCAGCTGATGTAAGTGCAAGTCGTATTTGTGTTTGAAATTCATTAGCGCATCAGTAAATATTATCTATGTAGACATTTATTGTACACTTCACCTTAACAATCTAAACATATACATGTATAAGTAAATAAAACTGAAGTGTATGTCTGTGATTTCAAAATAACTGTTTTCTCAAGTGCTTATAGTTATTTACTCGATGATAAAACACAAACTGTTTGTGTTTCTCTCTATCTAATCTCTGGAAAGGTTGAACTGATATTAATGAGGTTTGCACTGGTAGATAGAAAAGATTATAATCAGTTATTATTCCAGAATTCCCATGGAATCGAGATTAACACGGGAAAACACCCTCACGAACCAACTCGCGGGCACAGCTAATCTTATTATAAAGTTACAGATTTCAATTTTGTATTTTATAAGTTTAAATATTTTTTTTGTATAGATAATAGGCTTGCGTTTGTCCACCACCTCACCTGATGGTAAGCGATAATTTGATCGAAGTTAGGTTACTTCTGCGTTCTGTTGACTTAAAGACTCAAATAATTGAAAAAATCATGCTTAATTGCAGCATAGGCTTGTTCACGTTTCCTATTGTAACCAATGAACAAACAAACAGCGTATAAAGTCTACAAATAGGAATAATTTATTTTTATTGTTGACTAAGTGCATGGGATGTCAGTGCATTGAGTTATAATGTACTAGTACATTATAACTCAATGTGTCAGTGTCATATTACTGACAAATACAGAAGTGCATTTTAAACTAATTGAATGCTTTGTTAGTACGGAAGTGGGCAACGATACGCGGTGCAAGCGCATGCGATACTAACCACGTTTCTAGTCACGTGTAGATCATTCGTTAGTCATCTATTATTGACTATTGAGTACAATTAATTGTTATTTTTACATCCAACAAATGGAAATGACGGTTATAATATTATGAATCGTTTCTGCGGCTTTGGTTCTTTATAGTATCTCACAGAAACTCTATTGTGAAATTAAATATATGTATGGTGTGTGCGGAATAACAAGTAAAACTTGCTTAGGGCCAGGGCACACTGCAATAATGCAGATTCCTATTCATGAATATCATAATCAGGTTAGCACTTCTAGAGATCTCCTTTTACGAACTGATTAACAAACAAACATTAAAAGACCTTTTTAGGGTTCCGTAGTCGAATGGCAAAAAATGGAACCCTTATAGTTTCGTCATGTCTGTCTGTCTGTCTGTCCATCCATCCATATGTCACAGCCATTTTATTCCGAAACTACATATTAGGACTACACATGTGAAACTTGGTAGGTGTATTCTGTAAACAGCTTTCCGATTTTTGAACAAAAATATATAAAATTAAGGAGGGCTTCCCATACATGAAACTGAAACTAAAAATACTTTCTTTTTTCATCAAACCTATACGTGTGTGATATCTATAGACAGGTCTGTAAATCCAATCCATTTATTTGCTTAAAAATTGCATTGAGGTTTCTGAAGCCACTTATTCTTAAAGTCAATCGTTTAAAAGAAATACGCTTCCAAAGTGGTAAAATGTGTGTATCCCCCCCTCTAATTTCTATAATAATAGAGAGAAAAATCTAAAAAAAATATGCTGTAGATCTTAATAAAAACTTTCAATAAAAATTAGTTTGAACGAGATCGGGTCAGTAGTTTTTGAGATATAGCACATTTTCTAAAACCGCAAATATAACTTTGTATTTCATAGAAACACTATGAAAAACAAAGTTATTTTGCGTAGTTACTACGGTACCCTTCATGGGCGAGTCTGACTCGCACTTGGCCAATTATTTGTAATTCGCGACTTTTTTGTTTGTCTGATGACTGAAAAAACATTACCTTACGTACATCCGTTTGATCGCCAAAAAAATAACAACGCTTTTGTAGAACATTTTCTACAAAAGCGTTGTTATTTTTTGTCCCTTTAAAAAGTAACTACTAATTAACCACAACAGTATTATTAAGACTGAGATGAGCGCAGTACTGAGGCTTGCGAGTTGTAGGGCGTGGGTTCGAACCCAACTAACTTATTATCATCATCATCCATTACTCTTAAAACGGGAAAAATCTCGACGAAATCGACATGTCCTAGGACAGCAAATAAAAAAATATGCATGTCACATCCTGGTGGATAATACGTATACCTACATATTTTGGGTTTGCGTGTTGAATTATGGTCCATTCCCTCACAGATGGGGAACCCAGCAGTCAAGTCGGCAGTGTGTCCCAGCATTGGGAACGTTAAGAATGTTTACACAGTTTATAAAATGATAAAAAAGTGACATATTACATTCTAGAAAATATTTTTTTTTTACTATGTATAATGGCTTCGCGCAGCCGCCACTTGGGCTACTAAGACAAATCTAACGAATTATGTTAATCCGTTCAGCGGTTCTGGAGATATGAGGTAATAAAGAATATTACATACATACACACAAGATACGTGCGAAAAACATTATATATAACCCTTCCTTTGCAGTCGGGTAAAAATAGTAACAATACATTAGGTATTAAGAAAAAAAATCACAAATCGGTTCGAACCATAAATCAAAGCCCTTGTCTTTTGTTATAAGGACAAGACGCAAGCTGAATGCGATGAGCAGACATTTGCGACACACATCAATCGTAGACGGGATTTGCATTAAAATTAAGGACGATGGAATATGGTGCAGGCGTACAAGATTTCACTGCCAGCAGTCAATTAACAAACGCATAGAGTAAAGAGCGTGTGTCTATGCCAGACAAACCGTGTAAACGGTGTTATGGGGCATTGGCTTATTTTTAAGATTATAATGTAACATATAATAATAACAATAAATAATACTAATAATGGTGACTGTTTAATTAGATAGTCCATTTTAAAAGTGGAAAGTTCGTACATTTTTTGTGGCGAGAATTCGCTTCGCTTCTTTATTGAGGATATATTTAGCAGGCGTGAGGGCGGTATTGTATACTGCATTCGAGCTAAAATAACAAGTTTTTGACGGCATTGTCAATTAATACGGTCCTTGTATATATCAAAACTTTGTATTGTTTAAAAACAGGTCAAGTGCGTGTCGGGCCACGCGCAGTGTAGGGTTCCGTAGTTTTTATAACAGCCAAGTGCGTGTCGTATTCGCTGACTGATCGTTTCGTACCATGCTCTAACTAAAAGCCAAACATGACTACCTAACTAATTTGACTTCCTATACAAATCCTCACCTGATCCGACAATTTTGCACGGAAAGTTTTAATTTTTTTTAGAGATTTGTATAAAACTTGTCATAGCCGGTGTTTTGAATTTAAATACGGACACAGAGCTACACTACTCAATCGTCACAAGAAGCTAGCATGATACAACTGGCGCTTAGCGCCATCTATCGACATTTCTATAGATTTGTTCGAAATTTTCGAGTTAAATACAATTCGTCGACTATTACTCGTAAACTTGTAAAGCCCACTTATGTGTGATAGTTTTCCTTTAAATTTCGTTATATATGGGTACTACTGCCGTGACATTTGAATTTCTAACTATAACCGTTTAGTTGATAGAGGGGGGGACACTTGACTCTAACGAAAATTGGTACTTTAAAGCTTGATAAGTCACGAACGGTTTACTTAATCAAAAAACGGTTTTACCAAACCCCTAATATTTTTGAAAGACCTATCCAACGATATCCCACACTATGGGAAGAACGAAAAAAAAAATTATCATCCCACTTTACATGTATGGGAGGTACCCTAAATAATTGTTTTTTTTCAAAATTTTATTTTACCACTTTTTCGGCGTCATTAACGTGTATACTCATACCAAAGTACAACTTTCTAGTACCAATAGTTTTTGAGCTAAACCGCGGACAGACGGACAGACAGAAAGACATGGCAAAACTATAAGGGTTCCTTGTTGACTACGGAACCCTAAAAATAGCGCCAAACAATGAACAGAAAGCTTTAAATCGTCATGAATAGTTAGGTTAGGACTATATGGAACGCCTAATGGTACAGGGCAATATTGAATGCACCAGAGCAAAAGGGCAGTGTCAACTGTCAGGGAAGAATGGCGGTGAGTGATAGAGTGGGTCGTTTCCTTGGTCCTTTCACACAACGATATCACGTGACAACCTCTCAACTCTCATTGACGAGTGATCGTGGTCACGTAACTCTTCTTAATTTGATATGCTCACCTGCCCAGTGCACTAATGTGGTACTGTATGGAATTAATAAGTTCTACAAATTTTGTCTTAATAAGTTTCCAATAGCAGATATTAGATTATTTCTTCATAATAACTTTAATTCTATAATTAAATAATAAAGAATCAAGTGATAAATCAATGCAAGACAATGATACAAAACAAAACAACGTCCTGCAAGTGCCATGTAATTTTTTTCAAGATAAAGTTATTATAGTCTCACTCTTTCTTATCGTTCATTTCGTATGGCATGACTTTATTCAGGTATTAAGCGTTCAAGTACAGATTTATTGATCAATCTTTCAGTGAATGGCTTAACTATTTTACCGACGCAGAATAAATATTTGCAAATTAATTGGTCTGGCAACACATCAAAGAAATATATTGAAAAAAGAATCGGTCTAGTACGTATTGTGTTCTAGCCTGGCACTATATAATAATGGTATCATTGACAACGTAGTAGTAAGCAGGAAAATAAAACCCCCTCTAGAAATACGTCACTCTTGAAAACACGCAGTAATTGTAAATATTACATAACTCTACTTCTAATACTGTCTTAAAATGTCCGATATTCATATCAAACATCTAAATTATCATTCATTAGAAATGTGCCGGCGTGACACTTCCTGTAAATAAAATGGTTATGTCAGTACGTTGGCAACATCGACTTGACTATAAATCCTTTGTATAAATCTTTGGTATATGATCCAAAATAGGTTGCGTCACCGATTGTCATATAAATTGATAGTATTATTATAGGTACTATTTATTATACATCGACCGCGGGGTCTACGCTACCACCAATATTTGTATTAAAATAGATTGAAAAATCCTCCTAATAATACATGAATCACGTGAAAATTACTCCAGGGACGAAACTTGGCACATATCACAGAAAAAAACACAGGCAATTTTTATCCCGAAAAAAGTGCGTTTACACGCGAACGAAGCGTACTAGTACTACAACAAACGAAAATAAACAAATTTTGAGATGTCACAATTTATATTACGTGGATATTTAATACTAGCGTACTAAAGTCGCGCGGGGCTTCGACTTTAGTACGATAAAAACATAACTTCCTCCTTTGCAGTCGGGATAAAGCCTATAACCTTCCTCAAGCTTCAAGCTAATTCCATACCACTAATTTCATCCAAATCCACCCAGTATTTTCGAAGATTAGCGCGCTCAAACAAAAAAACATTTCCGTTTTATAATACGTATTAGTATTAGAATGATATAATAATAAAAACTTAATCTATAAGCTTTTATTGCTCTCCATTAGAATATTCACAGGTTCGGCGTTTTAAAATCTAGTGTCACCTATAGCACTATTATCGCGATAGTGGCCTTATCTGTGCGTTCTCTGTTGACCTTGTTAGAAGCCCTGTCATGTGCTCAGTGCCTATGTGTAGTATGAGAGCTATTAATATTGCTTACCTTTCGCAAGGAAGTGCCACAATCTAATCGAGTTGATCTGACATAGCAAGCAAAGCAGTTTATCAATTGATTTGATTTACATAACAAACTTGCTTTTTCCTGCAGCTTTAGATTCATGGGTTATGCAACGGGCAACATGTATTATTTTGCATAAAAAGGCCTGCAGCGTGTTACTTTTATTTGAGAAAAAATCGTGATCGCATCATACAAACTATCTTACATTTATACATATTTATAAAGTGGTCTCGCCAGACGTCATCCTGCCCGTGCGTTGACTTACCATAAGAAAAAATCTAAAACCATTGTGAATTAAAACCATACAGAGACCCACACAAAAAAACATCGATAGCGGTCCAGCCTTTCAGAAGTTGAATCAATATACACAAACACGCTTTTGATTATTGCAGAATTATTCAGGCATTCATCAAAAGCGGCTGAGCTATTTAGGAGTTAGGAGTTCAGTGACATACACATGAAGAGAATTAGTGTATACAATGTATTGAGCCGTGCGTGCGTAATTCTTATGTACTATTGTAATAATTGCAGTTTTTTTATTGGAATAATAGTCGTGTGTTCAAACCCAGGCAGGCAGATTGGATGGATTTAAATTATCTGTTAATTGATGATGGAAAATTTCGGGAAGAAAACATGTCCTAGGACTGAAAAATCCGAAGGTATGCGACATCCTCCAACCAGCGCTGGGCTGTATGATGAATTATTGTTCATACCCTCTCATAGAGAAGAGGCCTGTGTCCTATCAGTGGAGACGTTATAGGCTGATTATTTTATTCAACAAATAACTAATGTTCCAAACAATTTTAGTTCAATATAAGATTTTATATGATCAACCGAATCAAAATTCATAAAGATAATATAAATTTACATACATTGGACCTTTTAATAGATTTCTCATTTGGTTTTTATTGTTATTGTTTTATTATCTTGCGTTTGAACATGCGGAATAACTAATCGAGAACTATTAAAATGATAATTCCGAAACCCGTTTCTGTCAGGCTTATTTTGCGAAGTCGTTAACAAAAACTAGTCCATCTTGTTTGGTCACGTTTTAGCTATATATACTTTAATAAAAACACATGCGACATCCGTATATCACTGCTGGGATCCAGTTGTATATCAGCGCCAGATATCTACTACCTGGCACAATATGTTGAATTGGGTACACATTTGGTGCAAACGCGAGACACACCGCAGTCGTCTCTTTTAAATGTTTTCTTTATGTTCGTCACGGGGCAATGTCACTTTCTTTCATAACTTTTATTCATATTTTTATTTTCTTCTTATTTATGTTTTTTATACACAAAACACAAAATAATAATAGACTGAAAACGGTGCGCATTAAAAATATTTATGCAATTACAATAATTTACATACGCATTGCAAATGCAACATGCTAATTTTTTATTTATACGGTCGGAGGAGTTTTGCACAGTTAAAGTTTATTTGGTGAGGGTTAAATATAAAAATACAATTATTTTATTTATATTCCTCAAGAGTCCTATACAGTGATTATCATCTGCTTAGCCGTTTCTCAACTATGCCGGCGTCGACTGCCAGGCTAACCTGATCCAGCTGAGTATTAATGTTTTGCATGTCTATCTGACAAACTAGTAGCTGGATATTACAATACTCCTTGGCAATACCGGTGCCAGATTTTCTAGCATCTGGGGCCATACCATGACGTGTTAAAGCGAGAGTCGTTCGAGCGAGAAAGAGGGATGAAGCTATACACGCTATATAGCTCCATCTCTCTTTCTCGCTCGAACAACTCTCGCTTTAACACGACATGGTATGGCCCCTGACTGCCCATAACGACTGTCAAAGATGTACAGTCGTCAGCACTTCAAGCTTTCCGAATCTGTCAAATTTACCCAATTGAGTTTGAACCTTATCATGTTGTCATAAAGTTGTAAATCTATTAAATTATTTTGACAGATTGGAGTAGGTTGATGGACCGGCCACCGTACCTACAAATGACAGATATTTTTTTAAAGAGTAACCGTGGAGTTTCTTGCCGGTTCTTCTCCATAGGAAACGACCAATTTCGAACAGTGCACTAAACGTCAGAAGTTAGCTTCTGACGTTTAGTGCGCTGTACGCCCATGTAAAATAAAATAATTTTGATTTAAATTTGACAGCTCGGACCAAACTGCTTAACATGCTTTCCGAGGCAGGGCAGAATCTCGTTAATATGGTCACCCCATTCACGGTAAGCCCTCGACAAGCGTTGCTACACGTACGCTTGTTATTATTTGTGATACTGCACAGTATTCTTCCAGTAACTGCTTTGTAAATAAAACCTCGTTTAGTTTATTAAAATGGATGTACGTTAACACAGAATAAGTACTAATTGTATGTCCACGTGACTGTTTCTACAGTGGCTACATTTATAAAATTATAACACGCGACAACTAATTAAGGAGATTAGATGTTTGTAATTATTTATTGCACAAGTAGACAATGTGGCGACTTGATAACAGCGTTTTAATTAATAAAATTGTTGTTTTTATGGTTATTGAATACCTACAGTATGATTTTGCTAAATATTTCAGTAATTTACTAAATTATTTCCTGTATGGTCTTGATATCAATTACGACTACTATTTAACAAGGCCTTTTTAGAGTATGTTACTTATTAGGAAGGAAAAATATGGTAAAAAACATGAAACAAAATGGAAATGTACCCAGCGTTCAGTATGAATTTGCGGTATTTGATGCATGATTAGAGACATACATCGTATTGCGATTCCAAACGCCCGGCGCACCTTGGACAGCTAGTACATCGTAACGTAGAGTCTAGCTGACTAATTCTTTCACCACGGTGACTTAAACTCACCATTAAACTTATTTTATTATAGACTTATTTTTTTTTTTTAAATCTCCAAATCATCTACAGCTCCCTCATTGTTCCTTATAGTTACAGTTATCACATAAATTAAACTTACATATATTTATGCAGACGTGGATTGAGAACTCACTAAACGAATAGTATCTAACCTATGTATTCTTCTAATATACTGTATTCTTCTATACCTACATTTTTTTATTTATTTATACCTACATATCGCATATACGTCCTATTTCATTTATAGGATAGATTATAAATGAAATAGGACGAGTATGCGTTATGTAAGTATATATTATGTACATTCTTTGCCATCCTTTCTTCCGTCTTTGATGATCAGATGTGTTGTTACTGGACCGTACCTAAGTAGGGTCCGAAATGAAGGTTATTGTCTCAAGCACTCGGGCGATGCATAGCAAGATTATTTCGCTGGTGGTATTACCTTAACTACAGATTTTTGTTGTATTTGTGCTAGTATTTTTCTTCTTGGGTGACTTTAATAAATAAACGAAATCCTACCTTTTTTACGTTTTTGAAAACTATATTCTTATAAAAGGTTTGCTGGTAATCTATAAGCTTGCTATAAGCAAAGGGTTATGTTTTTTTTAATCAAATTGTAGGCCCAGTGATATTGTCTGCCAACCAGCCAGTTGGCCAAATAGTGCGGAATACACAAGAGTGATCCAATCCTTTTTGTAGTATCTAATGAACCACTAGCATCATAATTTGAAAACGTGGATCTCTTACAATAGTTCTTCGTAATAAATCTATGGAAATAAATAAAAGTATAATGAACAATCTGCATTACCAATTTTACTCATAATTACTTACAATGCAAGGAAAACGACACTAAGACCATTGGTGAGATGAATGCTGCCGATTCAGGTCAATTTAAGGTTTGATTGACCCTCAACATACTTTACGTGGGATCCTGTAGGGTTTATGGACTCCACTCCAAGGTTTAGAAACCTTGCCATAAGGAACCCATACGAACTTTAAAACGTAAGTATAGGTTTTCATTCGTAAAAGATCCGACAGAAGTCCAGAGTAATAGGTTTAAAAAAAATCCAACTAGTCTTAATATTTTGCTTGTAGGTAACATGCGTAATAGTCGAACTACAACTGACAGTACGGACATAAATTAATTGAAAACCGGTCGAAACGAAGGTCGGGTTGCGCAAACAGTACTTATTAAATATTCACGAGGAACGGATCGATTCTAAGCAGACAAATTATTTGAAGGGACTGTAAAGGTTGCCTATGTCATGAATATAGAAAACTCTTTTTGGAATATGGGATCGGATTATCACTAACGTTGCGATCGTCATCGCTTAGCCTTTTTTCAACTATGTATGTTGGGTTTCAGCTATGTGTTTTTCCATTTAAATAAATGCAATATTATTATTATCATAATAATTTTTCTATGCGTCTTGTGTCATGTGGCAAATACATTGATTTCCTACCCTAGATAGGATAGATTCTGTTCTTCTTTCATCTTTCAAAGTTTTATTCCAAACATTTGTACTCAAAACTATAATATGCCTATGTTTAAAACCTAGATTAAACAGTGCTCTATATAGCAAACAGGAAAAATATTAAATAACATTAATATTTGTAATAGTAATTTGTTTACTAGAGCTGCTCCAGTTAGTAAGGAAAATAATTATATTTGCAAATTTTCAATGCCATCAAGTTTAATTTAATGTCGTGATCTGCTATAGGCTATACATAGGTAACTCTCCTAATTTTCGTGAGGTTGGAATTAAAACTAAACGATACCCGATTATTTTGATATTATTTTTTGTTTGTACAAGCGTTTGACATAGAAACCTAACGAAAGAGCGGGAAATATGTGAATAGGATTGTAGGAAAAATAAATTGGTGTACAACGATTGTTTTCTTCATAATATTTACCTGTGTGTTCTTTCAAAATAGACTTTTGAAAGAAAATTTTAATTGAATTTGAACGTCAATAGCCTAATGGCTAAGGTGTCGGACTTGTGATCGAGAGGTCGCAAGTTTGAATCCCACCCGTTCACTTATGCCATGAACCCAAAACAGACACAAGCATATTTAGCTTAGTTGGAGAGGTTAACAAGATTGCTAGGTCTCTTATGAAAAAAAAATATTTCGAAGTTAGCTCTTCAATATATTTTTAATTCGTTGGTCCATCCACATTCCTTTTAACAAATTGAATAGCAATTACTCCGGTCAATGCCCTGAACATATTTTTTTTGTAGTAGCGTGACTGGTTGCATTATTTTTTTTTAGCTTAATGAGAATTAATAGTAGGCGCGGCAGTCATCACTTCAATGATTACAATGACGACCTTAACATTGGAAGTTCACGTTCTTGCTTACTCACTCGTTAATCTGGATCAATTTTGTCGTTGAACTATGTAATAATATTGACAGTTCGATACACTTAAAAATATATACATATACTTATAAATAAAATTGAAGTCCCTGTCAGTGATTTCCAATAACTATGTTTTCTCAAACAAAACAACCCGGTTCTGTTTTCCGTCTATCTGTTTGTCTGACCTAATCTCGGGGACGGCTGGAATGATTTGAATGGGACTTTCACTGGAAGTTAGAGAAGGTTAATTCCCTCAAGATTGGAGAATTCCGCATAGGTAATATCGCCTCCTACCAGGCGTCCGTCACTCGCTCAAGGCCACGCGTTATATGCCTACCGCTTTGCGTATCGCCGTCGGTACATCTGACAGTAGGCTGCCGTACGCCTGCCTGAGCCTTTTTAAATAATATTGACAACGTCATAATGGATCGACCTAAAAACAATTGATTTTCCTCTTGTGCTTTGCTCCTGTTTCCCTTTTGATTATTTATTTGCGCGGAATTTTATTAAAATTAAAATTATTTACGCGGTTTCGGATATTTTCGACATTAAAATTTAATAAACGTGAATTCAGGGATGGAAAATGCATCTATCATTTTATTAAACTGAATCATATTTAATCAACCAAAAAAAAATTTTGTTTATTCGTTTTATTACCAATATCATATACAACCCTAGGACATTCGCTCGATGACGTGGGTAGCGCGGCGGGCAAAACAATCTCAACTCTCTGTGTGCGTACTTATGATACATTTCTTCTCGCTGCAAACAGCTGGTATTATTATTAAGATTTTGTAGGCCATTATAGCGTAGATATTTTCGCTTTTGTATGAGAGTGATGTATCTGTTACGAAGTAACTATTTAGTAATATTTGCTCCTACGCAGACGAAGTTACGATCATAGCTTGTAATTAAACTGTACTGTTCGTCCAGAAATAGCTGCTGTCTGCTTCCTTATTCTTGTCCTTACCCTTCACCATTTTAGTTCAGATTCCTCCCTTTACCAGTCTGATGGACATGTAGGGATAGTTTAAACCTACAGTAGTACTAGTACTTTTACATACCTACACTACATGGGTAGATGCTTTCAGATCCATTTGGTCTGATTAAAGCGTGTGTCTGTTACCTTCAAGGGCCCTGTTACGGGTCTTCACGTCTGAACGGATTTGATTATGTAGGTACCCATTCGGTCAACCCGACTTGTATATGTTTACCTGTTCACGTTTATCTCTACTGGTATTTGTATGGTGGTCTTAATAACCATCGTTTTCTGAGAGATGACATACAAAGCAGTCGTGGCCCAGTTGATAAAGAAACGACTTACGACATGTAGGTTCCAATCTGGACACAATACTTTGTAAAATTTTCTTTTTTTTTTAATCGAACTGTTAATGTGGGTAGAATTTACATCACTAGCAATCTTGTTAATCCCTCCAAACTAAGATAAATATGCTTGTGTCTGGAGTAAGTTCACGGCAATAGTGTAGGTGATGGGTGGGGTTCGAACTCGCGATCTCTCATCATAAGTAACACCTTAGCCTTTAATAACTCTCTTACTCTCAAAATGGTGTCCGGAAACCCGTAGACATACGACAACCCACACTGGGCTCGCATGGTGTGTGGATTTCAGCTTATTCCCTCTCATAGACCTGAGCTCGGTGTCTTAGTATTGGGAACGTTATACTTTGGTTATGTTATAAATCATTAACAGTTATATTTCTCATCATAACAGCACATATTAGCCTTAATATCTCGCTATTTGGTAATCTGCCGCCCTGTGGTAAATATTTTATGTGTCTTGGTTGCATTAACCTCGAAAAGATTTATAAGGCCGTGATCAATGTCAATTATAATGGTTAGAAAACTAATCTTATCCACTTGAATGTGGTCGTCTGATGCATGTACATAATTTGGTAGATAAAATTAACCGGTACAGACATAATGGATAAGGTGACTATAATTATATATACGGTGATCAAAAATTAATATCAGTACCCACCCGATCGTTAAAATGAAGGTCGGTGACCTCAGCTCCAGGCGTCGGGCGGTCTGGCGAAATGGTGGGGTTTCTATCTATGTGATATTGTATGTAGTATAACTGTAGTATAAGTTACGTGGACGTTTTTAATGGGATGTTATATGATCCGTGAGCCTTTATAGCAAGAGTGAATAGGCATTTTCTGGGCTCGCTCGTTCGATCGTAGACCTCATCTTACACTTACCATCAAGGTCAAGAGCGAGCTCGTTCGTAATAAAATAAAATGTAGTGTTTATACAAGTATTTAGTTGAATAGCTATTGCTAAATTTCAACGAACCTCTCCAAATATAGTAAAACGTGGGAAAAAAAAATGTATTGTCTTACATTTTTTTTAGCAGCTAGCAGATTCTATTTAAATTTTCTATGTAGAATTGGAATTTACAATCTCCTGGTAAGAATGTTTAGTCAACTGTTTTTTTTTTTTTAATATAATGGGGTTTTTAGAAAGGCAATGAAAGAGTTCCGCAATTAAATAGATACCTACTTAAGTACTTACATCATAAGCATAAGGGATCATAAGATGAACCTTATAGCTCCATATGGTCAGTCTACTGTTGAACGTATTACCCAACGTATTGTATCCAGTAATAGCGTTAGTTAGGTGATATATTTTATTTTACATGTTGTTGCATTCAGTTATAAAGGAAACCGAAGCCGCAAATCAAACTTGGGAAACGCTAAGCTGGTTGGGTTTTAAACTCTACAATTGAATGGCGTTTAATTGCATAGACGAGTTGATTTTGCTTTCTTGATTAAATGTTAAAAAAACATATAATGGTATATTCAACCCTTTCATTTCAAATTTTCAACAAAATTCAAATTGACGGCAATTATTTTTTTTTGAAACAGTAACAATATCAGTTTTTCTAATCAGTCAGTATTTATAAGCATGTAACGAAAATGCGCAATCAGCCACTATATTGTACTTTTTGTAAGAAATAGTGGCATTTTATTGTGACTGTTTACGTGACATAGGCAGAATTACGTAGATATATAAATTCTGAGCGAGAAGAAAAGTGTATGTTTATGGTTCAAGGTAAACAGTAAATTTATAAAATTTTTATTTATGATATAATGTGTTCACGAATACTGATATTAAGTTTAGATAGATGAGGCGGACATGATGAGTTTTAGATAGACGAGGCGGACATGACTTATTATGGAAACAATGCAGTTAGTGCAGTCTCGAGTTGCTTGTTGATAATCGAAGGTATTCGATGATACCTTCGATTGACGAACCTATTAAATATTTCGATTGCATCCTCTTTTTATAAACGACAGGTAGTCGGAACATCGTCGTGTTTGCCAAGAGGAAAACAACAATAATAATAAAGAAAAAAAGCGAATCACTGCCATATCATAAAATAGTAAAAATTATTATTAGTAGGTCTCATTCCTCCGCTGCTATTTTTTGGTTAATTCGCTGCGGGATCCTAGAGAGTTGAGTAGTATCTCCGGAACTTGTCGAGCTTCATTGGCTGTGTTTATTTGGTGAGAGCCACTGTTGATTCTGGCTTTCCGTCTTTGCAGTGACTACCAATATGCGCTAGTTAAAGTTGAACCTACAATTACCCGTCATTTGCGGAGTTGCATGTATATATGTCGGGCAGGTATCCGCAACTTCGCGATCAAGCGCGTTGTTTGCGTAATGCACTTGCAGACTAATGGTCATTTATAAAATAAAAGTCTAAATAGGTCACACGTCCAACAACCCGAAATCCTCTCATCACTACCGCACATAATATGTCAAAACAGACAAATAACGGTCTCGTATGACATGATCATAAAAAAACAAACACGTTCATTAATAAGTTCAGCAACATTAGGCGTCAAGCCGTCTGTCTGTTCATTACTATAAATAAATGCTGTTTTTTGCCAAGCTCAAAAAAACTGTAAGTAATTAAAACTGACATGCCGCTCTAGGTATTATATGTCAGGTCAGCGTAAGGTTGACGAACTGCGCTTGGAAGATAACAAATGAATAAAAAAATAGAAGTCCCACTTTGCTTGAATGGGCAGCAATGTACTGTCGTTATACCCAGTAAATTATTGTGGGAATTTGGTTAGTACGGGGTTTAAGCTGCTATAGGCTGATTGGAATTTATGCTACTTATACTGCTATAATCAGCCTGTAACATTCTCATTGCTGGGACACAAGCTTCCTCTCTACGAGAGTGTATGGCTAGTAGTCCATCATATGGTTTCAGTGTGGGTTGGATGTCGCATGTCTTCGTTTTCGGCCAAAGGACATGTCGGTTTCCTCACGAGGTTACCATTCAGCTTTTTGGAGTAGTGGTGATGACGATAATTACACAAAGTTATGGGCCTACCTGGGTTAGAACCGACGACTTACTATTCATACCTGTAACCACTGACCTCCACTGCATCAGCATGCATCTTGAAATACATTTGTCAGTATCATTGTGTATCATTGTCTTGGCAATTATTAATTTTCTGGTGTTTCCTATATTGTGTCACCCACCACTACACTAATTCGGTTCAATTGTCAGGTTGATGCCCTGTTTTTATATCCTGTTGGTAACGATCGTAACGAAGGGCACAGGCGCGCCGATCATGTAGATGTATAGGAAATTATGTGTTCTATACGAGTATGAGCTTCTTCCTTGTATTGTAGCTGGTTAGTAGTATTGTCAGGTGCAGCGCAAGGAAAATTGCGTTTAATGAAGACTTATTGTATCGAGTGGGTTTGGTTTCCGAATTCTGGTTGACGGTGATAAATGTTTTAGTTATGGACAGAGATTTTAAAGTTTCAGATGCCTTGGAATAAACTTGAGGCTCAATAAGTTGTATTCTGTACAACTAAAGCTGTAGCGTAGCTACTAGACAAATGACCAAAATGGATCCTAGTGAAGCGACAGAAATAATTCGCTAGTGTGAATAGAACCCCGAATCTTTTCGCGCAGATTTGTCTTTGTAACCTTATAATGATAATTCCTGAAGCTTGTCAAAGTGAATAGATTTCGCTTTAGTGATTCTAAATCGTTATTGTAAATATAGTCTGTTTAAATTGTGGACAAAGTAACGTTCTGTAAATTGATAAAAATCTAACATTACAAAAACTTTATAACAAAAAATTAAACCGACTCCCAAAAAACACTGAGTAATTAAAAATAATTTTAATTTCGATAGTCGGTGTCTATAGTTTTGTTGTTTCGTTTTTGGCACCGACTTCCGAAATAAAAGTTATTTTTAATTACTCAGTGTTTTTGGGAGTCGGTTTAATTTTTTGTTAAAAAGTTTTTATTTCACTCTTTTTAGTTGGATGATTTTTAATTTACCTAGTTACACGAGCCTAAATGTCAACTACTTATAACCTTTTACAAAATATTGCTTTTCCCAATGCTGGGCCGTTAATTGTTGAGGAGTTCTCCTGGTACTTCACCATCAGCTCTACATCACCATATGCATTGTGACGAGCATAAAGTGCTTAACATCCATATTCAAGTAATCGAATCGCAATCCACTCAATACTTATTATTGAGTAGTTTCGGCGGCCATCTGTGGTCTTCATCATCAGTTCCACTTCCCTAAATGGTACTTTTTGAGAGCAACTGCACAAGTTACTATAAGAAATACCCAAAACGCCATAGGTGTGCCTATAATATTTGAAGAGTTCCCTCGATTTCTCCAGGATCCCATAATCAGATCCTGACTTTGGTGATAATGGGACCAATTTCGAAGTATACCCATTCGAACAAAAAAAGAATTATCCAAATCGGTTCAGCCGTCTTCGAGTACTCGATGATTATACATTAAAAAATATATATATATATATATACGCGTCGAATTGATAACCTCCTCTTTTTGTCGTCGGTTGAAAATGTCAACACTCGAAATACAATCTTAAACTGGAAAAAGAAAACATGTTAGGACAAGGGCTGGAATGGATGGATAATGTCAATTTAGTAACATTTTGAAAGTGTCAAGGGACAACACTCGCAATCGGCAATTGGACTTCGTCGACATTTTCCACTGAGAACCCAATCTCCACAGGAGCTCTAGACTCTGATGTTTTGTATGTGCCTACTGCTGCACTGCCACGGTCTATGTAAAACCAAATATTGATTTTGTAATTTTTGAATCAAGCCCGACCCGCGCAAATCGCTGCGTTGTTCCCTATTTTTAAACATTCAACGGCTGTCGGTCATAAAATCATGTAAAAATAGGAAATGATGTGATTCCTGAAATATAATTCAGTCAGAAACATGAACTTTTAGTCTTTCTTATATGAATTACAAGTTCGTTCATCAACCTTTTAGCCCACTTTAAAACGTCAGCCGATAATTAGTAGCAGTTTGAGATAAAATCTTCAAACGTCTTTTAAAGATAATAGTTATAGAATATAATAGTTCTCTTTCCGAAATTGCTTGAAAAATGGTAGTATTTAGGCCAAATATTAATATTTTAATTGCTTTGAAAATGAGTGGTAGTTTGCGGGTTTGGCAAGTGAGTTTGGCACGGTATCTTCTGGGTATCTTGGAACCAGTTGTGGAATTTTGTTTCGTCTAAACTTTTAAAGGGTTTTAGTTTGTTTTTACTCCACATGCACTGTCAAATACATGCAAAACTTAGTCAGATCCTGATGAGTATACCTTGTTATCCATCGGTACGCTCGTGAATTAAATCTGGACCTTTTTATTTCGCTTAGGATTAAATATGGCGCACGTGACTTAAGTAAGACACTGGTTTTTTCCATCTACAATTAAGTATTTTACCTTCTTGACAAAAAATAACTAGATTCTATATTCTTGGAAGCAGGTTAGTTTTTTGCTATCCCAATGTAATTGGATCGTAAAACTTGGTAGAACTTAACGATTTAAATAAATATGAATATGATGAAGAAGAGAACTGGGTTACGGGAGATAAGAATTGCAATCGAGGAGATAGTATTATTTGTAACCTACCTATTTAAATAAACATGGGTGAATCGTTCCGGCCATTTAGGTCAATTAAAAATTAGTCATTTAGAATGATAAAAAATCATATTTATGATGGTTATTGTTCTTATTTATGGTTGTTATTTATTTCTTTGGTTATGTTCCAAATACCAGTACCAGAAAAGATGATAATTTCGACGAAAAGAAATAGAAACGGTTTTGAAACTACTAGAATATTTCGGTAATATCGAAAATTTGCGATTATTGAACGTTGAAGTATTGATGTCGTAGCGGTGAGACACTAATAAACTTTTTGTACATTATGTAGAATTTTTTTTTGGTGGTGTTATATGATTAATACCTATTAGTATTATCTCATATCTTCTGAATTTTTACCTTAATAAACGCAAATGGATTAAGAGAGAAACAAGAAACAATAATAGAAAAAATAGAATACCTAAAGAAAACACATCATAAATATGAATTATTATGAATCAAAATTACTGTTAGAGGCCAAAGACAAATACATATATGTAGATGGAATGCGTGAGGACTCCTTAAAAGTATTGACTGGCTCTTTTATGAAGAAAACAGTTTGCGCCAACCCCTTGAGATCAGAATAACTAGATGATCAAACCTTTAGTATTCCTGGTTCATAAACAACTTGATAGTGATCAGATATTTAAATAATAAATCTGCACAAAGCCTCTACAAGTAATTCTGCAGTAGTCTTATCCTTATATGCAAATGCCAAGGGTATAACCTCATCTAAATCGAAACCTTCGTTCATTTTTCTTATTTTGGGCTTGGTAGCACAATGGACTAGTTGACATTATGTTTAGCAGTTACTTACTTCATTGCTAACTTTTCTAAGGTTGTATTGTTCTACTTGCATTGTGTTTCCATGTCAAAACATCACGCGGTGTTACTTTGTCTTTCAATTTAGATGGAACAAACATCACTGTCGGGTCGGTTCTGGTCTAAATAATGAAATAGCCGCATGGGTCGATCGTTAAGGCTAAGCAAGGTTTGCCGAGTTCGGTCCTAAAGCCTGCAATACATGTTGGCCGAGCGTTGGCAAATAGGTACAAGGCAAGAAATAATGTCCACACGTTCGACAAGTTCGTCGAACGCCAATACAGACGACCAATGTAGAAGAGGGTCTGTAGAGCTGCCCACACGTTGGCCCAGCGCAGGCGAGCGCCTTTGATTTGTGACCAAAAACCGACACCGATCCGAAGTGAGGCAAGTGATCACGAGCAACGGCGAGTGAAGACAAGTTGCACCAAATGAGCTCTATACACGTTGGCGCTGGCATCCACTCGACCAACTAGGCAAGTGACACCGAGCGATAGCAAGACAAGGCAAATATACTGTCTACATGTTGGTATTGGCCTTCACTCGACAACGCTCGGCCAACATGTATTGCAGACTTTAGATGAGAGATCATCTTAACATATCATGATTCTGCCGAGCTTCGAACAGGACGTTAAGCCATTGGTCCTGGCTGTCATATTATATATGTTTTTGACAGTCGTTATGGGAAATCAGAAGTCAGAAAATTGGATGCTTCTCGCCAAAGGGTATCGTCGTGTTACTCAGCTACAGCTACAGCGGCAGTTTGAGTGCTTTTTGCGGCCTACCCAAAGTTTACCTAAGGTACCTTGGTATTGTTCGTCAAATCGTTAAGCTCCTTGTTCTAAGTTGAGCTATACGTCATTTGACAAATGCTTGCACTGTTTGGACAGGCCCACTCAAATCTGTGAGCATCTTTCTTCAAAAGACCGCCTCAGACTGAAACCTACAAGGTTCCCATATAATTAAACCAGTGTAGATTGTATGGACTTTAAAAGAGACGAACCCCTGAGTTTGTTTCGGTGTTTCTTCTCAGAGTAGTCAGTTAGGAAACACCGGCCTCATCTAGTTAATATTTACGAAAAAAATGACGTGTAAAAGTGTTATTTAATAACCAATTTGCAAAATAAAGATCATTTATCATTTACTGGGTTGTGGAGGTCAAATAGGCAGTCGCTTCATGTAAAACATTAGATAAGCACAGGTGCATCCGTTAGATTATAAGCTGACGCGAAAAGGCTAGTAATGATGATAATGATGAGACATCACTGCATCGTGTACCTAAGGGTTATGTTATGATGATTCTTTATTTCTTGGTAATTAAAACGATAAAACACCAATTATATTAATTAACATCGAAATACAAAATTTTTTTGATAAGGCCTTAGCCTTAGGTTACAGGATTCTTTCAGTATACTTTATTTATCAATGTGTAGATACCTATTTTTTTTTTCTGTGCCACTCGTTCAAAATGGAGATATTGAACCATGTGTGAAGGTAAAACTATTAAGTTAAACTGCTTTTTTACTGCCTCTAATAAAATAAGTAGTGTTGTAAGGAACATGTTATTTGTTTTAATGTGATGTTAAGAGGAAATCTTAGTATTTTTTAGGTCATATACCTAGTTTGTTTTGAGAATTTTCAATGTTTGCTTTTGTAACCTAACCTACATTTGACTGGCACGCTCGCAAAACTAGTTTGTTTTTATTTTTGCGGATTATGAGGTTTTTGTTGGTTATGCGCGTAGTCACTGTTGTGTTGTATTTATTTTAAGCAATTAAAATAATGTGAAACTACATTAATCTGATGAATGGTCTAGAATTTTCAAGATGCTCAGAAAATATAAGATAAAAAATTAAAAAAAATATAAGATAATTTATCAGCAAGTAAATGTGCGAAGAAGATGACCATTAGAATATATATATATGCCAGAATACAAAATGCCAGGTCATTTTCTGGCATACTGACTGACAAATGCAGTGACTATTGTATTGATCTTAATGTGACTATATTATACTGTGGGCCCATGTTGTATCTACCACCTGAATCTCTTAACTTTGCTTTTTACTGACATAAAGATCATTATCAGGTCCTGAACGTATCATTTTCTACTAGGGCTCATTCTTCCATACATTTCTATTTACCACCACATCATCTTTAGCCACGTCTTTTCTCATTCTATCATTTCCTCGTCTTTCAATTATGTTCTCTTTGAAATCAATATTATTAAAGCAATGTTGATATAATTCTCACTGGAAGCAAAATGAAGGGCACATATCGGATGTTAACTCTAGATGATTATTAACTTGATTGATCATTCCCTTCACACTGCATGATGCTATCAAATCAGGAAGGCGTTGTAACTACTGGTTTAGTTAAGAGTCCATTTAATTCTAGATAATATTATTATTCTAGATTATATACTATTTCCTGGCAGTCTTTCAGACGGCAAGTTTACATCAAGCATTTCTAATTCGAAAAAATTCAAAATTGTTTAAATTTGTCATAATGACAATCATTTCAGAACGCCTAAAAATCAGAATTCTAGCCTTATACCTAAATAAGATAGCAGTATCTTCCGTGTGAAATCTCGCAACTCCATTCCATAAATATTCAGTCGAATCAAGTCCAACCTCAATACGACAGGAAACGACTACTCAAACGATGACACGCGCGTCGAAAACACTTGAAACTCCAGTACTTTCTTATATAACGCACATGAAGAATGTATCTCCATCGATTACCCTATTTACACAAGTACAGACAAACTGTCTCCCCGGAATAATGTTCCACGGTTGGCACAAACAGTTCTTGTACAGTCAACTACAAATATACACATACATAATTATGTGCAAATACTGAGACATATAGTATCACATATTCAGCCTATAACGTTTATGCTGCTGGAATATAGGCCTCCTATCTGTTACAAGGAATAGGCCGTAATCCACGACGCGAGCCCGGTGCAGGTTGTCGTACGGCTTCGGAGTTTTTGGTCCTAGGACATGCCACTTTTTCTCACACTGTTTTGGAAACAGTGCTGATGATGAAAATTATACAGAGTTATTTTATACCTGCCTAGGTTTGAACACTAATTTATCTAATATGTCTTAGTCACCATTCACAGCTGGATTTTATGCACATACATAATTTTCTTTGCTTGTGAACTTGTGTGTTTTTCTACTTCCAATTATTTCTGACCTGGTCGAAGGTTCGCTCGAAATAATTTAAACAAATAAAGATCTGTAATAATTTTATGTTGCATATATGATTAGAGTCTCAAATGTATGGCAATATGTATGTGGACACGCGGCTGACTGTACAGACGAACGAATGTTTGTAACTTGTAAACAATTGTGACCTATTTTACCAACAGTTGTATGTGCTTCGTTCTGGGAATGTAATGTAACGCGATCGGTGTTATTGTTGTTGTTCTTCTGTTTTTGCGTTGCTACTAATAGTTGATTGATTTGTGTTTATTTTCTATATGAATCAATAGTTCATGTACTTACAGTTTTTAAACTGTGAAATCTGTGTCTCACTGATATGTTTTGATATTTTTGCGAAGTACTGTATAGTGACTTTATTATACTTATCAAATAAACGATCGCTGTTCTGTTCTTGACGAAAGATTGTTAAGAATATGAACAACAAAATGATAGCATCAATAACTTATCTGTAAATGTAAAATATGAACTAGAAAGCAGACAGTGACAAATTACTCAATTATGCCGGGAGGAACAGCCAAGTAATTAAAACATAGTAAATAATATTAATCGTTCGCAGTAGGACGACATTAAACTAAAAAGTTCCTCTGATCGCACATCAACTCAAATAGGTTATTGGTATGGCTGACATCACTAACTTCGTAGAAAGATGATTATTATATCATAGCAAATCACTTTACGTTTTCCCTTTGTTTGTGACAAGTACTCCGTAAGTTTTACGCGACCTATGCTACTGTTGATGACTTAATTTATAGCTTTTGATGGCTGTTTTCAATATTATGCAATGGGTAAATAAGTTTACTGCCCATGTTAAATCTTTTCTTTTCTTTTTTTTACAGCCGGGTTATAAATATGCGTATTTAAAAAACAATAAGGAAGGCAAGAAACGTAATGTGTGTAAATTTTGAATTGAAGTAACAATGCTTTTGGAAATACTAAAAATATAAGCATTGATGGCGATAAATTTGTTCTAGACTAATATGAAGAAATAGGAAAAGAAAATTCTAGAAATCAGTTTAAAACATAGTACGTGACTTCAATGACAGACAAGATGCATTACTTATATCGATCAATTAGAGGCGTTTAAAATGCACATTTAAAGTGTTCCAGTAACCGTTTGTAATGCAGGAGGAAATAGTTTATCTGTAGTTTAATTGACCAGTGACAGATGATCATAGTTCTTGTATGTCGGCATTACAAAGCGAAACTGTCGTATTGCGGAAGACAGCCTTGTACTGCAGAATTGTAGATGAACGGGCATCAAGGTCTTGCGACTCCGACTGATGCAATAGTCTGGCGGTTCCAACCTGTCTAGGAAATGATGCATGTATTCAATATTTAAAATTTAAGGAACTATTGACCGTGGCTACGTTCATACGAACATACAAACATTCATCCTTAGGAAATGATTTTTGAAAATAAAAGTCGTCAAATCGTCGTCTTTAACGGTCTTCATACTAAATTTCAACGAAATCAGTTCAGTGTGACTTGCCGAGAAAGTGCATTTTCAATAGTAGATAATGTAATTTCTCAGTGATAATAAGCCTCCATTAATGTATCATTCATATGTTGTGTGTCTGACTGATCTTCGTATCACGTTTGTCGTCATACCAATATCGGAAAAAATAATGATGTGATTTTCAAAGACTTAACTGTGCTAATTTTTTGAGTTCAAGGTATAATAATAACTGTAGTGAGTCAAGTAGCCAATAACAACTTCTAAGAATTTGTCGGTCTCTGTACCGTCGGAATATTTTTATCAGCGTTGACGTAATTAATTATAGAGAAGATTATTTTATAGAACTGCTTATAACGACCCCATGTATTTCTTTCAACCTTGGTAAAACTTTAGATGTAAAGTGAAGCGAGCGTTCTTTGCTTCATAATTAAAATTCAAGTACAGAAATCCAAAGAGGGTTACTTAATTTTACTGAAATTGTATTTTAACAAACAAGTTGATTCAATTATGGCAGGCTCATTAATAAAGCCTTTCCAATGTTAAAATTTTCTTGAAATAATATGAATTTAGAATCTGCTAAGCATAAACTAAGCAGTTTATAGCTTCTGCCCGCTGCTTCGCTCGCCTGAAAAGTATTTTTCAGCAAAAAATATATTCTATGACCTTCCCCAAGCTCCAATAGATCTCTAGAGATATAGCTCTATAAAATTTGGTTAAAAAAGTGGTTTAGATGTAAAAGTGTGACAGACAGACAGAAGGAGTTACTTTCAAGGTTGTTTGGTTACTGTGTGTTCCAGCTTTAAAATGTATAAAAAACTTTGTATAAAGAGTCACTTGCAAGTTTGCGTAAATAATTATAGTGGAAACATTTTTCACAGTAACCTAAGAAGCTGAATAAACAGCTCATTCGCAGAAGTATTTTTATTGCACTCATTCATTTATTTCCTTGGCAAGTGTATAGCGGCTTATTATTATTAAATTGCAGCCTATTTTTCTTGTTGTTAATTGAGGAAAACACTTTTCTTGGCTTAAAAATGTTATGTTGATGGAAAATCCCAATAATTATACATTTATGTATAAATAATTATGGAAAAATAACATAATTTAGATTCCTTACGTTTACATAAGTCGATTATTGAGTAAGTTTATCGTATGCGGTCGTTATTTAGTAAATTGTGCAATCGAGTGCTGACGATATTGTTTATTAAGTAATAAATATTGATTATTTATAAGACGATGTGCTAGCACGTTAATGAAGTATTTGGCATCGATTATTAAGTTTTTTTAGTCAGGGATTATGTGTTTCAGCCTTCTGCCGTTGAAACATTAGTTTTTCGTTCAGTGGAATCAGAATCGGATTGGTTGATTTTGACCTCTTTATAATATAAGTATAGAAGTATTATTTATTATTTCAAAAAATGAAATCGATATTTTTTTTTTTTGTTTTTACTTGTATTTTAAATGAACTCCTCTTCGAAGTGATACCTTTCTTATTACGTTTTATGTATATACTATGAAGTATCAAAATTAACAAAGTTTATTTTTTGTTACAGGTAATTATTGGGAATGGTGTTCACGAGTACTTCTTTAAATACTAATGTTTGTATTTAAATGTTAAACATGTTTGTGTTTAGGTACGTACATAATTTATACGATATTCATTCATTAACCCTAGCTGTTAAGGTTTAACAACTAAGTAGTATGTACGTTTAGCAGAAAACTACATATTTGGTAGCCACCTCACTCGTCTAATATACCGTCTTGTCGAACTAAACGCTTCTCCTCTATTGTGTGCACGGCCAAGGTGTGGAACTATCTGCTGGCTTCTGTGTTCCCTTTCACATATGGCCCATGACAATAGTGAACAGGCACCTTTTGGGCTCACTCGATCCATCGTAGACCTCATCTATAGCTTACCATCAGGCGTGATCGAGGTCAAGTGTGAGCTCATCAGTCATAAAAAAACTATATTTTGGCAGATTATTATAAAAAGAGTGACTACGTTAAAACCATAGTTAGTAGAAAACTTATAAACAGTCTTAAGTAGGCATTGTAAATAGCCATATTTGTATAGATTGTTTACAGAAAGTGATTCAGAAGAGATAATAAAAAGTGGAACTCGTCTGGTTGTTTGACTGTACTCGTTCTTGCTGGAAAGTCGTGTCATCTTCGTGTGTTGATTTAATCAGCGTCATCATCATGAATTTCAAAAATGTACTATTGTATTAGTTGCTATTATACATCTATATATTCTCTAATACATATAAAATAGTGTGAATTATAGTCAATGCAGAAATCACGTTTTTCCTGATAATTATACGTATAAGCAATAATATATCATTTAAACATAAATGCTGAAGACATTCACTATAAAAAATATCATCTATGTATTCAATTATTCATTTACCCACTTTATTCAAAAGTCAATTATTTCATTTCACTAATAAACGAATCACCATACTTATCTAATACCGTTACTTTGACCATGTATACTTTAAAACCTTGCATCTCAACAGTGCGGTAGTGTGTATAATCTGTGGTACAACTTAATCCTACGCGATTAGCTTTAGGCTACGGATGTTATGTGATCGGTCAATGTCTGCTACATCAACCGGCTAGATACTGAACTAACTAATTAGCGTGGGAAGAAAACTTTTAGATACAGTTGCGATGGGGATTTAAATTATGTCAAATTATAGGGTTGAACTAAATCATCATCATCATCTACAGACTGACTTCATCCACTGCTGGGTATATGATATGGTCTAATTTGCTTGTGCCAAGCTCCACGTTCATTCAGGATAAACTCGCGATAGCAATAATGTCGTTTCTTTTTCTCTCTCTCTTTTTATTTATTATTGATAGGCTCGCCTTTGATCACCTGATCATCTCATCTTCTATCAAATATGTATGTCCGTTAATGTCAAAGACTGAGGAAGAGTTTATGGACAGTGAAAAATATATTTCTGGGAATGACACGAACTAAAACTAAGCCTAAACATACAAATAGCTTACACGAGGATCGAGATTATTAGCAAATATTTCATACATAATATAGTCCATATTAGCAACTAACTCAGAAGATAATAAAATAAAGTAGTAAAAGGAAAAGGAAGTAAATTGGTGGCTGTAGTTCTTGAGGAGGTTGTCAAAACTTTTAACTTTGTGTACAATCTCACTTGGCCTCATTTAGTGTGTAAATGTGTAATTGTATTAACAATTTGCAAAATAAATAATAGTTATCTTTTAAGATTTAGCCTCATGACCGAAATTACTGTCATTATACTTAATAATCAATTCAAAGCATATTGGAAAAATTTGATAAATCACGTAGTCTTTAATCTATAACGTCCATCGGCATTCCTGACATTTACGTTGATTTTATTACAGCTATGAAATCGGCAAACATCTATTATCTTCTTTATTTTCCATAAAATAGTTTCATACAATTTCCTATTATGTTTAGTTGGCTCTTCTCCAATAAATGACGTCAAGGAGTAGCGTGTAATACTTATTGTTCATAATGTTGATCATGAAGAGCGTTGGTGTATTGTTGCTATATTGTGTCTTCATCAACATGTAGATCTTTGGTAAAGTGATGCTGCCTCACAATTTCATCGTCATACTAACCTGCTTATTTCACGTCTACACTCCGATGTATCATCATATCTTATGCAATCTCTAACAAATCTTATAACCTTTATGCATTCCCTATCCAGAATCTTCCTTCAATAGCTTCTGCTTTATTCTGCTCTTTGTCAGTACCCTCCAGTAGTACCAAGTATTTGGGGACAATAATTATCTAAATAATTTTATTTTCGCAGGTATAGGAAGATAAATCGCAAAACACATATAATTATTTCAAAATTAATACCTACTAATCAATACCTTTCCATAATACTCGGTTATATTTCAATGAATAATGTTAATATGAGAGAACATTAAAATAGTGTTTACTAACCGTAGGCAGGAGATTCTAGGTAAGCGTTGATGTATATCAATATACGTAGACCAGGCACTGTATCCACAGGGATACGGTTTACTGCACTATCTACTTCGAAGAGTAAAGATGGTTCATGCCTTTGAGACAGTTAGGCGAATCTCGAATGGAATTTCCTCTAAACATAACAATAGGTAGTCTAATACAACTACGTACTTACTTCTCCCTTACGGCTTTTGATCTATTCTATATATTCATCAGTTAGTATCTTTTTTTCGCTACATAAAACCCACACTGTTCCATCAGTTGGAGCTGCGGTATCTTGTTAGACCATTCCTGTAACCCGTGCAGGCATGGTTCCAATCGGGACCTGTCAATGTTGCTGACTGCACTGAATGAATTTTACTACATTTGCACCTAATTAATTTAGGGATTTTTTGAAAACAGAGAAATTGATATTATAAGTCATAACTCATAAGTATAACCAACTAGCAATAAGCAAAAATAAACTGGAAAATGCTTCAACAATATCGTAGAACTGGGATTTCAGGACTTCGGATGCATTTCACCTACCAAGAATAATAATCTGAATGATATGTATATCTTATCACAGATTTAGAGAGGCGATTGACAAAAATAGAGCGAACTTGAGCGCGGTCGTGTTCAAGATCATTTCTGGTGTAACTAGCTGCACTAGGTGGCAATGAAATATATTCACGTGAAAGCGTCATGCTCATATTTCTCAAGCTTGTGGTTGCATTGTTATGAAAATGTTTCGGTAATCTAGTTTATGTGTCACTATTTTGAGAGAAATTGCATTATTCTGAGAGATGTGAAGCATTTTGTCACACTACTCTCAAATTGTGTTTTTTTTTCTCTTTTTCATTTGTAACCACGTGCTAACGCTTATTCTTTCTTCTTTCATAAAAAAAGTGTTTTTATAATATAAATAGTGATGCAGGCTTTTAGTATACGGCTTATCTTCGAGACAGTGTTAAAAAGAAATCTTATAATGCATAGCGCCATTTTTTCTCGATAAGTGTTTTCTCGGGGGAGTATACCGTCAGCGAAAATAATCATAATAAACACACACACATACACTATATATATATATATATATTACATATAGAATGGTGGATAGTGGACACTGGCCGGATATAGTAAAACATTAGGTACTAGTTCTCAATTGATAGGTGAGCGTTTTATAATGAAATCTTACTGGGAAACTATTGGCTAAAATCATAATGCACAGAGTGATGTACCCCAGGACGCATATTATACACCCGGATTTTATTACTTATCGTTAGACTTACAAAGGAATACAGGTATTAAGTTAGATTCTATAGATTGCATCTAAACCGTGGGAGAACAACGTGTAATTAATTTTCTTATAAATTAAATTGAAGTGCTGTCTGTGATTTCAAAACAATTGTGTTCTTTCAAGTGCTAATAAATTTTATAACAACATTTTTTGAAAAAAAAAAAATCTATCGGTGTCGGGTTTTATGGGGGAAAAAACTGCGTAGGTAATTACGACTCCCGCGCAAAGGAAGTCGTAGGCTCAGCTCGTAGAAAATGTAAGCCGAAGATGACGAGTTTAAAGTTGAACTAAAGCGTTTGTTGATTTGGAACTTAATATTCCTTAATTGGATTAACTTCGCAACACATGAACTTTTACGTGTAAAGATTTTGACGGGTTTCGGGTACATTCAACTTTGTGTCTGACTAATTTAATTTTGTCTAGCTGGTATCACATTTCTTGTGATATGAGATGACTCAAACACGTGCGTAGACCAATTCAATTGTAAAGCAGAAATAAAATTGCCGTGCTGTTTTTTTTCGGGCTTCATTAGATGTCGCCCTTTTTGGATAGACCGTTTGATCTGGATCAAACGATTAAAAAGAAATATGACATTAATTTTTCTACTAACTGATATCAAAACCTATTAAATACACAGGATAGTATAGTGTTTATAGTGGTCGACATTCGATAAAAATAAAAATTATTTCTAATGCGTTATTATTTTAAAATATTATATTTCTGCAATCCTTCTCTATATCAACTTTTACTGTGTCGAATTTCATATTTTGCGTTATTTTCGAAAATAAAGATGTTTAACTGAATCAACCTTTCCTTCATAAAACTTTGCTTAAGTAACGCCTTATCATTCTTATTCAAATATTTGCCATCAATTTAGGTGTACGTGGACAAACACGCGTGACGTCTGTTGTCTCAGAAGGATAATTTTGGACATGTCTCATTAACACCATTTCGCACGATGTATTTTGGACATCGAGAGAAGTTTTTTGGGAATATAAATATAACGTGTGATGTGTTGCTGGGATCCGAAGTTGAATGTGTTATGTGTATCATTTTAGATTTAAATAAGCTCAGAGCCATGTAATTCATTTCATTCATTGTGCGTACGGCTAAGGAGTGGAATTCCCTGCCGGAGTCTGTGTTTCCTGATAGTTATGACCTGGGAGTCTTCTAGGTAAGCGTGCTTCATCTGCGACTACATCATCGCTTAACATCAGGTGAGATTATGGTCAAACGCAAGCCTATCAACTACAAAAATATCAATTAATTATGCTCAGCAGAATTGATGATCGTCATTATACTAATAATACGCAGATGGATACAGACCTTGTGATTTCGAGTATACAGTTCTAAAGTATCGGCAGCCAAATGGAGCACTCTTGATCGATAGGGGATCACACTAGTCTATCTTTAGGTACTGAATTATAGTTAATAGCTTCTGATGAATTTTGTAAAAGATCCAGTATTTTTATCTGACGAAGACCAAAGTAACATTAAACCTGTATCCCCACAAACGTGCATACTTGTCCAATAGTTACTTTACGTTGTTAGCACTTGCAAACTAAGTGAAGACTAGCTAAAATAGTTACACCTTGAGTTCTCTAGCACTCCTTACTTTGTGGTTACTCATCTACTCAGTCGATCGTTACAATTTGTTCAAGTGAGCCAAGGTCTTAGTGCGCGAAAATTTGCCTATGAATATAATTGCGACCATCTGCTCATTCCGACTTTAGTTTATTTGTGTTGATTACATGTTGGCGACTATTTTGCTTCCTAGACCACAAGATAATATAACTGACCAATCTCAATGAAATCAGATTGAAATTGGAATAATGAGTAATTTGTATCAGCTGTCTCTAAATTGGCAAGACCGAGTATCGTATTAATCGCCTTCTTATACATCAAACAATTGCTGCCGCTAAACACGGTAACGGTGCCGTAAACGGTAATAGGAAAAATAGACGTCTACTACGAAACTCAAAACCATTTTTGCGCTTGTTACCTTGGGAGAAAATAGAAGCATAGTATTGGTCTAGCCGCATGACTAACCTAGCCAAGGCAATAAAAAACCACCAAAGTGAAGTAAACACTTAAATAATTTTCCAATCTCGTTCTTCAACAATAAACCGCGAGCATGAAAATTTCAATGCGTAATGCCAACGCAATAGCCGATAACTTGAAATATGCGCGTGCGCTGAAACGTGTTCGGTTATCTGAGATTTACGATTCTGTTTACTTAAGAGTATTCGACAAGGATCGACTGTGAGTATCGCATTCTGTGACAATGGGGTTGTGTTCATTCACACGTGTTTAAACGTGGATTCTTTGACTTTAGTCATCGCACGTGGTTTCTGTATTTTCTCAGGGTACCTACGTCGCGTGATCTGATTTGTTTGGCTCGACCTTGAGCGTTATAAAGAATTTGTTCGTCTGTCAGTACTGCTCTAATTTCGATTTTAAATACGTTTTTCCTCGAACAATTTTCAAACATAATGCATTTTGTCTCATCTTTCAAAATGTCGCTGTGCACAACGACGATTGTGTACTGACCTATATTAAATTTTCCACTGGCTTGACATGATTCATACTCTGTCCTCGTGTCTCGAAGACCAGAAGCTCGACATCACATCCAGTTCATTCTAAGAAAAGCCAATAATGTTGCGATCATAGCTTGCCGTATAAAATGTTAACGGTATCGGCACGGGAGTACCGCAAGTTATCCGCCTGGGACCCTTTTTGTTTATAGTCCATGATATCGGGTGACGTGTGGCGTAGTAACCTAAAGAATGCATAATAGAAAACTAGTGAAATTCAACGCCACTATTTACGCGGAACGAACGCCATGTTACATCAACATAATGAGCCGACACGTGGGCTCCGAACGTGAATGACCGCCGACTTTAAGCGTCGTGTTACTTAATTATGTTTACACAACAAAAGTTGGTGCCACTATTTCATTATTCGTACTATACCTAGCAATTTGCATTAATCCTGATATTATTGGCATTAAATTACACTTTCGAGTGTTTTCAAAAGCGATTCATGGTTATTCTTAGGCAAACGATACTTCAACCATATTTATGACCTACCTCAAACGCTTTGAAGAATTTTCAATTTGTTCTGCCTGTTTCTGTTTATTAAAGCCGTGTTTTATGGCTTGGCAGGTATTTAATGTGTGATATTATTGGTATTTATCAAAGTTACAAACAATGGGTTGGCTTTTATTCAGAATATAGAGTTTTAAAAATTTAATGGTTTGCCTTGGTTGGTTTACTGTTAATTAATTCCGTTGCAACAATACCTTTGTATTTAATCTGCAATACCCTTGTTTTGTTATGATCGGCAAATATTTGTTAATGTTTCTGTATATAATACCATTTATTAATAAAAATGCATTTTCCATTGCGTCATGTAAGTCAGTTCCATATTGTTATCCATTTTTAAGAATTAATGCGTGTAAAACTGTGTGTATAGAAATTAAAATGCGTTGTTCGTCTTCATTTGGATTTTGTCTGTCTGGCTGACTAACTGTTGAAGTCTTGTGGATGATACGAGTAGTTTTATATAGACAATAGAGATTATCGAGTCGGAATTGTTTGTGATTTCTCTTTATTTCCTGTAATCTCGTAAATTATTGTATCAAAATATTTATTGGATCATTTTGGATAATGGAGCTACGTAACATTCATAACGTAGCTTATGATTGCAAAAATGTTTTTTAGTTTGGCATAGTTATCGAAGTTTTGTGCTCTTTATCTTACATTTCTGATATGATGCTGTTAATGACAGCAATATTCCGTTATTGCACACGGTTGATCTGTGTTATTCTGGGAATATTTTCTTTTGTAAATCGTCTTAACCTGCTATAAAAGAAAATAATACAAAAACGAGTGACTATCTCAGAAAACAGAATTATGGTGTGTTTCATGGCTAACTTTTTAAAGACGAAGACGTGTATTCTAGATTTGAATAGTGATCATGTTTTGGGGAAATTTGCTATTCATTTAATAATTACAAATACTATAATGCAAAAATTACATAACATCATACAATTTATTATTAAACCCTACAAAATTCAACTAAACAACGAAGCCAACCAGAATGCGTTTGTTTTGTCTATAAATTAATCGCCCAACCAATTTGGGAAAGCGGAAAATTACCCGAGCGAATGGAGGCGCCAGATGGACGGATGCCAGCCTTTCACTGGGAATCAGAGTAACTTTATGTAGACGACCGTGTAGGACTCTTAACATGACACATATTATATTAACGTAAGAGACAATGCGGTTGATGCTGATAATGATGAACATGATCACCTTTGTGACGATATTATGAAGAAAGACGATGATATTGCATTCTTTTTTCGTTGGGAATATCATCAAATGATTCCTCTGGATGAAGCAAAAGGGAGTGTCCACAGAAATCTTAATAATAAGGCAATATTAAGATTTCTGTGGGAGTGTCAGACTTTTCCTTGCAAAAAACCCACCCTGTTCCTTCAGTTGATTTGGATTCCGGGGCTGCAGTATCTCGTTAGAACATTCCCGCAACTCCGGATTGGTATATTACCAAACAGACAATGTTGTAGATGATGAGAAATAATCTGATATGAAAACTTTGATGATAATCATTCGATGGAAATAAGTTTAGATGCAACATCTCTTGAAAACAATCGTCAAATAGTATACAATGTATTGGATAAAGCAGAATAATTTTTTGAAGTATTTCTACTTACACATTATATTAACAGATGGAAAATAACATGAAATCCTTTTCCTGGTGTTCACGTCACGTTCTCATTGTTATGTCAGTGAGGAGACAATGTAGCTATGCTGATGACAAAATTGAACATATGCATAGATGTTTTGGCATATTACTGCGAAGAAAGACAATAGGCATAAAATGTAAAATATATTTTTTTTTACTTTATCGGGTGAACACCGAACTTTGACCACTCGTGGAAAGTACCTATAGCCGAATACATTAAATGCGAACATACATATTTTTAGATAGGGTGAGAGATAATTACATGTTACCAATACGTGTAATATATGTATTTTTTGTTCTGTGAAGATAAATTGGTTTTATTAAATTAATTATACATAGTTAATTTCATAAATATCATTTTACGGATAAAACAGACAAAATTGATGAATTACCAAATACGAATTACTATTTATCAACCTGTAAAAAAGAAACACGTCATATAAAGCCATTGTCATTGACAGGCCCGTTGGTACAGTGGTCAGTGGTCCTGACTGCTATGCGCAAGGTCGTGGGTTCGATTCCCACCTAGGACAAATGTTTGTGTGATGAGCACGGTCATTTGTTCTTTGTCTGGGTGTAATTTATCTATAATATGTATGTATTTAGAAATATATATGTATGTTTATCAGTTGTCTAGTATCCATATCACAAGCTCTGCTTAGTTTGGGACTAGATGGCGTTGTGTGAAAAAGTTGTGGAATATTATTATTATTATTATTATTGTTTCAAATCTATTCACAACCGCAAGTACTTTTTTATTACATAAAATTACTTTAACTTTTTTACTGTACAAAACCTATATTGAATTTCATAATCATAGAACGAACTTAATCTATTTTACAGATAGTTTGATACGTCAAAGTCTATACGCGGAAATTTTAATATAAATGAAGCGTGAAAGAACTGCATTTATGGAAATAGTGTTTTATAAGTCTTAATTCGTAAAGCATAAAATCTATTTTATTAAAACATTGAAAACGATAGGCATTAGCTAGCTCACCTTTATTTAAACGTTATCTAGATTGTAGACCAGAAAAATGCTTGGTCGATATTTGGCTATGTGACACAGACTTTGTGACACGAACTGTGCAACGTAAACTAAGTAGGTAACATCAATTTATTTGACTCTAGAAGCACTGCTTACCATGTACTTAGTTGTCAATCAATATACTAAAATATCGACGCAAGTATTGTTTTGACCTAGTTCTGTTATTGAGTTCTTTGGGGCTTATTACTTTTGTTATATAACATGAAGACTTGTGTCCACTGATTTGAAAACCACTCTCTACTTGTGTCCCATAGCAACTTACTAACCTACTTTTAATAGTTTAATTATGCGTACGGCTAAGGAGTGGAATTCCCCGCCTGACTGTATTTTTTATGTCAAGAGAAATACCTACACCTACGTTACCTCAAGGCAAGCGTGCTTCATCTTCGACCACATCATCGCTTACCATCAGGTGTGAGGTGTGAGGTAGTCAAATGTGAGGTTATCTTTAATAACATTAATTTACCTTTTATTTTAATAAAAGGGAAATTATTTTTTTTTTGGTTTAGTAAAGTTATTGCAGCATTGCTGTAAAATCACTTAATTATCCCCCATAGCACTAACATTTTCATTTGTTTACTATTTATACATTTTATATCCCATTTGTATTGTATAGTGTGTAGAATATTTTTCACGTAAAACTAAGAATCTTTAAATCAAACCAAAACCAATGAACGAATCTGACTATTTTTTGACACATATAGGTATAGTCTGGAATAATAAGAAGTAGTTTATTACTTCTTATCCCGGAAAAAAATATCCTCATGGATTTTACCAAAATTTCCACGCGAAAAGTTGAGAGCAACAACTAGCTTCAGATAAATCTAAATTAAATTTCAGGGTTTTTCAAATATATTTTCTAATTCGTCAGAAATGTAGAACATCAAGCTTTTAATGTGTTCACTGAATAGTAACTATGTCAGTAACTTTTAAAGCTCTCCAATAAAACAGTCATGTATCATGTATAAACTCAATACCGTTACATGCTTTATTTATTTTCACGTTTAAAATAAAAGCAGACGTGGCTCACAGACGAGTGATATATTGTTCACTATTTTTATTGTAACGGCGTATTGCTTACAAGTTTCCTGCTATATATTCTTCAAGAAGTATTTAAAATCTGTCTGTTCTAATTCCGTGTCTTGAAACGATGCTAAAACGTACTAAACTGACCGTAAAAACTCCACTGAGAAGTTAGCGGCTCATTCTGTTTCATGCTGTGGTCTGATTAGTGTTGCACTTGGATAGATTCCAAATTATATATCATAAAGCTTTTAGATAATACTGGAATTAGTGGGAAGTTGTCACTGGACATGGAAACATGCATAAACAAATCGAATATTTTAGTTTATGATATGGTGTAGAACACACAAAGATGCTTTTTTTTTTAACGTGGTAAAATTATCAAATAAGTCCTCCCACCCTGCCCGGGGTCAGACTGGGGACTGTCAGGCTTTTACTGACTAAAATCCACGGTGTTCCTTCAATAACCCTTTACGTACCGGGGTCACGGTAATGGGATAAGTCCCACGACCCCGGCAGGCTTCGGCCCTCTACGGGGGGGCCTCGTCATGTTGCTGACGCTCTTTGAGGCGCGCGTGGAACACAACACGCCGTCGACCCGGGCATGGTCCATGGTCGGACAGCGAGTTGCCCTTTACTCGCTGTCCGCATGCCCGCGCCTACGGTGGCCGGAGATCGTCGGCCGACGTCCGACGCCGTGGGCGTCTACCACTGCGGCTGGGCTGGAGGGAGGACGCCATCCTCTCCCTCACGCGGCCCGCCTCCTCCTTCGGAAGCATGACTGCTTCGCAGAAGGAGGCGACCGCTTCCCACTCCCTCTCGCCCCGCAGCATGGCCTCGACCAATGCCGGGCGCGAGAGGTCTCCGCCTATCGCCGCCGTGAGGACACGTCGGTGCTCTGCCCAGGCGGGGCAGTCTTGCACCGTATGCTCTACTGTGTCCTCAGGGCGACCCTCGCAGTGGTGACACCCAGGCGTTTCTTCCTTTCCCATCAGACACAGGTACCTCCCGAAACTTCCGTGTCCGGTGAGGACCTGCGTCATGCGGTAGGTCAGGACGCCGTGACGCCGATCTAGCCACTCCTCAAAGAGGGGTTTTACCGCCGCAATTGCGGCGTGCCCGACACAAAGATGCTAGGCCAAGTTATAAAAAATAAACAACAAGATGTTTTTAAAGACAGGTTTAGAGAGCAGTGGTTACCCAGAGGTTGCCGGAAAGATTTACGAGTTAAAGGTCGTGTGTTTGACCCCTTCAGGTTCATTAATTTGTTTAATTTAAGTCATCACCACACACTACTCACTACGCCTGCGTGGTCCAACACCACTCTCGCCATTAATTTAATTGCACAGACCTCAGAATGGGGCGTACCTAATCCATTACGGCCCATTCCCTCTTATAGAGAGGAGTCTATGTCCCAGCAGTAGATAAGTAAGTAGTAAGTAGTTTTATAAGTCAAAATCAAACATAATAAGAAAAAGCAGGTCTGCTGGAAGAAATTTCTTGTGAAATAAGCAGCACCTTGGTGCTCTTTTATCTCTATTTGTTTTTCCTTTCTCTTTTATGTGTCATGTGTGTATAAACAAAAACCTAGCACGATAAGTTATAATACGTGCAGTAAGACAAGCACAAACCCTTCCTTCTTTCAAAAACATGGTAAAAGATCTCTATCTCTCTCTTTAATATGTTACTATTTTTTATATATCTCAGCTTTGTTCTTTTTATGTATACACTACTAATTTTTAATTAGTACAAATACTTAAAGGGCTTATTAGAAAAGGTCTTGTTATTATATATGTAAAGTCTTACTATATAATATTGATAAATAGCAAAGTTATTAGCGTTTGTTTATATCCCAAAATGTCACTCAATTTACGGACATATTGTACAGGCCATTCATGTATTCATTAATCGTGATGTCGCGGTCACGCGGTCTCGCTCAAACTTGCCCCGCCTCCAACAGCTGTTATCGTAATTGTAGGTAGCTTAGACGCATGTTTAAGCTTTACGAATTAAAAAAAAAGTAAAATAAAAGGTTCACGAAAAATAATAGGCACTTATTAAATTCAAACTTTACCTACATACTTTAATTGGGCCATTTGCTTGTGTTGTTCAGTATCCAACTGCAGAACTCCATCCTTGGTTCATTATCCACAGTAGTCAATTCTTGACCCTTTCTTTAGTGGTATGGGTGAAATCCAGACGAACTAATGATCGTCTATGCACAGTACTGGCTGATATTAAAATGACGAGCTGCGTCATTCGTACTTCGCCGGGGATCTTCAAAGTAGTCCACTACATCGTCGTAAAGGTTTTGGGCCGGTCTTCCATGTCCTTGGCGATGGGCCGTTGCGCGGAATGATCAGTGGTCGAGTAAACGTTGGTAAACATTTACCACAGTCCGAACCTTTGGCTAGCGAGCATTTGGGTACTCTTCCCTGTACATACGAACAGCGGCCACCAGACCAAAAGTACACACGCAACATAGCCACGTACTCCCGAGATGAAAACTGGTAAGCCATCACGACAGTAAAAACGTAACAACTTATGTTTAAAAAGCACGCGCACACTTCCGCTAACAAATTGACACTGTTTGTTCATTCACTCGTTGTAAAAAGGACCGCTGGCCAGAGGGGGCGTGGCTTGAGCTTAGACGCGAGTTTGCCGGGATTTATGAATGACGATCTAACTGGACTAGCACTGCGCGTAGTATTTTCTAGTAGCAATTGTTATGAATGATTGATTCAATTATGAGTTTACCAGTTATGACAAATTTTCGTAGACAATTTTGGGGTTTCGTTTTTTTTACTTTTGACTACATAAATATGATCAGTAAAGGGTACGGATAGAGCCCCATTTTTTTTTGTACTAATTAAAAATTAGTAGTGTATATATGTATATGTGTATTGAGTATGTAGGTTATTACTTATTTATTGTATATAAGTGAATAGTACACCATGGACTACCCGCGAATTTATTTTCTCCTGCTGTGTCAAATCCATCTAAAGGTGGTCTGTAAAAGATCGCTTTTAGCGATAAGACCGCCCATTGTAACACCCTTTGTAGTTTTTAAGTCCTTATTTAATTCTGTTATGGTGTACAATAAAGAGTATATCTATCTATCTACGACTAGCACTCCGCCCGCCATTTGATCAGCGTGGATTTCGAAATCATTCTTAACCAACAACACTCACATATTATTATAACGCACCGTGCCAATTCTTTATTTTTAGAATTGGATGGTTAGTTCCGGAGATTACACCTGTATACAAACTTACACACAAATTTTACCGTTTTATATTATTATTATAGATTTAGCAGTCCCAGAGCAAATTGGAAACGAAATTGTGAAAGTAACTGAAGGACTTTCATTCGCTAAACCGTTATTTAATTATAATAATTAGAGCTTTTTTCCAATAAATCTGTTTCTTTATAGGCCCCTATAACAAAAGCTTTCGATTCTTTGTTGTTCCAAGGAGAACGGTCATGACACATTTATACTGACCACATTTTCAAGAGACTGTTAAAGAATTTATTTCGAGATTGCATACCTAATTATTTTTCCGTATATTTATTACCTCTTCATATTTTTAAAAGTATTTATGACTATCTAAAAACTTTTCTCCTAGAAACTCGTTGCTTGCAAATCAGATTATATTTGTCCTTTTGCCATTTTTATCTTCCAAGGTTTAGCTGTGTTGATTAAAAAAATAGCTTCAATATCAGGGACACACTTATCTTCAAAATATTCCAGATAATATTTAAAGTAAATAAGTTTTTATGTGACCTTCACTGAGGAATAACAAGGTATACAATACATGAAACCCGATTCCAAAATTCTCGGTAGAGTAACAGAATTGTAACCAAGTTTCCGTAAAACATTGACGGTTTAAGTGTAAACATCGGAATTGTATATTATTTAACTCAAAACTGCGCACTTTGTAAGCAATTCGTAGTACCAAAAGCATTACAGTGTGGAGAAGGAAGTGAGTCCCCGGATACAGCGACCGCAGTCGTGGAGAAGCAGGATAGAGGCTTGGGAAAGAAAGGGATGGGTAGAAAATAAGCGTGACCCTGAACGTAATCGTGGCCGAGTCCCGGGTGAATATTGATCCAGCTGAGCACAAAGGATTACGTTCCTTACGCAAGGCAAATGGAACCAGTATGGAGATACTTTATTTAATGGAGGATGAAGTAAAAGATGATGTTTATGAGAACTAAGAATAACACAGCAAAAACATTTTTGTCTGAGACATGGAGAGGATTGTTCGCAGATTTGGTTACATCAATGAATGAGTCAGCTGAACATAGTATTCAGCTTTTAGGCCGGTGAACTGGATACTTCAAAGAGCTTAGCTTTAAGGCCTAAAGTTGAATGGCTTGGCCTTGACCTGGTGTTACGATGGTTGTGAATCGACTTTTGTCTCATAACCATATCTCAGGAGGTAATTATTGTACTGAAGTGTTGGTTGCCAGTCTTTTTCTTTGTCATTTGCCTTTGTGCATGGAATATTATGTACTTTAATTAGAATATAGGTAAAGCGGTCATGTTTAACGTCATATGTTGAGATGTATTAAAACCTTATTAAAGCAATATTGATTCTATTTTGAAACGTTGCCCTTTGTGTAACACTTACGTAATAAATATGTAAGTTTTCTGGGTAAAGTTCTTTTTTATCTTGGCTGTTTATCTCTGTCAAATAAAAGTTCTAATAGTCATAGTAGATTTTTGTTTCGCCCACACCCCACACGTACGCCTACTTGAACCTTGGAAAGGGGTTGATGATAAAAGTAAACGGTATTTATGGGCAATGATTGATTAATGTTGGCTTACCCTAGTTTGGGGCCCATTGCTAGGTGTTTTGTATTCTGTTACTTTGTGCATTGTATTTACTGTCTGTATTGTCATAACTTGTGTGTGTATAAATAAATAAATGAATAAAAAAAAAATGTGCTGGAAACTCGGATATGTTTCATAACCTGGTTTTATATCCGGTGCCGTTGTAGGTAGTTATTTTACGATATGGTTCGACTGAAGCTAAGGTCACATTGCATCATGTTGCCAGGGCCGGGCGTGCCGCGGTGCGGGAAACTCGGGGCAGGCGAATCTGAGTATTTTTTTTTAATATTATATCCAAACTGCACCAAATCAACATAGTAGCGACCCGGGCTTTTTTTAACCGACTTCTGAAAAAGGAGGAGGTTCTCAATTCGGATGTTTGTTTTTTTTTTTTTTTTTAATGTTTGTTCGGGCATAGCTCCGTCGCTCGCCAACCGATTTGAAAAATTCTTTTTTTGTTGGAAAGGGTATACTTCCCAAATGGTCCCATGAAAATTTTATCGATATCGAACAAGCCGTTTCTGAAAAATCAACAAAAGTCTAAAAAAATATTTACATTGATGATCTTTTCGGTTACTCTATATTGTGTTTTTTGTTCGCGCGTTTTTAGTTTTTTGTAGTTGACATTTTGGCTTTTATAACTAGATTAATTACAAATTGACCCACTAAAAAGCGTGAAAATAAAAACTTTTTTGCAAAAAAGTAAAACCGACTTCCATATCAAAACACTACAAAGACAAAAATAATTTTAATTTCGGAAGGCGGTGTGAAAAAAAAAGAAAATACAAAACCAATAACACCGACTACCGAAATTAAAATTATTTTTGTCTTTGTAGTGTTTTGATATGGAAGTCGGTTTTACTTTTTTGCAAAAAAGTTTTTTAAAACCTATGTAGGTTTCAGTGGCAAGGAATAAAGAGCAATTAGAAATCTGCAGATTATTTTGGAAGGTAACTGTAAGCTGGGCTTTATTGCTGCTTATATCCGTGCCAGCCTACCCGTTATACTACTCGACTCGTACAACACAATAAATGATCTAATTTCACTGCAAAAATCGTGGAAAGGTAGAATGTAGATATAGTTCACTTAAACATGCATAATATACAAGGTGTAACAGATTAAGCGCAATACCTCAGACACCCTTTTAGAATTAGAATATTAAATTATAAGTCTAAAACAACATCCGTAACCCGTAACTAAATAAACTAAAACCAAACCTAGACATTTTTTTATAAAATAGTTATCCTTACTAAACGCAAAACGTATGAGCGTCATACAATATCCTTACGCAGACGCATACACTCATGCAATGTTAGCGGCCGACACGCACACGAGCGCATTTCCTTCAATTAAGGATTGTATTAATTGGTCATGATACTGTGTTTCCATTTTAAGTTAAATGAATGATTTTCCATCAAAATTGAACACCTATTTTTTATGACGGAAATCGACTCGAATCGACCAACTACTTTCAGGAATTGCATTTATTTTGTTACACGTTGTATACTCACCCTATACTCACACATGGACCATCCAAACATTTGAAATCTTTCTCTTTTTCTTTGCGGCTGGGTATTTTGCATTCAAGATACATTACTAGGAATATCTGTAGAATCCACATTATTAGCAATCTTGTTAACCCCTCCAACTAATGCTTGTGTCTGGAGTGGGTTCATGGCAATATTGTACCACTCCCGATTACAAATCAAATGTGTGTTTTTTTTTGTATTTTTTAAGTTCAATACTGTATTCTAAGGTTCAATATTTGTTATGGAAGAGCGAACTCACCTGTTACAAGCGTTTTGTGCGTACAGCTAAGGAGTGGAATTCACTGCTTGAGTCTGTGTTTCCTGATAGCTAGAATCTTTAAGTCAAGAGTGAATAGGATACTTCTAGGGAAGCGTGCTTCATCTTCGACCACATTATCGTTTAACATCAGATGAGCTGATGGTCAAAAGCAAGCATACCAAAAAACAAAAACAAAAAGAGTTTAAACAACAGACGGATCTAGGTATCAATGAAAATCATGATAATATAACAACCAATTCATTTAATAGCCTGCAGAAAGAATCGGCTACTTACATAGTACTCGTACAATGTTTATCTTTAACTTCGCATTGGAAGCATTTCAATAATCCTTCGCGCCAGTTATAAATTTTCCGCTAATTGAATACCTTTGTTTATTTACAATGTGCATTCGTCGAAATCGCTAACGTCCATTTATTTGATTGCACAATAAACAATGGAACAGTCGCATTCGCAATGCTTTCGGAAGGAAATTTGCTTAGTGCGACATGATATGCGTTTGCGTTCTTAATTATATTTATTTATTAAAACTTTATGCAACACAAAATATACAAAGGCGCACTTAATGCCATAGGCATTCTTTACCAGTCAACCATGGGTAGTGAAAAGATAACGTGGTAGCGGCATATAAAAAAAAAAAACTAAGTAGATAATATTTTTTTTTATTGAAAATAGGTTTGCGTACCTAAAAGTAACCTATTAAGTAACTTAGTAAGTAACCACAGCCCATGCAAGTAGATTTGGCCCGTGAATTTGTTCGCATCAAATTTTTTATATCTTTATCCCACGGAAATCGTCCATTCACGCGGGATAAAAAAAAATTAAGAATAAAAAGGCTGTTGCAAAATATAATTTATAGTCTATCTCTGTAGCTAATTTCAATCAGATACGTTCAGCAATTTTAGTGATTGAGTAACAAAAACAACCATATTCGTACAAACTTTATTGAAGAACTGGCCGTAGGTACCCTTTCTTGGTTACTATTACCTACGATTTTTTTTACTCTGTGTAAAAATCTATACTTACTACCTCTTATATTGCGATATTATATACCTACTATTATACTTGCGAAAGTGTGTTTGTTTGTTTGTCTTTCTTTCACACCAAAATGGGCAGACTGAGGTGATTTTTGGTGTAGGTAAAGATAGTTTGTAGAAAAAATTAATACACATGCTCCATCCAACTAGTGATTTATTTGTAACCTAGATTTAAGATTTCCCCTTGTTTATTTAAAATAAGATTTAATTTTATTGCATTATTATGTGCTAACTTATTTTGGCGAATACACTGGTCCCTATGATACAGTAAAAAGCAGGGGATATATTTCATGTAATTCATTAATTTGCTTATTAAAACTTTTTGCAACACAAAACCAACCATAGCATAATCATAAAGTAAACTTTACTTTACTTTAGATGAAGGGTTTTTTAAAAATAATTCCCAAGTAAACTTTTCGTACTGGCAAGGTACCTTTGTTAGCTGGATCCTCTTGATTCAACTCACGTAATCTACGGGCGGCAGGAACACGTACAGCTTGTTTCTGAAAGCCAGCAATTTACTTCAGTTAGAAAATCAATTCAGTTGGGATTATCTTGACTTTTACAAGAACTTTAGTGTATTATTTTGACCATATTATTTCAGTTTGGTGTTTGTACACCCAGTGATGTTTTCTTGGACTTAGTTGACATTGTAGCTGATAACCTTGTGAGGAAACCTAGACTTAACTATAATAATATTATAAAGAGGTAAAATTTGTTTGTACATTTGAGAGCTTTTAAGTTTGTATATAGGAGATTACCCATGACCAGAATTAATTATCTAATCCGAAAAAAGAAATCATTGGTAGTAAGGTGCATTATAAGTAAGTGCTAGGCTATAAGTTATTTCGAAATCCATGCGGACTAGCTATTCAAGAATATAAATACGTGTCTAAGTTCGAGAACCTGTTTCGAGTGAACGCGATGACTACATTTCTGCCTTCTGTGTATGAGAAGAAATCTTGGCCTAACTGTTAGGTATAGCGCCCAACATAGCCCATCTTTGTGTTATTCTTGTTTCTACGACATTTTGATTATCTTCATCAAGCTTTGGAAATTGTAAATAAATAAATTGATTAACTTTAAATGCTCTGAATGGGGGTACCCATTCTATTTCAATTATTATCCACTGTATCATTTTTTCCTAGCCGTAACTCCGTAAGAATGCGAATTAGTAGGCTGAATAACAAAATGTCATGGCTTCATAAAAAATGTTATTATGAACGTGTGGTCATCGCTCCGCAACGACCCCGCTATCTAAATTGGACAAATTGATAAAAACTATGTTTGTTTTTCATTCAATTCATATTTCATACAAGTAAGTATTTATTCAACTCGTTTGTGGGTCTCGGTCGTTATCGTGTTACGTAAAGTTAGTATGATAGTGATAATCTGTTTAATTTGTTTTGATTGTTGATAAACCTCATAGATAAAAATAATTAAGAAAAGTTTCCTTTTCGTAAGGAATCAGAATGGTAATTTCTTGTCTATTATTATCTACATATAGATTATAGATATATCAAAACCACTGACTTGGAACTATAGGTACTTTTCCTAACTCAATGGTCAAAACTGCCTCATAGTACTGTCACTAATGACATAAATATGTCACTGTCTTTATCAGCGATTGGCGGGAATGGAATGAGCAGAAGTTTTACCTATACCCGGACTTTTAATTCGATGCAGTAAGCTGGTATAAGCTAGTGTCATTTACTAAAATAATGATACCCTATTTAATCTAATAGTGATGGATTCAATCAAGTGAATAATAAATGGGCGATTTTTAATCGTGAGAAATATAAATCAATGATAAAATTTATACCATTATCTATCTATACTTATAATAAATCTGTAGAGAGCTCAATTCTGTACATGACATATATTTCCAAAATAACTATCAGGGGGTGATTAAGGATCGATACTCGTGCCAAAAATGCAATCAGTTAAATTTTTGTCTGTCTGTCTGTCTGTCTGTCTGTCTGTATAACCGTTATAGAAACAAAAACTACTCGACGGATTTTAACGAAACTTGGTACAATTATTTTTCATACTCCTGAGCGGGTTATAGTATACTTTTCATCACGCTACAATCAATAGGAGCAGAGCAGTGAAGGGAAATGTTGGGAAAACGGGAGAAGTTACTCCATTTTATAAGCTTCCGTCGCGTGTGCAACCTTAATGGTTAAAGCTACACAAATCATTTCATGACGGAAATGTTCTCCTTAAAATTATATAAAAAATATCCCACGACAGCATATGTCTAACTTTTATGGTTGACTCACAATAACACGTGTAACTCCCGATAGCTTAGCAGTTCGAAGCTTTCTGATTATAATATTTGTCTACTCTTACGTTTATAACACTCTCAGTCACCCCTAATTGAAAAGTTAACATTATTAACTATTCCATAAAAAAATTGGCCAAGTGCGAGTCAGACTCGCCCATGAAGGGTTCCGTAGTAACTATAATATAATATGCAAATTTATTTGACGAAAAAAAAACCTTACAAATTTCTTAAAACTAGCTTATTTACATTTTTTACAACTGCGCCAAATAAATTTGTTTTGAAAAAAAAACCTTACAAATTTCTTAAAACTGGCTCTTTTACATTTTTTACAACTGCGCCGAATAAATTTGTTTTTCATAGTGTTTGTATGAATTACAAAGTTATATTTGCGGTTTTAGAAAATATGCTGTATCTCAAAGACTGCTGAACTGATTTCGTTCAAACTAATTTTGGTTGAAACTTTATATTAAGATCTACAGAGATATATTTTTTTTAGATTTTTCACTCCATTATTATAGAAGTTAGAGGTTGTGTCCGCCACACACACATTTTACCACTTTGGAAGCTTATATCTTTTAAACGATTGACTTTATGGAAAAGTGGTTTTAGAAACCCCGACGTCGTTTTTAAAGAACTGTCTATAGATACCACACATGCATCGATTTTATGAAAAAAATATTTTCATATTTAGTTCCATGTATGGGGAGCCCCCTTTATTTTAAATATTTTTTAATTTTTGTTCTCAAAATCGGAAAGCGGTTCACAGAATACATCTACCTATCAAGTTTCACATGTATAGTCCTAATAGTTTCGGAATAAAATTGCTGTGACAGACGGACGGACCGACAGACAGACAGACAGACGGACAGACATGTCGAAACTATAAAGATTCCGTTTTTTGCCATTCGGCTACGAAACCGTAAAAAGAATCATATAAATCGGTATAGAAACACCAAAGTTATACATGAAATACGCTTATAATAATAAGCCATCGCGCGTGAATACTGAATCATGCTATAAGGATTATTTTTGAGAATCGGTCGCCGCGCTCGACGCGTCTCGCGGTCGAAGCGTTCTCTAGGTACTTAAGCCTCATGTGAACGTGATCTAAACAATATTACCAATACATTAACTTACGCTGACGGAGTCGCGGGCACAGCTATATTGTATCATTACGCTAAGGCCAATAGGAGCGGAGCGCCAATGAAGAATGCTTCAAAATCGGGGTTAAATTTAACGTTAGCCCAAAGTAACTATTCCACGCGGACGAAGTCGCGGGCAAAAGCTAGTATTTAATATAGAAGTAGTAACTAGATTTTATTATAAAGGAATCTATCTTTATTAAAAATATTCATATCTAACCAGACATGATAAAAGCTACTCTTTTCGAAATTGTTTCATGTGATAAATATTTAAGTAAATTGCGACCTAAGCCCCGTTGAAATGGGTAGAGATACAGGGGCCTATTTCAAAAAACAAAAAATATTATCATGATCTATTCGTTTTATTTCTCACGCCCCTTTATAATCACATTTTACTTTTTGTTATTTTCATACAATATTATTAAAAAAAAATAGTTTACTTACATCGTTATTCGATTTTATTCCTGAATCGATTAATTTAGTTATATGACAATTTCGTAGTCGTCATTATCGTACAACTCAGAAATAGTCAGTCTACTGCATCGAATTAAAAGTCCTGGTATGTAAACTGTAAACTGTGGAACGATGGCCCCGTGGCTTAGTTATTAAAATTTAATATAATTAGCTTTAGACGGAATATAAAGAATTCAAAACGATGAAGTCCTCTTCTTATATAAGATTAAAGTTATGCTAATTACCTAAATTATTCGCAAAATGTTTTTGTTTTGCGATTAAGATTATCGATTTCAGTGGAAACTTCCTTCATTTACATTGGATTAAAAATAACAGCTGCGTTGTGTAAAGACTGATTAACATGACTATAAATACGATACGGTGGCCATCACACGAGGTTTTTTTTTACAAAAATGACACATCTTAACAGTCTGACTCTATAGAGTCAGACTGTTAAGAAGATGTGTTATTTAAATTAAATCAATAAATTATTACGAGGCTTGTGGTATACCACAAGCCTCGTAATAATTTATTGATTGAATTAGGAATGTCAGGCTATCCTTCGGTTTCTAAGTTTCTACCAGACGTCAGACGTATCGTATCGTGAGTCCGCCTTGTGGTCTCGCGGGGCCTAGACAAAATGAGCGACTGGCGAAAACGATAAAAAGTAGTTATTTTAGACTTTATGACAATAGTTGTCGATTATAAACTGTCCCTTTGTTGAGTGGAGCCCAACAAGTAGGTAGATAGGTGTAAGTCATTTCACGTCCGATAACGTTAGTCACGCACGTTATAGGTAATTACATATTATACAATTACTAAAAATATGTATGTAACTTTAAAATATTCAGTCATTATTTACTTAAACAAACGAATACAAGAGGAATTGAAGTTCAAACGTTCGTTTTTCAGAACGAGTTGGCGGCCATTGTTGCCTTAGTCAACAAAGCAATAAAGAGTCTATGGGCCACGTGTTCGTACTTCGTGTTCCGCATAAATACCGCGTTTCAAGGTCATTGCGAATAGTAAAGAATATATCAGTTGGTCGAATTTCAAATACTTCAAACTATGGATCTTAAAAATAAACGAAATGTGACAGTATTATAATGAAAAATTGGCCAAGTGCGAGTCGGACTCGCCCATGAAGGGTTCCGTAGTAACTATAATAAATATAACATAATATATTTATTTGAAAAAAAAAAAACAAAAACCTTATAAATTTCTTAAAACTATCTTATTTACAATTTTTACAACTACACCAAATAACTTTGTTTTTCATAGTATTTGTATGAATTACAAAGTTATATTTGCGGTTTTAGAAAATATACTGAATCTCAAAAACTGCTGACTCGATCTCGTCCAAACCAATTTTGGTTGAAAGTTTACATTAAGATCTACAACATATGGTTTTTTTAGATTTTTCACTTCATTATTATAGAAGTTAGAGGGGGGGGGACACACATTTTACCACTTTGGAAGCGTATATCTTTTAAACGATTAACTTTATGAAAAATACATTTTAGAAACCATAATGTCATTTTTAAAGACCTGTCTATAGATACCACACACGTATAGGTTTCATGAAAAAAAATATTTTCAGTTTCAGTTCCATGTATGGGGAGGCCCCTTTATTTTAAATATTTTTTATTTTTTTCTTAAAATCGGAAAGCGGTTCACAGAATACATCTACCTACCAAGTTTTACATGTATAGTCCTAATAGTTTCGGAATAAAATGGCTGTGACATACGGACGGACGGACAGACAGACAGACGGACAGACATGTCGAAACTATAAGGGTTCCGTTTTTTGCCATTCGGCTACGGAACCCTAAAAAAGAGGATTTTTGTATGAGGTCAATGTCAACCAGTTTCCTGGTTGACATTGAAGAAAGAGTAAAAGAGAAGTAAAGCCCATTTAAAAAAAATTGCTAGTGCCGAGTGCGAGTCAGACTCGCCCATGAAGGGTTCCGTAGTAACTATTATAATATAATATAAAATTTAATTTATTTGACAAAAAAAACTTACTAACTTAAAACTAGCTTATTTACATTATTTACAACTACGACAAATAACTTTGTTTTTCATAGTGTTTGTATGAATTACAAAGTTATATTTGCGGTTTTAGAAAATATGCTGTATCTCATAAACTGCTGACCCGATCTCGTTCAAACTAATTTTGTTGAAAGTTGACATTAAGATCTACAGACATATTTTTTTTTTAGATTTTTCACTCCATTATTATAGAAGTTAAAGGGGGGGGCGGACACATTTTACCACTTTGGAAGCGTAGGTATATCTTTTAAACGATTAACGTTATGAAAAAGTGGTTTTAAAAACCTCAATGTCATTTTTAAAGACCTGTCTATAGATTTTTTTGTCATGAAACCTATACCACACAGGTATAGGTTTCATGACAAAAAAAAATACCTTTAGCCCCCCTTTATTTTATTAATATTAGGATAGATTGATCACGCGCGCCTCAGAATCGTCACCACTAGTGACGGGGTCCCATAAGGCCTTTACTGAAACCCCGGCTGGGTTGCTCGGCCCCCGAACGCAGCTCGCAGGCTAGGGTGGGTTTTTAGTCAGTAGAAGTCTGACACTCCCTTCCGCTCCTGCTCCTCCCCAGAGTGGGAGAGGTCATACAATGATTTTCCCACCCGAAAAAAGGATAGATTGATGTCTTAGAAGATTAGCGTGAAAAGTGACGGATTATAAACCAAAAAATATTTTTGATAACATTCAGATTTACTTGAAACAATATAAAATGAGGATAACAACGTAAACAATGGTATAAATTGTAGGAACTTGTTAATCGGACAACAAATTTTCCTCAAAATGTAGGTACACAATTAAATAGTGGCAAAATCTTCCTGGTAGTGGTTTATAAGATTTAGATACGCTTTTTTTTTTTTTAACGTGGTAAAATTATCAAATAAGTCCTCCCTCCCCGGGCAGGGTGGGAAGGACTGTCAGACTTTTACTGACTAAAATCCACGGTGTTCCTTCAATAGCCCTTTACGTACCGGGGCCACAATAACGGGATGAGTCCCACGACCCCGGCAGGCTTCGGCCCTCTGCAGAGGGGGCCTCGTCATGTTGCTGACGCTCTTTGAGGCGCGCGTGGAACACGACGCGCTGTCGACCCGGGCATGGTCCATGGTCGGACAGCGAGTTGCCCTTTACTCGCTGTCCGCATGCCCGCGCCTACGGTGGCCGGAGATCGTCGGCCGACGTCCGACGCCGTGGGCGTCTACCACTGCGGCTGCGCTGGAGGGAGGACGCCATCCTCTCCCTCACGCGGCCCGCCTCCTCCTTCGGAAGCATGACTGCTTCGCAGAAGGAAGCGACCGCTTCCCACTCCCTCTCGCCCCGCAGCATGGCGTCGACCAATGCCGGGCGCGAGAGGTCTCCGCCTATCGCCGCCGTGAGGACACGTCGGTGCTCTGCCCAAGCGGGGCAGTCTTGCACCGTGTGCTCTACGGTGTCCTCAGGGCGACCCTCGCAGTGGTGACACCTAGGCGTTTCCTCCTTTCCCATCAGACACAGGTACCTCCCGAAACTTCCGTGTCCGGTGAGGACCTGCGTCATGCGGTAGGTCAGGACGCCGTGACGCCGATCTAGCCACTCCTCAAAGAGGGGTCTTACCGCCGCAATAGCGGGGTGCCCGGCCGTCGGTTGCGACAGTCGTTCCCTCCATACTGCCCTGAGATCGCGCCGGAGCTCTTCCCGCCGCGCCTCAACTTCTCGAGGCAGCGGGGATACGCCCCGGCGCTGCGCCTCCACGCGCCATTCATAGACGCGCTGGAGGGCAGTCGCCTCCAGATCCCAGGGCAGCAATCCGGCAAGGAGGTTGGCCGATTCGCCGGCGATCGTGCGGTATCCCCGGATCATTCGGATAGCCATGACCCTCTGGCATGCGACCAACTTAAGTGGTTGCGTCCGGATGCACAGGGCCCACACTGGGGACCCGTAGAGGGCCATGGACTGCACGACGCCGGCGTACAGCCTTCGGCAGGAGGCGTTTGGCCCGCTGAGATTAGGCAGGAGTCGCCTGAAGGCGGCTGCTGCCCGGTTCAGCTTTGGGGCCAAACTCAGGAAGTGCTCCCTGAAGTTCCACCGGCTATCGAGGACGAGTCCCAGGTACTTCATCGTCCTCCCGACGCCGATGCGAACCCCCTCCACCGTTATGTGGGACTCGGACCGTGGCGCGTTCCGACCGCCATGAAAGCACATGGCCTCGGTCTTGTGCAGCGCCACGTCGAGTCCCAACTGCCGGATCCTATGAACGACTGTCGCAACCGCTTGCGTCGCCAGGTCGGCCGCCGCCTGGTGCGACTCTCAAGATTTAGATACGCTTAGAAAAGAAAATGAAATTAAAGGTAGTCAACGGTATTCTAAATATTTTATACCTAAATTATCAGGCTATTATTTGTCTTTATTTACTTAGGTACTACGTAGGTATACGGTACCAAAACAAAAAGAAATCGGCGTATTTGAAATTCCAATATATTATGTAATTATAAAATGATTTTGTAATACTGACTCTAATACTTGCGATTATTCTAAACGTCTTTAAAGCATGTTTTGATCGCATTCAAGGTCTCGTTCCCGTCATCCCGACTTACGCCTTTGAGGAGGCGATAGAGAATTTATTATTTTTATTTTTAAACCGCTCAACAAGCAGCGGTTGTGGCGTGTTTTGCCTCAACACGTGTTGTGCCTGATATACGATCAAAATTAGGTACCTATGACGTCATCGTGAAGTGTTTTATTGTACTTCTACTTCTTCAATGTTCACTTCAGGCTTTATATACCTGAATAAGTGAATACCTTTGCCTTGAAATGTGTACTTTACCTACTCTTTGATAATGCTACAGAGATTTAAATCTGGAACTCTTTGTGATATATTTTTTTTTAAGAAACGTGTGTTATCTACATGAAACATGAACGAAAGCACGTGCGATGCCGCGAGTTTGTATATTATTGCGATTTAAACAAAACACCTACGAGTTTTTTGCACGTTGATCTGTTTCATAACAAAATAGACAAATAATTAAACCAGTGTACCTAAGTACACTGGTTTAATTCATAAAACAGTCGGCTAATAGAAGGAAAACCAATCCAAGCAAATTTAAAAATACCTATGTCTAATAAAAAAAACAACGATAAAATCTGAAATTAGTGTCAATGATAGCCAAAGTGTTAATTGTTTTATAAGCTAATCTCTACTCTAGTCTTTTTATCGCCAAGTCCATCCACAAAATATGAGTAAATTCCAAAATAAAAACCATAATATTATTATATCCCATAAGACTTACATAACAGCCAAAATAATCTTATAAAACTTGTATAATACGAGTGTATTCGAATTAATACCGATCAAGGCCGATTTATTCTCGTTTATTTTTCACTCTGGTCGCGAATCGTGACGACTAGACTGTAGAGTCGCGATAAAAAAATAGTGTTGTGATTTATAATTCGTTAGCGGCACGTGCTCACGTTGCATTCTGTTTATCGGGTTACTAGATATTATTTTATTGGCTGTTTAAAATTTAAAATTGAGAACAAACAGAACGTAATGGTAAAATTATTGTATATTATTGTTATTCTGCGTTTGTGGTTTTGATTAGGTATTAATGTATGGTTAGTTAGTTTAAACTAGTGGTTATTCGGAGTTGTGAGTGAAATTTGCTTCATGTTGGTTTTTAAACATCGATATAAACCGACATGAAGTTCGTGTTCAATTAAAAGTGAGCCATTATAACACCCGCGCTACTGATAATAATAAGTTTCATACTAAAAACGGACAACCAGACTTAATAATAATAAAAGTAATAAAAAAAAAACCGACTGCAACCTTATACTAAAACTAACTGAAAAGCTAATAAAAACAAGCCCATTTTAAATTAAATAAAAGTTGGAAGCAGGCTGGGCCCATACCATTATTATAGTTTCAAACTCAAAGGCTTGTTTTTATTAGCTTTTCAGTTAGTTTTAGTATAAGGTTGCAGTCGGGTTTTTTAATTTTTTTTATGTCCACCTTTTTATTTTACAAATGTAAAAGATTTCGCAGACGATTTAGTTCTTGATACGTGTTTTTTACGATTTGTCACTTTGAATTACTTTTAACCATATAAGTTGTATATATGTATGTTTGTAATCACCTTTTAAAACCCTTTATTTTGATACCCCACTCGATAGGTTTTGAGAAAAAAAAAACTTTTTTGAAGGCATAATATGGCGCCAAAACCGCAATTTTGGTTTTTTTTTATTTTGATATACCCAGTGTCACTTTCACAGTCAATACGAATCTAACGATACCTCTCAAGCTAAAATCCGTCGAGCCGTACAGGCTGCACAGAGCGTGCCAAACAATTATACATACATACATACTCTCGAAAAACATAACCCTCCTTCTGGCGCAGTCGGGTAAAAAGATCCTTAGTAATTAAAAACGAATGCTACTGACAAATGTTTGAAACCAGTTTTTCATGTTTGCATGCAGTATGCAGCAAAATACATAATATAATTTATATTATGCACATGCAGAAAGTAATGCCATTCCACATGCAAGAAACTATACTCGGCATGTGTTTCGCCACTCCTCGGAGCATACTTAAGAGAAATATCTATCAATATATATATCTGAGTCAATAGACTCACTCTGAAAGCAGCTCTAGCCGTGCATATATTTGCAAGCGGGAAGTCGGGGCTGCATACTGCATGCATAATTATATACATGAACAAATGAATTTCACGGAATTATGTTATGGATTTACGCATAATAATTATAATTGAATCCATTCTGTATCTTAGCCACCAAGTCTGCTTTAATATCTACAATATTTTGTACTAGTACATAAATATGTAACGTAAATCAAAAGAATTCATATGTTCCAACTACACTCTCTCTTCACGTTTCTATTACACAATAGCTTGGTTCACGTTTCTTTGAACCCAAAATAACATTCGTTAATCTTATCGAAATTCTATTATCATAGATACTAATTTAGATATTTTTCGCCAGTATTAGATCGGTTACTTATCGAGATAAGTAAACTAGGTATCGTTAGATAGCTGCCGTGTCATGAGATTATATAATAAGAATAACTGCGTATTTTACCAAGCCTTCTCCCAACTAAGGTAATCTTAAGTAGTAAGTAAGTCTCCCAAAAGGTAAGGTAAGGCAACTGGGGTTGGTCTCTTGTTTAATTGGATGCAGCTGAGTATCAGTATTTTATTTAGATCGAATACCTATCTTTTTTTTGTTGATAATAGGCTCGCGTTTGACCACCATCTCACCTGATGGTAAGTGATGATGTGGTCGAAGATGGAGCACGCTTACCTAAAAGTAACCTATTCGCTCTTGACTTAAGGCTGCTCTCTCGAAAAAAGCTTGAAAAAAGCATTCAGATGAAGCAACTTTTCGTCGGCAATTACAGAGAAATTACATCTGAAAAAAATTGTTAGTAATCTACATGATATGAACCGTTATTTGGTTTAGCCACAATTTTTCTATCGGTATCACATAATAAGAAAAAAAAATGCCAAATCACCTCCAAATCATTGAGATGAAACCATTTTACTCCTTAATTTCTTATCAAAAGAGTATAAAAAAATATACTACTGCTTTGCAATACAAATGAAAATGATTTGGTTTTGTTACTTTTTACAAATATGTATTATTTTTATTACAATAAATTAAAAATGCGTCCAATTAAAGACTGCGTTTACATCACCCCCGCACTCGTCCACAAATTCAGTGCGGGGCGCATCGTGTTGCTAGGTGGACCTACGTCGCGTTGCGAGAGCTCAAGCACTACGTAATAATATCGTAAAATATTACTTCAAAAATTAATTTTGTAAATAGTGAAATAACTTTTTAACCGACTTTAGAAAACGGAGGAGGTTCTCAATTCGTCTTGAACTTTTTTTTATGATGTTACTTCATTACTCGCAGATGGCTGGACCGATTTGGAAAATTATTTTTTGTTTGAAAGAGTATACATTCTAGTTAGTTCCATTGTCGTCACGTTTGGATCTGATGATGGAATCATGGAGAAATCGAGGGAACTCTTCAAATATTATAGGCATACCTATAGCGTTTTGGGTATTTCTTATAGTACCTTATTTAGTTTCTCTTGAAAAGCACCATTTGAGGAAGTATAACTGATGACGAAGACCCCAGATGGCCATCGAAACTACTCAATAATAAGTATTTCGTGGATTGCGATTAGATTACTTGAATATAGATGTTAAGCACTTTATGCTCGTCACAATGCATATGGTGAAGTAGAGCTGATAGTGATGTACCAGGAGAACTCCTCAAAAATTAACGGCTCTGCACCGGGAAAAGCAATATTTTGTAAAAAGTGATAAGTAGTTGACATTTTGGCTTTTGTAACTAGATAAATTACAAACTGACCCACTAAAAAGCGTGAAATAAAACTTATTATCAAAAAATAGAACCGACTTTCGATTCGTCAAAAAGTTTTATTTCTGATTCTTGTTTATAAGTTAAAGAGTATTCTATGTATCTATAAGTAGTGTTAGTGTTATAAACTCATAGTATTTTACAGTTTTAGTAGTGTTTAAATTTAGTTTGTAAAACATGGGAATAAGCAGAAACGAATGAAGAGAGGTCTAAAAAAATATTACAAACAAAAGGGTATACATTTATTATCAAGGTAAGTTTAAAGTTTTATCTACATATTTCATTATAAACTATCGCTTTACTTACCTCGCATAAAAGTAGATAGCACAGAGTAAACGGACAGAGGGTAAGCTTCATACAACTGCGCTTTGATAGGTACACTACTACAAGCTAGGTGCGTGTGTGCGCTTCGTCTGAGCGAGGCCTGGCTTGAGCCGATATGCACCGGTTTCTCTTCGTACGGACGAAGCCGCCAGTTGAGATAGAGAGACAGAGTTAAGATAATGTACAAGAGAAAGAAGAAAACGACAAAGAGAAGGAAATAGAACTAAGGAAAGAAAAATAGATTGATGAGAAAAATGAAGAAAACGAGAACGAAGAAGGACGAAAAGAAAACATAGAACAAGATTTTATATGGCTATCAAAATTTCAAGAAATAAATATATGTGAACACGGAGAAATAAATGAGGATGAAGAAGTTCAACCAACCAAAAGAATAAAAATACTTGCTGAAAGAAAGTTAAATTTCGGTTAATTTTAGTTATAATCTATTTGTTTATAAAAAATGTAACAAATAATATGACATACACTAGTAATAATTATACTACCTATCTACCTTACTCTAAGTTCCTACCTACATACCTACCTTACCTACCTACCTACCATTTTTCTCTTAATAGAAACCTTCCTCAGACTATATCGAATATTCGAAAAAAAATCCGTATTGGTCCAGCCATTCCTGAGTTTTGCGCTTAGCAACACATTTAGCCATTAATTTTTATTTATATATAATTTATAGTTAAAAAGATACATCAAGTTATTTACCTCATGTTTCGAGCCAGGCTGATCTATAATAGAGGTATAGTTTCTGCAGTACATACTCAAAGTGCATCTATATCAATAGATAATAAATAAAAACAAAATTTGACCACTTTTGATACGGTACAAATAAAAATGAATTTAACTTTCACGATGACTTGACCTTCTGTGATTTCGATACTGTGTGCCGAGACTAGGCGAAGCGACGACGCATGCTGGCGGCGCAGGCGCGGGCCGAGCGCGCCTCTCTTTTCTGTTACATGCGGGTAGCGGAGAGCTGCGCGGAGTGGCGCGCGGAGAGGGGTCGTTAGCTCCGCCCAAATGGTCAAGGTTATTGGCATGAATACAAGCCTTAAATACCCCTAGGTTATAGCTATCGGGAAACACAGACTCCGGCAGGGAATTCCACTCCTTAGCCGTACGCACAATGAAGGTGTTCCCAAAACGTTTAGTGCGTGGACATCCCACCTAAAGGATGTCCACCATGTAACGATGACTATCTAACTTTAACAATCGTATTCGCGTTGTAATCTTAAAGAGTATGATAGTCTAGTCCACTAAGACTGACGCTAAGTACCTATATTACTTAGTGTCAATTTAAGTAGAAGTCTAGCCTGCAGTTCATCCATTTATAACGTTAGCCGATTTTTGTCTACTTTTGATACCATCCTTGTAAGTTCAGGAGTGTGATCTAGTGACGTCACTTGGTTATAAAAATGTACAGACGGCAGCACATCAAGCTACAACAATCTGTTAAATATCTCTAATAGATTTTCAACTTTATTTTTAAAGAAATTAGGTTCAAGGTTGATTGGGAAAATTTGACAGTTTCGGGTAGCTTCATGTGCTGGCGTCTGTACCAATGTGTGACGTCACATAAAGTTCCAATTCTATCGTATTCATTTTTGGTTTATGTGTCAAGAGATTCCATTTAGTTCCAAGTTGAGTAGCTCGTGGCTTAATAATAATAGCCGCACGGGTCGACCTTCAACGTTAAGCATCGCTTGCCAAGGTCGGTCAAAAGATGGGTTACACTTGTACATCTTTGACAGTCGTGACAGCTAGTCAGATGGCAGAAAATCCAATACGTCTTCGCCGGAACTTACACATTTTGTCTCTGCTTTACAGTGTGCTGTTTAATCCTAAAAACCCCACTTATCTTAAAGAACGATTTATGTTCCTTCATGACACACATGCAAAATCTCTGAGGTCATCAGAAAACTTAAGGCTTGCGGTACTGAGTCACACCACCAATTTCTATGGTAAGTCGTTCGCAGCTCAAGCAGTATGACTGTGGAATGCTCTACCCGTGTCTGTAAGACAAGCACATACCCTATCTTCTTTCAAAAACTTAGTAAAAGATCTTTATCTCTCTCCTTAAATTGTTGTTATTATGTATGTCTTTGTTTCTTTCTTTTTTTAATATTTGCATGTATATATACGTTTTAAGAACGTTATTTATTGTTTTGTATTTTATATAGATAAATAGTACACCGTGGACTACCCGCGTATTTATTTTCTCCTTCTGTGTCAAATCCATCCAAAGGTTGTCTGTAAAAGATCGCTTTTAGCGATAAGACCGCCCATTGTATCACCCTTTTTACCCGACTGCAAAGGAAGGGTTATGTTTTTCGCGCGTATCTTGTATGTATGTATGTATGTAATATTCTTTATTACCTCATATCTCCAGAACCACTGAACGGATTTACATAATTGAGGTATCGTTAGATTTGTCTTAGCAGCCCAAGTGTTCTTAGATAGGTGACATTTGAAAAAATCAAACATGGCGGCTGTACGAAGTCATTATACATAGAGAAAATTTTTTTTTTCGAATCCCACAATATGGGTATCAAATTAAAGGGCTTATCACAAGAATTTCAAAAAGGTATATCATATTTATCATTAGTGTAATACTAGCAAAAATATTATAAAGAGAAAGTTTAAAAATATGGACTTGAGCTCTTTCACTTTCTGAATGCGGTGGGGTGCCAATGTGACACGACCGGGAAAATTAAAAAAATTGTTAATTAATATTTTAACTGAAAAGATGAAAAAAAAAAGTTATTAAGTCCATAATTTTGTTGTTACTGTTACGGTGTACAATAAAGAATATATCTATCTATCTATCTCTTGCCAAGGGGTATCGCGTTACCCAGCTTCTGGGTCGTGAAGGTCAGATAGGCAGTCACTCCATGCAGAGCCGGATTAACCCTATCAGAGGCCCTAAGGCAATGGCATTCTCGGGGCCCCTTTTCTTACTTTGACTGATCAAATCGTATGTGAACTGAGGCAACGCACATTAAGGGCTGTGTTTTTTAATATATTTGTTTACTTATTCCCAGATTTGTTCTAAAATTGTTTTGATTCTCCTACTAAATCTAACGATTTTTATTTTGTGAGATAACAGTGAGGTCCCTAAGTTCACACGCACATCAAAATCTCGTTCGAAGAAACAGGTTTTCTTGGTGCGTGCCCTGGGCCTGGGCCCCTAGTTGATGCGGGGCCCCTAGGCAGTTGCCTACTCCGCCTAATGGTTAATCCGGCCCTGACTCCATGTTAAACACTAGTCATGTAAACAGCAGCCGGTAAGACTGGAAGCTGACCCCCACATATTTGGGAAAAGGCTCAACTGATGAATTGTTTAATTCAAAGTTTAACTTAACCCTAGGATGGTAACAGGGGTGCTCCAACACCCCACGCGAGCAATCACTAACTCCATTTAGATATTGACTGATTTCAAGAAGAGGGTTCTTTGTTTGTTTCAAGAACACAAAGTTTTCATTTTCATTAAATAGAAGTTTTTTATTTATTTTATTATCATGGTGACGTTGCACCCCTGTTACTGTGCGTGTTCATTTAAATTATGTTACCATCGTAGGGTTAAAATAAATACGTAACGTTTACGTTAACGTTTTGGGAATACCTTCATTGTGCGTACGGCTGAGTGGAATTCTCTGCCGGAGTCTGTGTTTCCCGACAGCTACAACCTAGGAGTCTTTAAGTCCAGAGTGATTGGTTACTTCTAGGTAAGCGTGCTCTATCTTCGATCACATCATCACTTACCATCAGGTGAGAAAGTGGTCAAACGCGAACCTATTTTCAATAAAAAAAATACAATATTTTAGTGTAGTGTAGTATTTTGAGTTTGTAGATTATAAAGTATGCCTATGTAAAATAAAGTACAAGCCTCTAAAATAGCAACCCTTTATTAAGATAGTGATAGTATTTTTCACATAGATACGATTAGGCTTGCGAACCTTGAAGCAATTGACACAGCTGTTATACAAAGCTTCAGCTACAAAGATATATAGGTCAGTAAAAATAATGTACTAACATTTTCTAACCTATATCACAGCTCATATTTGCCTTAGTACTTGTCGCGCCTGCTCTGTTATTATTGGTACAGTCACCAACAGGAAGAAGGTAAGAAAAACTTTTTAGTTGGCTTTTCCGACTCAGTCAGACTAGTATTTATATTTAGGATTAAATCAGTCTTAATTGCTAAACGATGCATTCTTCAGAAAAACAAAACATAAATAACTGACATAATGGATAGAATAACAAAAGCTGTATGTCGGTAAAATTTCGCACAAAACGTTTTGGGAACACTTTTATTGTGCTTCCGGCTAAGGACAAGGAGTGGAATTCCCTGCCGGAGTCTGTGTTTCCCGATAGTTATAACCTGGGGTTAAGTCAAGAGCGAATAGGTTACTTCTAGGTAAGCGTGCTCCATTTTCAACCACATCATCACTTACCTTCAGGCGACATTGTGATGCGAGCCAATTATCAATAAAGAAATTAAAAAAAATATCTTCGGCAACTAGTCGGAGACGACTTTACACCTATTAATAATTTAGTTTTATAATTATTAACATAAATAATAATTGATAGAAATGGGTTGCTTAATAATAGCCGCTGGTCTGATCAGATTTATACTGCGGTCGGCCCACTTGATGGTCTCCGTTTGAGCGCCTCGCCGCGCCTAGCTACTTGGCTAGTTAGATCGAGTCGGTTTCTGGAAAATCACTCAGAATTTTGTGTCTGTTACATATTTATGATCGTGTCTGTACTCCTCCGCTTTACCTAGGCTGTTATCTGTACATAAACATTGACATTGCGAATGAATGTGACGTTATATAACTCGTGTTCAGCAAAGAAATACACTTCTAGGCTATAGTGTACTGATAAGAATTACGTTGTTTGCCAAAGGATTTGTAGTATTTGTTAGGTTTTAACTTGAGCTAAAAACTAGGTTATTCTTTAGCGCATGTCGCCTGACAAACTTTTATTTTCTTTACTACGCATTAAATTGTTCCTCGTATTTTGTTTAATATCATTCATTACAATAATCGTCTTAATTTTCGTGAGAAAAATCTGTAGTGTATAAGAACTGACTAACGGTAACCGGAATGTCAATACGAGAATTATTCTCGATTATATAGGACTAGCAGTTACGCGGGATGTCGCTCCCGTGGACTTAAAGACTTAATCACGATAAAAACACAACCCTCCCTTTTGGAACTCGGGTAAAATGTAGCCTATAGCCTTCCCCAAGCTTCAAGCTAGTTCTATATCAATTTAAGAAGATAATGTACTTTTCCGCTTTATAATATTTGTATAGATATTTAAACGCAGTGTAGGTAAAAGTATAGATGTAGTATGCATAACGTGACCATTAATTCTTTCACTCAAAACGGGACGGACAACTAGTCGGTGAAAAATAAAAAACTTAAAAAGTTATTTATTCAGAAAAGTCAGTCAGCATTCAATTATTCATCCCCACTTTCACTCCCCATATTTAGTAAATGGCTGAATCGATTTTGATAAAACATGTCTGATTGTAATATACACATCGTGTTCTTTCATTTGATACTCCACTTGAGTATATTTGATAACATCCATTATTCATCCCCACTTTCACCTCCGATACCTTTTTATAATGGTGTTTTGAACAATTCTACCAATTTTCAGCTGGCTGAGAATTTTTGTAACTTCACTCCTATTTTTTAGTCTAATTTTACCGAACTTATATTATATATGTTTAAATTCATTCGGCCGGCTCGACTACTAAAATTTTCACACGGTTTCAGAAAACTGGACAATTTTGTGTTCCAGAGTTCATTTCGGGGACACCGGGACTTATAACAATAAAAAGGGACAGTCCCGTTCAAAACGGGACGTCTGGTCACGTTAAGTATGCACCGTATCACGGTGGGCTGAAAATCGGCTTTCATAGACTTAGGCATTTTATTTTGCAAGTGCGAGTTTTTTTGCCGGATATCACTTCTATTAGTTATAACAATATACAAAAATGACACCAGAATTGATTCTGCACAGAAACGAAGGAATTATAATTTTTTTACGAAAATTTTGTATGGAGCTAGTATGAAAAATCGAAATATCTCTAAAACGGCAGCGATAACCGTAATATCCTTATAGGGGGTTATAGTACTAATTATTTATGATTTTTTGACATACGTTACATAATGGTTGTAGATGCCTTTTTTTTGAAAAAATCGTCAAAATATTTTTATTTATTTTTACATATTTAAACGTTCCTTTTAGTGTTTAAGTTGAAGAATTCAGAGCTTTAACAACTCTTATCATAAAATAGCATCACCCCTATAGACCTGAAGGACTAGACAGAGGTGTGTAGTGTCTTGTTGATCTTGTAAGATTTCCAACAATACCAAATAGTTGAATATCAGTGTCAAAGTGCCCATGCTGTCGCTTCTTTTTGAAAGATAGGGGAATGAAATTGTTAATTGATCATACCCTAAAAGTATGATTACAACATAACCGGACACATAATAATAATAATAATATCCTTATAGGGGATTATAGTACTAACATTATTTATTTTAACATATGAAACTGTTCAAAACGATCCATGAACTGTGTCAAAGTTAAGAACATCGTTAGGAAGCATGCTTTTTCCCCAAATATTAAGAATATGTGAAAAAAAAAGACTGTATATAAACTTTTTATTGATAGGTAATTTAAATAAAACAGAAGTAACAAAAATAATATCTAATAAATTCAATTATACAAAATACATATTTGAAACTATAATTTATGAAATTATTAACTAAACATATTGGTACAATAAACTAACATAAATAACAAAAGAACATAAAGAAAAATAATTAAATTTTACAAATTTTCTTTACAACTTTCGTTGTCGGACTCCAATTCCGAGTCAGAATCCAGATCGGATATACCTACAAACTCGAACTCAGTTTCCGGAAACTGTATTAGGTCGAGAGTTTCAGCAAAAAAGGTTGTCTTCCTTTTGGCATCTAACTTCGTCCTTTGTGCACTTAGAAAAGGATCCGAAGAAACAACAAGCATATTTAGGATATCTTGATTAGAATCTTGCCTGCTTCTTTTCCGCGAATGATGTTCCCGGAACCTCCTAAAATCTTTGTTTCGAGACTCTGAGGCTTCTTCCGAGAGAGTCCCAATCGGGACAATATCATTTTTTTCGATTATGTCAGCTCCGTGTATTAATAGTTTATGTACGGTTGATGACATGTAGTACCAGTCGTATAATTCCACGTACTTTTCTGCTGTTTTGCGAGCAAAATCTTTAAATTTGATGACATCGATCTTCTCACCAGATGTTATTGCTTGCAAAATAACAGCAAATCTTTTTATCAGGTTTTGATCCAACCCAGTAATAGCTGCAGTTTTATTGGGAAACTCGAAAAACTTCCTTGCGGTATTCCCGTCATTGGTAGTTCCCGAGCCTTGTTTTACTATATCAATTAACAGATTGAGCTCCTCTTTAAATTTATTTTGAATGTTTTTTTTTCTGTTTTGTAACATATCTTTATGCTCATTACTTCTTGCTGCCCACTGTTTGAAGTCAAGTCTGTACGCAATGTGTAACAGACATTCCATGCAATTTATACGGGCATGTAGGGATGATAGGCCAAATTCATATATGTCAGAACACACAGTTTTTGATGTTACAGCATCTAAGTGGTTCATTTCTGTTGGTTTTGCTAAGCACAGGTAGCATGATGCATTTGATCTAGCTTCAGAAAGGTACGTGCAGACTTTTGCGTCGATCATTGTCATCATTAGTTTATGAGTCACCCTGTTACTATTAATGCACTCTGTGGGGTTAAGGGCCTCAATTTCCTCATCCATTTTTCTTTTGTTATCAATGACAACTGCATGGCTTTCTTTTACAAAAGTGAACTGAACCGGACGACAATAAAAAGTTGAGCATGGTTTCGGGTTTGTCCATATAGTATTATCTCCATCTGTCAGTTTCAGTGGCACCAAGGAGGTCATGAAAATGCTTGAATCATCATGCTCGCCGTCCATTTTCTGCTTGTATCGGCTTTGATTGGAAGCACCATCAAATCCCCACTTCGATATCAGCTTTAACTGCTTATTTTCCACATTATCAGAAAGACTTTGAAGAATCCGCTTCACCGTGATGTCAAGTAAAGCTTGAAGTGTAATTCTAGCTGATGAATCCGTAACTGATACTGATTGATTAGGAGGGTAGCATGCAAGCTTAGTTTGTTGCAGTTTATAGTAGGATGGGTAAATATCCTTAGCACCTTCCCGAATGGCAGTCTCTCGCAACGTAATATATTGCCACTTTGAAAGCTTAAGTGAAAGAAGCAATCCAAGTGCTTTCTCTGGTGTAAATATTACTGTTTTCTTAATGCTTTCCTTGATTTTAACGGCAGCTTCTGGATTTTTGATCATATAATTGATTACAGATGCGATATCTTCATAACCTTCTTCTTTTAAACGTGCTGCAGCTGCATATGCCAATTCACAGGAATCCTCGCCTATGTGCTCACTAGATCTTCTCTTTTTCTGTTTGCTTCCCAGATCTTTGAATGGTTTTCGGGACCTTTTTGTCATTGTTCCAACAGTCGATGATGTCGAAGGTTCTGGAGAGACTGAGCGTGCTCTTGGTATCTCATCAACAGTTGGTTCTTGATTTATTAAAGTTTGCACGCAACTCGGCCAATCAATATTTGCTTGCAACCACTCTCCGTACGTATTTCTAAACTTATCAAAGAATCGTTTAGATTTCTGCCACCTGTTTAAAGCAGCTCGCGTGAATCTCCGGCAAAATTCTTTGAGAGTTACTTGATCTTCGGCAGAAAGGCAATGGCCTATGCGGGACACAATTGCACTAAACAATACTTCATGATTAAATGAAGGACACTCACTTTTTAGAAGAACAAACAAATCTAAGTTGGTGATTAAACTTTCCATTCTAAGATTTTGTAGTCGCAAAGCAAATAGTTTTAGTGTTAGCAGTTACACGGTTGTGAACAATCTAAATTATGGAACAAAATTATAGCCCTTTTATTGTATAAAGTCAATAATTAGTTAACTACCCTCATTAAAGTTATAAAAGATATGATAATAAAAATTTATAATCGTCAAAAACATTTCGTAGAACTCATAGTAGAACTAATCAACATTAGCAAATCACATTAGCTCACTAATTATAAAAAGGTGAATGCAGTTCTTAGTTGGTATTGTTGCGAGATATTTCAAATCATTTAATCACTTAATAGGCTCATTAGAATCAGAAGACTACAACCATCATTCTAATTACTTAATTACTTGTCATCAGACTCATTAGATGACTACACAATATGTTATTTTGTATTTTGAACGTATGCAAGGTTTTAAAATTCCTTTTGTGTCGATATTATTATGTGTCCGGTTATGTTGTAATCATACTTTTAGGGTATGATCAATTAACAATTTCATTCCCCTATCTTTCTAAAAGAAGCGACAGCATGGGCACTTTGACACTGATATTCAACTATTTGGTATTGTTGGAAATCTTACAAGATCAACAAGATACTACACACCTCTGTCTAGTCCTTCAGGTCTATAGGGGTGATGCTATTTTATGTTAAGAGTTGTTAAAGCTCTGAATTCTTCAACTTAAACACTAAAAGGAACGTTTAATATGTAAAAATAAATAAAAATATTTTGACGATTTAAAAAAAAAAAGGCATCTACAACCATTATGTAACGTATGTCAAAAAATCATAAATAATTAGTACTAAAACCTCCTATAAGGATATTACGGTTATCGCTGCCGTTTCAGAGATATTTCGATTTTTCATACTAGCTCCATACAAAATTTTCGTAAAAAAATTATAATTCCTTCGTTTTTGTGCAGAATCAATTCTGGTGTCATTTTTGTATATTGTTATAACAAATAGAAGTGATATCCGGCACAAAAACTGGCACTTGCAAAATAAAATGCCTAAGTCTATGAAACCCGTTTTTCAGCCCACCGTGCGTATGCACCAACATCACAGCTCTAAAAAGCAGCACGAACACCATATCGGTACCATGACTATCGACATAAGATTCGACATACTGTTTATGACTTTTACTCATATGTGCCATTTGGTTCATAAACCCCCAAATTTTTTTTTTTTTTTATAAAAAATAGAACCGACTTCCATATCAAAACACTACAAAGCCAAAAATAACTTTAATTTCGGTAGTCGGTGTTATTGGTTTTGGATTTTCTTTTTTTTTTTCACACCGCCTTCCGAAATTTAAGTTATTTTTGGCTTTGTAGTGTTTTGATATGGAAGTCGGTTCTATTTTTTGTTAAAATTTTATTTTCACTTTTTTTAGTGGGTCGGTTTGTAATTTATCTAGTTACAAAAGCCATAATGTCAACAACTTATCACCTTTTACAAAATATTGCTTTTCCCGATGCATAGCCGTTAATTTTTGAGGAGTTCTCCTGGTACTTGACCATCAGCTCTACATCACCTTACTTGTATGTATTGCGACGAGTATAAAGTGTGAATCGCAATCCACGAAATACTTATTATTGTGTAGTTTCAGTGGCCATCTGTGGTCTTCATCATCAGTTCAACTTCCCCAAATGGTACTTTTCGAAAGCAACTGCTCAAGGTACTATAAGAAATACCCAAAACGCTATAGGTGTGCCTATAATATTTGAAGAGTTCCCTCGATTTCTCCAGGATTCCATCATCAAATCCTGATTTCGTAACAATGGGGCCAACTAGAAAGTATACCCTTTCAAACGCAAAAAAAAATCCAAATTGGTCCCGCCGTCTCCGAGTTACGAGGTAACATACATAAAAAAAAAAGTTCAAGACAAATTGAGAACCTCCTTTTTTTGAAGTCGGTTAAAAAGGTCTTCATGAAAGAGTTTGACTCTAGAATACTTAGCTTTATTTTCGGAAGGAAAACATCAAATGACTCCCTCTTTCCTGGATTGAGCGGAAGGAAGTGTCAGATTGCTCTAGCGTTCTGGGGTATTGGTATTACGTTAAAACAGCCCCGCCACTCTATTCCTACAACCATTAGACCCCGTGAATGGTGCCATGGTTACTGCTCTATGAGGCCGTCCGCTCAGAAGGGTACAAGGGGACAAATAACAAACCTATTTGAAGTACAGTTTCACAGAACTTATTTGCGTATAGTCTGCCATATGCAAAACAGTTTGTTTATCATGATAACTGCAATCTAATCGTGACCAGTACTTGAGACGTCTCATTCGAGTCGAGCTAGATGCGTGTGTGGGTGGCTTTGAGTAGGCGATGGATAGCTTTGCGTGGGTACGTAGGTATTTATCCGTGAGAGTTTTTGAGACACGTGTAAGTGTATGTTTGTGGCTGTTGAAGATACAAGGAGAGATCATTTGATATGAAAACAACAAATATATCTTAGTGAGTGTAATAGCTAAGGTGTCGGACTGTTCATGGAGAGGTCGCAGGTTTTAACCCCTCCTATTATAGTATTGCTGTGAACCCACTTCAGACACAAGCATATTTAGCTTAGTTGCAGGGGTTAACAAGATTGCTAGAAATGTGAATTCTACCCACATTGCAGTTCTCTTTGAAAACAAATTACATAGGTTAACTTAAGCCGACAGTTAAAATTGAATTTACAACACAGTCGGCGCAGTGGTTTAGCGGTTGGCAGCTGCCCTGCGTATCGCGATTTCGATTCCCGCACCGGACCAAAGGTTTGTATGGCTTACAGGCAGGTTCCAGGTTTTTTCTATCTTTTACATTATAGAACTCATTTTTAGTGTTGGTAAAATCTCCGATTACGATAACTAAATATCCACATACAGCCTAGTGTTTTCATAAGCGTTTAAATACGGCTCTGCGGAGTGTTTCGCGCACGTTTTCAAAACTGCACGCGCTTGGTGGTGCATTTGAAATGGTGTCATTTTTAGGTAAAATTATATAAATCTGGATGTTTATCATAAATCTAAAACTTAAATGTAATTTATTTATTACATTACAACGGTTGGACTAATTACAATAACTAGGATTACACATATACAAAAAAAAAAAAACAACAACATATGTTACAAACACTGGGAAGGACAAAAAATAAAAACAAAATGAAAAGGTTTACACAAAAAGAGAATAAAAAGGTTCACAACGCTTCTATAAATCCCTCTCAAAGTACTCCTGGCATGCCAATAAAATCTTTTATTCAACCGCAAACACTAGATCTTTGTTGGATTAGAATCCAAAAGATCATTTAGTGCAGCCAAAGTGCGAGGTACCAGGGACTTTGCACGTGCAACGGTTCGACATGGAGGCACAGCAGACATCTTGTGCTTCCTGCCACGGCAGTAATTGATACAAAATTTGTTAACTACCAAGGATTAACCTTTCACTTTTGATTAGATTATCAAACTCAAACTCCAAATATTATATTTCACATAGGCGTATACGTGCACTTACAAAACGTCAGAAGTTAGTGCACGGTTCGAAATTGGTCGTTTTCTATAGAGAAGAACCGGCAAAAACTCCACATATCCTAAAGCCTGCAATACATGTTGGCCGAGCGTTGTCGAGTGAAGGCCAATACCAACATGTAGACAGTACATATATTTGCTTTGTCTTGCTATCGCTCGGTGTCACTTGCCTAGTTGGCCGAGTGAAGGCCAGCGCCAACGTGTATAGACCTCATTTGGTGCAAATTGTCTTCACTCGCCGTTGCTCGTGATCACTTGCCTCACTTCGGATCGGTGTCGGTTTTTGGTTACAAATCAAAGGTGCTCGCCTGCTCTCGGCCAACGTGTGGGCAGCTCCACAGACCCTCTTCTACATTGGTCGTCTGCATTGGCGTTCGAGGAACTTGTCGAACGTGTGGACATTATTTCTTGCCTTGTACCTATTTGCCAACGCTCGCGTTGGCCTACGCTCGGCCAACATGTATTGCAGGCTTAAAATACCTCGCTCGTATTGTAGGTATTATCTACACTGAAATAAGGAATCCACCAATACTCAAGAAGATAGATTAATGGGTGCCAATAATCGTCTCGATTTTTCCTCTACACGTGGAATCAGCTTACTTTTAGTACCTATATCGATTAGCATCAATGTTTGTTTCTGACGCAGTGCTAACAAACTTCGTGTGCGTTAGTTAATGCTTGAGTGTGAAATGACTTCGATAATTGACTTTGTTAATCAGCATGTCTTGGTCTTCCGTTTTAATAAATTTGTGTGGTTGAAGTGTGTTTGCTTATTATTTTATATTTATATTTGTAATGGATGATTTATCTTGGCCAAGATCGAGGTTCTTTGAAGAAGTTGGATCATTTATTATAAGTTTAATACAAATTTTTAGCTTGTAATTTAACCCCGTAAAATTTGTAGTAGGTGTCTGTTCGCTCTTACGAAGGCTGCCGGCTTTCTTAGAAAAAAGAGAAGCCTTATATTTTAAATGAAGCAAATCATGTTTTTTCGTTTTTGGGCTTTTACCGAAATATAGCCGTTCAGTGAAATACTGAAACTGCACAGTATTAACAATCGCTTTTGTTGATTATAATGAACGTATCCGCAAAATATGTAGCAGTAGGTAGGTAATGCAGTAGGTACAGGTAGTACTCTATATTACTTAGAGTACCTACCTATGTTCGGCAAACCTAGGGTGACCTCATCTAATTACGTGGCAAAACACGTTAAGAAATAAAATATACAGTTAAAATAATAGAATTTATTTTTATTTTTGTTAGGAACATAAATCAGTCTTCCGTACATAGTTTTATCCCACGAAGTGATAAATAACACAAATACACAGAAAATTATATGTGTTTTATTAGACATAGTTCTCTTTGGTAATTAAGTGACAGTCACCTTAAGTCCGTGATACATACTTACCTAATTACGTTGCCACGAAATTACGTCAGACAATAATTTTTATATCACGGAATAAGAAAATGGAGCATAATAATATTAAACTAAGGGCCAATTTTTAATCGTCATCTACACAATCAAACAGAATTTATTCGCAGTAGGTACTCAAAAATCATCATCACTTTCTGTTTCTTGGTTCACTTTCCTTGTAATACATTATCAACGGCAGCTTTCAATGTTGCTTCATTGTATTTTCGTTACTTTATTACTTTAACTGTCAACCTCCATAATCTGAAACAAATATCGTAATATCTGCCTAAGTAATATAGCTCACTTAATTCCGTGATAAAATAATTTAAGTGTTCTGTAACTGAACTCAAACGGCTCCTTTGGTTTAAAAAACATTAATATCTATTATTTTGCTATTAATAATTAAAAACACTTAATATTAACATAATATCACACGTTCTTTAAAATTCCCTTGGTTAATTCCGTGGCCGTCTTCAATTTAAAACTTGTAAAATCGTTAACTTTTCGAGTGAACAAAATAAGGAACTAGGTATTTCAAAACTATGCATTATTGGCTGATAATTTATAATCTATACTTATAATAAATCTGTAGAGAGGTCAATTCTGTACATGAAATATATTTCCAAAATAACTATCAGGGGGTGATTAAGGATCGATACTCATGCCAAAAATGCAATCAGTTAAATTTTTGTCTGTCTGTCTGTCTGTCTGTCTGTCTGTCTGTATAACCGTTATAGAAACAAAAACTACTCGACGGATTTTAACGAAACTTGGTACAATTATTTTTCATACTCCTGAGCGGGTTATAGTATACTTTTCATCACGCTACAATCAATAGGAGCAGAGCAGTGAAGGGAAATGTTGGGAAAACGGGAGAAGTTACTCCATGTTTTAAGCTTCCGTCGCGTGTGCAACCTTAATGGTTAAAGCTACACAAATCATTTTATGACGGAAATGTTCTCCTTAAAATTATATAAAAAATATCCCACGACAGCATATGTCTAACTTTTATGGTTGACTCACAATAACACGTGTAACTCCCGATAGCTTAGCAGTTCGAAGCTTTCTGATTATAATATTTGTCTACTCTTACGTTTATAACACTCTCAGTCACCCCTAATTGAAAAAGTTAACATTATTAACTATTCCATAAAAAAATTGGCCAAGTGCGAGTCAGACTCGCCCATGAAGGGTTCCGTAGTAACTATAATATAATATGCAAATTTATTTGACGAAAAAAAAAAAAACCTTACAAATTTCTTAAAACTAGCTTATTTACATTTTTTACAACTGCGCCAAATAAATTTGTTTTGAAAAAAAAACCTTACAAATTTCTTAAAACTGGCTTTTTTACAACTGCGCCGAATAAATTTGTTTTTCATAGTGTTTGTATGAATTACAAAGTTATATTTGCGGTTTTAGAAAATATGCTGTATCTCAAAAACTGCTGAACTGATTTCGTTCAAACTAATTTTGGTTGAAAGTTTATATTAAGATCTACAGACATATATTTTCTTTAGATTTTTCACTCCATTATTATAGAAGTTAGAGGTTGTGTCCGCCACACACACATTTTACCACTTTGGAAGTTTATATTTTTTAAACGATTGACTTTATGGAAAAGTGGTTTTAAAAACCCCGATGTCGTTTTTAATGAACTGTTTATAGATACCACACATGCATCGATTTCATGAAAAAAAAAATATTTTCAGGTTTAGTTCCATGTATGGGGAGCCCCCCTTTATTTTAAATATTTTTTAATTTTTTTCTCAAAATCGGAAAGCGGTTCACAGAATACATCTACCTATCAAGTTTCACATGTATAGTCCTAATAGTTTCGGAATATAATTGCTGTGACAGACGGAAGGACGGACAGACAGACAGACAGACAGACGGACAGACATGTCGAAACTATAAAGATTCGGTTTTTTGCCATTCGGCTACGAAACCGTAAAAAGAATTATATAAATCGGTATAGAAACACCAAAGTTATACATGAAATACGCTTATAATAATAAGCCATCGCGCGTGAATACTGAATCATGCTATAAGGATTATTTTTGAGAATCGGTCGCCGCGCTCGACGCGTCTCGCGGTCGAAGCGTTCTCTAGGTACTTAAGCCTCATGTGAACGTGATCTAAACAATATTACCAATACATTAACTTACGCTGACGGAGTCGCGGGCACAGCTATATTGTATCATTACGCTAAGGCCAATAGGAGCGGAGCGCCAATGAAGAATGCTTCAAAATCGGGGTTAAATTTAACGTTAGCCCAAAGTAACTATTCCACGCGGACGAAGTCGCGGGCAAAAGCTAGTGTAGCATAAAGTTCAAGCTTTACTCACCGATATGTGTAAGTTTTGTGGAAATTTGATCACTATTTTCAAAGAGCAGTCTGTAGCATTGACAGATCCAGACAAGGCCATTGCCCGTCGGGGTTGCGGGAATGTTCTAACGAGATACCGCGGCCCCGGAACTTAAGGGCAGCTGAAGAAACAGGGTGGGTTTTTAGTCAGTAGAAGTCTGACCCTCCCTTCCGCTCCACCCAAAGCGGGCGAAGTCATTCGATGATTTTTCCACCCGGAAAAAATGTAGGTAAACATTGTATACGACGCAGTATTCATATACTTATATATCGCTGCATTTGCCGACAAGTAAATGCAATCACAGGAACTACAACACTAGATACATAGTTACGGCTATTTTACGTTTCAAAACGACCATGTCAGCTGAACGCCAATGTAACTTGACCGTTTATAGTAAAGTTGCCGGCGAAGTTAACACAGCCAATAAATGATTGGAACTTTAAATGTATTTTAAAACTAAATGTGCTAGAGAATATGTTCGTAGGTAGGTTGGTTGTATAGTTAGAATGTTGGTAGCCTAGAAAAGTAGCCTTAAAACTTGCTCTATCTTTCAGCGAAAGTCGGTTCAGCTGTTTCTGAGATTAGCCCGACAAAACAGAAAGATAGACAGACACATATTTTTCAACCGACGACAAAAAGAGGAGGTTATCAATTCGACGCGTATATATTTTTTTTCTTTTTTTATGTATGATCATCGAGTACTCGAAGACGGCTGAACCAATTTGGAAAATTCTTTTTTTGTTCGATTGGGTATACTTCGAAATTGGTACCATTATCACCAAAGTCAGGATCTGATGATGGGATCCTGGAGAAATCGAGGGAACTCTTCAAATATTATAGGCACACCTATGTCGTTTTGGGTATTTATTATAGTAACTTGTGCAGTTGCTCTCAAAAAGTACTATTTGAGGAAGTGGAACTGATGATGAAGACCACAGATGGCCGCCGAAACTACTCAATAATAAGTATTGAGTGGATTGCGATTCGATTACTTGAATATGGATGTTACGCACTTTATGCTCGTCACAATGCATATGGTGATGTAGAGCTGATGGTGAAGTACCAGGAGAACTCCTCAACAATTAACGGCCCAGCATTGGGAAAAGCAATATTTTGTAAAAGGTTATAAGTAGTTGATAATTAGGCTCTTGTAACTAGGTAAATTAAAAATAGACCAACTAAAAAGAGTGAAATAAAAACTTTTTACCAAAAAATTAAACCGACTCCCAAAAAACACTGCAAAGTGAAAAATAACTTTAATTTCGGAAGTCGGTGCCAAAAACGAAAATACAAAACTAAAGACACCGACTACCGAAATTAAAGTTATTTTTCACTTTGCAGTGTTTTTTGGGAGTCGGTTTAATTTTTTGGTAAAAAGTTTTTATTATATCTTTGACAGTCTTTATGGGCTGCCAGAAAATTTTACGCCAGTGTTGCCAATGTACGTATCCTGTTATCCAATTATGGTTGTGAAGATTGGATAGGAAAAATATAGACAGATGATGATGTAGTAAGTGGAGAAAATTTCACTGTACAAACAGTGAAAACCTGCTACCATTTTAGTTTACTTCGAAAAATAATTCCATATTGTGCCGTAGCTCAACACATTTTGGTCGCTTTGACACAAATCATGCGCGTGACAGCTGATCTCTGTATTAGCCATACAAATACACAGATTAAATATTATTTGCTCACACGTTCATCCTTTATGCCTTTGCCAGGTACATGCTAAAGATAAATATGTGTGTTTCCTGCATAATGTTTTAGAAATAAATGTGTAACTAAATAGTTTTTGTGATTTGCTTAATTTTTGCAATTGTTCATTTTAATTTGTTACGTTGTTTTCAATACACTAAGTAGGTGGGTAATGAATGCACTAATTGTGTGCTCAGGTTTTTTACATTCTATTTAAAATTGTATGACATTTTTTAATTATTTGAATATTCAAGACTTATGATGGCGATTTAACTCCGCTGCTTCCTATAACAATAGTATTCATCATCGTCTGGCTTGCATTTGCTTTGCATACTTTTGAAATTTAAAACTACTTTTTTCAAGCTTCGAGTTTAATTACGATCCCCTCAATACATACAATCAGCCAATAACGTACCCACTGCTGGGACAAAGCCACACAGGTGTCCTATGTGTTAGAGGGAATGGGCTGTAGGTTATCTACCATCCGGGCCCAGTGCGGGTTCATATATATCGCATGTCTTCGGATTTTTGGGCTGAGGATATGCCGGTTGTTTCTTTAACGTTTTCAAAGCAGTTGTAATGACGACAATTTAGTTGGAATATAGCGAAAACAAATCTATCTTACTTCAACGTCTATCGTTCTCTTTCTAACTCATAAAAATTGTTTTAATAGCTTGATCCCCGTGTCACCACTTTGCTGATATTCCTTGTGTGAAACAGTTGCTGTATTCCTTTAGCTATGCTTGGAATCACACATCTTATGTAACTAATTTTACTAAAACCCACCTTCCGATAAAGTAAAGGATAATAAACTCTTATTATTGAAATCCTTGAATCAGTATTTTCTTTGGCACCGCAACCTGTAACCACATTGTTATCTCTGTATCACTATAATGGATATAAAACTATTTGCTTGATCTATCTATGATCACTGGGGTGACGCAAATCACAAGTATCAACCTATTCTCAAGGTCTTTTAGTGTGCAACCGTGCACTGGCATTGAGGGGCAGGCTACTGCATTTTAATGCAAGTAACTGTAGACACGTACCGGGAAGTCAACTGTAATTAAAACTGAGGCAATAAACCATATACCGCATACCTAGAGATGTTGATTGCTAATCAAGAGACTCGGCTGTAAAGGTAAATAGACGGAAGAGCGATTATAATTGTGGGGACTTAAAACGCAAATTCTAACATTCATTCGGGTTAATTCGACGAGCATCGTGAACAGACTAATGGCTACTGATTGGCTATAGGAAATAAAAATGTACCTAAGTACGTAAAAAAACAGTTTCTCGAAGATCACGAGTAGGTACCTACGTATATGTTTACTGAAATTCTAATTTTTGTTGTCAAGCTAATTTGTTGCGTTATGGTTTCAAGGGTAACGATAGTAATTTCTACCTTAGCCTTGTAGGAGTTGCTGTTGCACTAACTTAGACCTCATATTGTTAGTCCATCTGATGAGTAGTGACAATGATAGATAATATATCCTTTTTTTTTCTCAACTGACACAAGTAAACATTTACGCTAACGCGATCGAATATGTTTAAAATCTGGCTATAACGTTTCGCACCAGTGGGAGTTTTTAAACGGATAGTAAATAATTTTAGTTTTCCGTTTTAACACACATTTACAATTTTAACATTTACGTTAAAGTAAACATGGACGTTTGAAAACTTGCACTGGGGGATCCTGATAGGATTTCTAACATTCAAAGAGTGCCTATAAGCACATTAAAATTTCATACATAGGTACCTAACAGATTTAATTTTGATCACCATTCTACATTATCGAACATTTCCATGTCTTTTACCATTCCAAGAACACACATTAGGATTTTACGTCAACATGATCAAATTAAGCTTTATATTTCAAACCACGAACTGCACATTTACAGAACTAAATACTATAATTCAAGCAATTTTCCGAAAAGTAAATACTCAAACACTAAGCGAAGTAATTACAATTATTTAACCACAAGCTCAGTTCATTAGTTTTGACTCAAAGAGGCAAATATTTATACTGCATGCAAATTAACAGGCGCCTCTCGTATTTGCGTGAATTTGACACTAAACCTTGAAACTGTTGCCGCAGAATTTATAATATTTACCTATAGTATAAAACTTAATGGCCCATAAGAAAATATATTCAAAATAAAATACTAAATTTTCCACTACGCGAATTTACTTTTCAGATATTTTAGTCATTTATGATTTAACTATATCTGTTTTCTGTCTATACGAAACTAACAAAAATAACTTATGGCTGACCTAGATCCTAGTTTAATTAGTTAACAAATCATCTTCAATCCGACAACATATGTATAAAACTATGATTAACAACTTTTTCAACCAATAGACTGACATTTAAGAGCAACACTGCGCTGCCAATATTTGATTAATCCTTCAAAAATTCTCGCCTGCTCTATCAACAATAATAAACATTTTCAGGAGCGTGAATTCGAACAATGCGGCACGGCAGTCGGCAGCCTGTAAAATAGTTTACTACGACGTATGCCCATCAAATCAATCATAAAATCTCAGATTTTGTTTTATAATCTGAGCATAAAATGGCTTCCGATATTCTTGAATGCAAAGCTAATGCGTGATACGGCACGTGACCGATGTAGCCGAGATTAGATAGATAGATAGATAGAATACACTTTATTGTACACCAAAATTTAAACACACCTATTTAACAATATTGCTTATTAAACACCGAACAAATACTAAGCTAAGAATTGGAATGAACTGAGCCATTCGATTACAAAATTAAATTCTCTGCAGAAAGAGACAAAACAACGTATAATGTGGCAACGAAAACACTGTAAACCTGTGCCGTGAACCTATTAGCGCTGTAGTGCGAATTTTAAAACAGCAGCTAAATTTAAATCAGCTTGTTCTCGTTGACTAAATGTTCGTTGGTTCAAAGAAATATTATTATATCTAGATTCAATACAAATTGATGTTTAGATATCACGATGCATGTTGGTATATGGAGTACGTTTGAGAACTTACAATAAATTTATGGGATCATAAAATGAGAAATCTTCTGGCCGCGTGATCAACTTTATCTCTCTCACTATTCTTCATTCATTTCTAAACAGGCAACGCGCAGTCCATTCTCCATGTCTTTGCCATTCAATGCTTGCTTAGCCTTTTGAACTTCACGCGATTGTCAAACTACAATATCAAAATGAAGAAGTCAAAGCATGAGTACAGTCACTTAGAACCTCCTTTGACTAAGCAGAAGCACTATCCCTGTCTTTGTCGCCCAAATGTCTAATTTCAGCTGCAAGAGAGAGACTCGCACCATTTTCGCAGAATCATACGTTACGAACCAATGATGTTATATATAATCTCATTGTTACGAACACGAAATATTCAACATACATGCATCACCATGCATGCATGCATGCATTAGCATGCATTTCTGGCTCTGGATAAATGGTAATCGCTTCCGTTGTCGCACTAGAATGCAAATAGAATTTTCTTAAGCTTCAATGGGCGTATGACGGTATGACCCATCTTCTGATTTTCTTTTTTTGCAGTTTTTGAAAGTCTAGTTATAACATATATACATTGAAGGATATTCAGAGTGCCTTGAGTAAACGGAAATCTCTTTGAAAATCTCTTACAGGAAATGAGCTGATAACTTACAAACGCGTGTAACTAACTTTATTTATACAATTTTTCCAACTGTTTACTTACTGAAGGGGGAAAGTCTTAACTTCACGGCATTGAAATAAGGTGCTTTGACGTAAGTCTAGTTTTGACGTCCGAAATGAGATAGTTGGACGCACGTTGGACATTCATACTGGGGTTCTCTATAACGATATCGTTAGTAGTTTTCGCAGCCGCAGGAAGCCTTGTTTCTTGAAGTTCAAGGCTCCTGATTAGTTAATGGAATCGTCATTGAGGCTTCCATCTAGGCACGCGATACTGTTGCTGACTTGGAAAACTCTAAATAGATTCTTCACTCAGGTCAGTAGCATTAAAAAAGACAACCTTCGCAGGATTTTTAGATCTTCATATTGTGAGTATCGTCTCTTATTCGTTACTAAATCCACAGCTCTATATCATATTTCTATGTCAGTACTTATTAAGTGCTCATACAGCCAATTACGAATTAACAGTTGAGAAATTATTCTTACATAGTATTTGTTGCAGAAACATAACAAACGATATTAAAAAAAAAAAAAAAATTGCATGCTAGCACCTTCTTACCATAGCTAGATTGAATGATGGAATCTCGGAACGAATTCGACAGCCCTTTACGCTATATAATAATACTTAATGATGTGACTTGTACATATCTCGAAACACCGCACATGAAGCCATCGTATCTGTATTTCCAATATTTTAAATATTGGCATGGCAAGCGTGGCTTTTTCAGTTCATGGAAGGAGCCATGCACTCCTGCCACTTATAAAAGTATAAACCTTATGGTTGCATAAGCGAATGATATTACTTTAGAGTTTAGTTTAGTTGAGTACTGAGACAAAAATATTCATTGTTTTTCCAAGAAGGAGATTAAGCACCCACAGCAGCAGTGCCCCTTTCTTCGAATATGAGTCACACTTTGTTTCAAAGTGCCCATACACATGCACTTTGAGAGCCTAACTATCCATCCCATCAGTGTTGCAATATATATACTATATCAAGAAGAATAAATGTTTGTCTTTTACTTATGCGCCTTAAACCATCGAACAGATTGCGATGAAACTGGGAGGGTGGTCTGAGAAGGCGCGAGAGGATTTCTGAACCAAAAATCGATTGTCGCATGTGCGAAATTTCCACAAGAACGAAGTCGCGGGCGACAGCTAGTTAAAAATAAGTGTCAATTCGTCTAGGGCTAAACAGCAGGAAGATCATGATGAGTCAAACTGCAATACCTAATTGTATACGTTGCAATACCGAAGGTGCAACGTCAGAATAACGCTTCGTTCTCCAAGAGGTATGTCAAGTAGAGCTCTTCTGCGCAGACCCTATAAATAGTACGGGATTGAATTTAGGATAGGTGCTTTGCTGTTTATCTTAAAAATACCTACGCTTTTTTGTAGTTGGTAGGTTCGTGTTTGAACACCGTCTCACGTGTTGGTAAGCGACGATGTGGTTGAAGATGAAGCACGTTTACTTAGAATTCACTCTTGATTTAAAGACCCATTGTAAGTACCTCTTAACCGTGAAGTATGTATGTCGGCTCGCTCATATCACAGATCTACGCTAATCAATTCTTCATGCGTAACTGCGAAGGTTATTGCAATCGTATTCATTTATAAATTATTTTTACCTTATATAGTAATATACTTTTTTTTTAACATGCAAGTTTATTTATTGTGTACGTAGGTATCGCGCACAATTAATACCTAAGCTTGCATGCTCCCTGATGTAAACTGATATTTCTAAAACTTTTAACATGTATGTTACATGTTTTAGAAATATCAGTACCTACCTATCAATTTAAAATTAAGTGTGGGTAGTATCCACACTTAATTTTACCTAATTATGGGTGTTTAAAATGGTCGTATATTGGAAATTGCTCAATGCGCCAACCGTGATGGAAACTGTATAATCTTATTGAAGGCCATTGTTTGTCCTGAAAAATAAAGAAGTCGAGTTAATAAGAAAAACAATTGACAATCTATTGAAAACAATAGACACGCGGCTTTGGAACGTTTTTCTTATTATCCATCTTATTTACATAGAAGTTGTGTTTACGTTTACCACTGTGAATAATTTATCGCTAATCAAGTACAGGAAAGTAATTTATAGGTATTTATGTTTTGGTAATAATATCTAAGTATTTGATAAGATCACATTCTCGAAGCAGACGTGAAGTGCAAAATTTCTAGCCAGGAGCGTCTAACCTATTTCTAAATTAAATATTTGTAAAAGTCGATGACTTAACAAGAAATGATATTTTAATTAAGTTCTCATGCTAGAGTTTGAAAAACTTCCAAATACAAAGCTGTTGTAAGGATGTAGGGTTACCACTTTACCAGATGAAAAAACCAAAATTCCGGAGAAAAAACCTGATTTCCCTTGAAAAATCCTGAGATTTATTTGCAGGTTGAGAATTTACGCTCAAACGTACTTAATAATTAAAACATCAGGTGAGATGGTGGTCAAACGTAAGCTTATTTTTTAGTTTACCTTTTTATTATAGGGATTTTTAAAATGTTCCTAAGATTTGTAAAATCCAGCTGAAATTCTGAGAAGCAATCCTTGCCAAAATCCTGAGATATGGTAACCCTAGTTGGATGGGGCTACGAGAATCACAGAATTCCCATAGTCTCCAATAAAATTTACAAAAGATTTTGGCTAGGCTTCGTGACCTAAAGGCTATTTGCACTTAACTGCCTGTTTATGGATTGGGAGCTAGCTAGTTAAATAAACATGCCTAGCTACCTAGTCAATGTGACATTAATCACTTATCATCATCAGTTGAGATGGTCGTCAAACGCGAACCTGTTGTCGAATAAAAAAAACATTAATAAATATAAATCTTGTCTAATTCTAAATATTTTTCTCCATAATCTAAATTTTAACATTACGTGACTAAGTTTTTTTTATTTTTAGGGTTCCGTAGTCGACAAGGAACCCTTATAGTTTCGCCATGTCCGTCTGTCTGTCCGTCTGTCCGCGGTTTAGCTCAAAAACTATTGGTACTAGAAAGTTGTACTTTGGCATGAGTATACACGTTAATGACGCCGAAAAAGTGGTAAAATAAAATTTTGAAAAAAACAATTATTTAGGGTACCTCCCATACATGTAAAGTGGGATGATATTTTTTTTTTCGTTCTTCCCAACGTGTGGGATATCGTTGGATAGGTCTTTCAAAAATATTAGGGGGTTGGTAATACCGTTTTTTGATTAAGTAAACCGTTCGTGACTTATCAAGCTTTAAAGTACCAATTTTCGTTAGAGTCAAGTGTCCTCCCCCTCTATCAACTAAACGGTTGTAGTTAGAAATTCAAATGTCACGGCAGTAGTACCTTATATATAACGAAATTTAAAGGAAAACTATCACACATAAGTTGGCTTTACAAGTTTACGAGTAATATTCGACCAATTGTATTTGACTCGAAAATTTCGAACAACTCCATAGAAATGTCGATAGATAGCGCTAAGCGCCAGTTGTATCGTGCTAGTTTCTTGTGACGATTGAGTAGTGTAGCTCTGTGTCCGTATTTAAATTCAAAACACCGGCTATGACAAGTTTTATACAAATCACTAAAGAAAATTAAAACTTTCCGTGCAAAATTGTCGGATCAGGTGAGGATTTGTATAGGAAGTCAATTTAGTTAGGTAGTCATGTTTGGCTTTCAGTTAGAGCATGGTACAAAACGATCAGTCAGCGAATACGACACGCACTTGGCTGTTATAAAAAACTACGGAACCGTACACTGCGCGTGGCCCGACACGCACTTGACCGGTTTTTGTTTTGTATTGATCTCGCCTAATGATAAGCGATAGATGAGGTTTTAGTTTTTTTTTTTAGTTTTCATTCCTTTGTTCCATTGTCCTTTATGATTTATTTTCATTCAAACTGATATTAGTAAATTAATTAATTGTTTATCCAGTAAAGGGTTAGTAGGATTATTAGCACAATTATAGAAAATACGAAAAACTGAAACGTAGGTAACTATCACATAAGTCAAACGAAAATAATGTCAATGACATTTCAGACCGATTAAAAAAAGTATAAATTAAAATGATATATTACAAGGCGGGTTATAAAGAAAGCACAAAATGCTTTAAATACTCAGTTCCAATAAAAAAAAAAAAACTGAAAATGAATCGTACATTCATTCCAACTAAATTAAAAAGTAACAAACGCAAAACAAGCACCTTTCCTTTGATACTTAAAGATGTTACAGGAGCAAAGGCGGGTTTTCATTTCTTGGAGAAGTAAGTTTTACAGTTTACATTCCAGAGTCGCAAGAAATTATAGAAAATCGCGAAACCAGTACTCAAAGTTCACTAGGAATTTCAATCCTGTAACAGTTAGCATCGTTTGTGACAAATAGTTACTACCTATAAGTTTTTAAGCTAACATGGTCACTAACAGTATCATTAGAACTTAAAACGGGAGCACTGATGATAATGTCGCTTGTAACAGGGCGAAATATCGGAAACTCGAAACAATAAATACACTTGGTAAATATCCTGCTAATGAGAAATACTGTCCTGCCCTCCGCTGACCAGTGACTGCATCCCAAATTATGGTGGGCTAAACTTTCCTTTATGGTCCGTTGAGTTGGAAGTTTATATTTTTACTGAAGATAGTACTCATAAATATAAAGGTAAATTTACGAATTGTCAAGTTGCGTAAATTCACTGTTTATGAGGTATATTTTCTTAAAGTTTCCTTATATACTGAAAAATCGCACGCCATTTGCAATTTTTTAGGTCGGTTATTGTCATGGTAGACGTCAAAGTTGACATTTCACGTTTAGTTGATTGCAGAAGTGTATTTTGTTCAATTTGATGTCATAGTTTTAGTTAAATATAATTTTTATTTTCACATATTCACTTAATACGTATTTTGGTGTGTTATTAGCAGAGATCAGAGTAGGTAGATTGATTTTACGTACTTGCATCATGAATAGTCATAGAAATCAGAACATGGATAAGTCTTTTTTCCGGGATTTCAATTTGGTACTTACGGGATTGAATCACATATTGTGAATGTAAAGGTTTTTAAACTACTACATTTTAAATTTATAGAATGCGATAGTTAAACCTTTAAAATTGTTTTTTTTCTTATTTATCAAGTAATAAAGTGAATCTTACTTTTGTGCGTCCATTCAAAACTTACACATGACCAATTTAGTAGTTATTTCTTGCAAGTTTATTATCTGCTGCTTGTAATGATTATATATTAAATTCTTGAATAAATAAATAATAATAACTTTTTATACTCCTTAATATTTTTTCGCATTCAATGCAATAACTTTTTATCCTGACTCTCTAAACAATTATATATATATATATACTTGTTTAGAGAGTCAGGATAATGAAGAAAATGATACAAATGAAGATTTAAAATATTTTTATCTATAAAGATGTTGATTTTGATATAAACTGCTTTATATATATATATATATATATATATATATATATATATATTTACATCCTAGAATCTTTTTGGCGTCATGCACGTCATGCAACATTACGACGTCCCCCAGTTCCCCTTATATTTTTAAACAAGTCTCGATGAATATTGCTTAGTTTGTCGATTTCCAGCAACGTGGGGTACGTCATTTTCCGATAATTTTATTTTTCGCGATATTCTTCTTGCAGTCATGCCCCAACATTTTTGAACCCCGAACCATGGTAATACATTCCAGGCGTCCTGGATATATTGATTGCGATTTACCTATGGCACTGACTACTTAACGTCCCCGCAGGTATTTGGGAGTGCGACGTTGCCAGCTTTCGATTTACCTACTCATCTCTTTCTTTTCAACCGACGACCAAAAGAGGAGGTTATCAATTCGACGCGTATATTTTTTTTTTCTCTTTTTTTTTTATGTATGATCATCGATTACTCGAAGACGGCTGAACCGATTTGGAAAATTCTTTTTTTGTTTGAAAGGGTATACTTCGAAATTGGTACCATTTATCACAAAGTCAGGATCTGATGATGATATCCTGGAGAAATCGAGGGAACTCTTCAAATATTATAGGCACACCTATGGCGTTTTGGGTATTTCTTATAGTAACTTGTGCAGTTGCTCTCAAAAAATGCCATTTGGAGAAGTGGAACTGATGATGAAGACCACAGATGGCCGCCGAACCTAGTCAATAATAAGTATTTCGTGGATTGCGATTCGAATACTTGAACATGGATGTTAAGCACTTTATGTTCGTCACAATGCATATGGTGATGTAGAGCTGATGGTGAACTACCAGGAGAACTCCTCAAAAATTAACGGCCCAGCATTGGGAAAAGCAATATTTTGTAAAAGGTTATAAGTAGTTGACATTTAGGATCTTTTAACTAGGTAAATTAAAAATCGACCAACTAAAAAGAGTGAAATAAAAACTTTTTACCAAAAAATTAAACCGACTCCCAAAAACACTGCAAAGTGAAAAATAACTTTAATTTCGGAAGTCGGTGCCAAAAACGAAAATACAAAACTAAAGACACCGACTACCGAAATTAAAGTTATTTTTCACTTTGCAGTGTTTTTGGGAGTCGGTTTAATTTTTTGGTAAAAAGTTTTTATATTATTGCTTGACAGTAGTCCACAGTTTGAACATTACACTTATCACAATATTCGTAAGATGTGCTTAATATACGGATGCCCGATATTGATATCTATGAATATCGCATATTATGCTTTTAATATTATTAAAAAGTTTGTTGTGTTGTTAGGAGCGTAAATAAAAGGATTGTATAGTAAACGTATGGCTTCTTTTTCATAAAAAAACTTAACGAACGGATTTTAATGACATTAGGGACTGAAATACCTAGTTAATAATAAGATGAACAATTATTGAGGTTCCAGAGAGATTTTTACATGAGAAGTCGCGGGACATATCCAGAATGACATACTATTGTAAATATTTCCCTATTTTTTTACAAATTTAGACAATGTGCGCAGTAAGTTCATTGGTGAGTCAAGTTAAGATTTAGTATGATAGGACTAGCTTAGCGAAGCTTAGTATGTCTATGCAAAACATCACGAAGAAATTGGCATGTCTCTCTTTTCCTCGTGGGGTCTGCTTACAAAGAGAGAGAGAGAGAGAGAGAGAGAGAGTTAAGTACTTCTGGTTATCAGATCCTTAGATAATAGGTCACATAGGTGATGAAGGCCTAGTGTCTCCGTCGCCGGGTAAAGGGTTTCCAGCAAGTACATGGTGGGATCTTATGAAGTTAGTATAAACTGGTCAAGTTATAAACTGAGCTTCCCTGAACACGAAGGTGCAAACGAAAGTACTGTGGGCTTTCTCGTTCAAATCTGGTGCAGCCCGATTGGGTATATAGTACCTCCATCTTACAGTACTTTGCAGCCAAATAGCATTCCTACAATTAAGGTCACCAGGCTATTGAACGTCCGTATATAGCTATTGACGTCCGTATATACCTATTGCACATCCGTATATATTGTGGTTATTGATTGAGTTGTGTATGTGGTTTCGACTGGACTGTTGGTATAGTGGTCAGTGGCCCTAAATGCTATGCGCAAGGTCGTGGGTTCGATTCCCACCCAGGACAAATGTTTGTGTGATGAGCACGATCATTTGTTCTTTGTCTGGGTGTAATTTATCTATAATATGTATGTCTTTAGAAATATATATGTATGTTTATCAGTTATCTAGTTAGATCTTAGTTTGGGACTAGATGGCGTTGTGTGAAAGTTGTAAAAAAAAAAGAAAACAATTGATGATAGGCTCGATTTTGACTACTATCTCACCTGATGGTAAGCTGCATTTATTGTGTACACGGCCAAGGTGTGGAACTGTCTGTCAGCTCCTGTATAAGTAAGAGTTAACAGACACTTCTGGGCCCGCTCATTCCTTCTTAGACCTCATCTTTATTAATAAAATATGCTCACATTTAACCACCATCTCACCTGATGGTGAAGCGGTGATGTTTTGATTGATTTTGAATTGAAGACTAAGCACGCTTAACTAGAAGAAACCTATTGACTCTTAACTTAAAGAGCCCTAGTATATCTATAATAGATATTTAATACAGTGCCACTCCATAGCTATAAAATGAAATTTCTCAAAACTTTTTGCGCGTATGGGTGGGATGTCCACCATGTGACGATGGCTCATCGCCGTTCGACTTGTAGTCCGATAATGGAACGGGCTTGATGGAATTAGATTGTGTGAGTCCATGGCCTCCCTAAAATTTAACCGATAGAATTGCATCGTGTCGCCAATGTTCAAGGCTCTAAAGCTCGACCAGTCCTTCGTTGCTAATGAGACGTTTGGTCGTTTCTCGAATGAGTCAAGTTCATCAATATATTCTGATGTGAAATACTGTCTCCTTTGCTAAGATTCCCAATTATTGGCAACCAGTTGAGTCTTAGCCGCGACGAACAGACCAAAAGTAAGGGCCAACGTCACCCCAAGAAACTCACTATGTTCGCTTATCGGCTCGTTTTCACCACGGAATGATGGAGCCAGCCAGGAAACGCCTGCGTCCAAGCGGCATTAAACTTAACCAAGTTAGCAACAACCCATTCGGGACAACCTTTAAGGACATATTAACGACCCATCATGACTTCATGTAGACCGAATCAGCAACTGTGCTGTCGACTGCATAACCTTAAGTACCGTGCATTAAATAGCTATTGAACGTCCGTATATAGCTATTGAACGTCCATATATAGCTATGGAACAGTATTAATTCCACAACACTTTCACATATGGAGGTTCATCTCGGAAGGACCGAGTGCAGCGAAAAAAATATATCCCGCACTTGAGTCTACCTGGTATTGTTAAATTTTCGTAAAGAAGATGACGGGAATCGATTTCTTGCTTGTATTATTCAAGCGCGCATGCGACTTTCCTTCTTATGACAACGTTTTACTGCGGCCGGTTCTTACATTAATGCTCACGTGGTTGATCATGTATTGAGGTAAAATAAAGACACGAAGCTCAAAGACACAGTGCCCTATCCAAACATACTACGTACATAGTTCAGCAATACAATACCCATTTGGGAGGTTTGGCTCTTGCGCACATGCTGATGGCGCTTTACCGTAGGGAAATGTGAGCCCATAGACATAGCTCTATTCTCGCAAATGGTTGACTTAAAATGTCCGTAACCTAGGAAGACTTCAGATACGCTGTAGATAACAGTCTCATTATTGTGGTTTAGGAAGTGTGTATTTTTGTATCGGAATGAGCATAGAAAAACATATTGAATGATAAATGTATGTTTCTCTTTCACACAAAACATATTTTTCTAGTGTCTTTTCTCTATAAAGTTAGTAGTCAAGTTCTTCTGGTCATCCATCCATCGTTATGAAGGCCTAGTCTCTCCCTCGGAGGAAGGTCGGTGTCTCGGCGAGTACATGGTGGAAACATGTGAAGATAGTAAAATTGGTCGAATCGCAAACTTGACTTCCCCAAAGACAAATACGCGAGCACTGTGTGATTTTTCGTTCAAATCTGGCGCAGCCGGACTGGGTACAGTGCTTCCATCTTACAGTAATTTGCAGCCAAATAGGATTACCTTAAATAGTATCGTATTCCTGCAATAAAAGCCGCTAGGCTATTGAACGTCCGTATAAAGCTATAAGACGTCCGTATATAGCTATTAATAAAATAAAATAAGGTTTGGATCTTGCATACGTACCGATTGCGCTTTATCGTGCGAAAATGTGAGATAGATGTACATACCTCTATTCTTTCAAAATTGCATTTATCGACGCCAAAGTAAATGTCCGAAACTTATGAGGATTATAGATGCACTATAGGAAGAAGACTCATTACTGTGGTTTGGAAAGTGGGGAAGTAAGTCTGAGTAACTATGTGTTACTAATAATATCAAAAAAATTAACTGCTTTTCAGAGTTAGAGTTAGTGGTCCTTAAATGAAGCTGCAATAATGTTTATTTATAATTAAAAGTTGATTTTATGTTCTTTCTTTTAATATTGCAAATTGAAAATGTGTCACACATAAATCCAATATATTAAAATACAAATCAGAAACTCTGTCAAGCATGAGGTGAGCGAGCTGGCAACGTCGCGTGTGTGGACGCCAAATATGCAGATTCGCAGTCAGGAAGTCCCCGAGATATACGGCTGTGAATATACGCGCTACAGCAGCGCCTCACCTGCGCTGAGATTTCTTCGGGAACTTTTTATTATATTTTTGCAGCCATTTATCAATTTTTTTGGCTTCTATCGAATTTTGTCCTACGGCTAACCAGGACCAGTAGGACCTAAGTGCCACCGACCAAAAAAGTGGCGTCCGGTATGCGGACGCCATATGCCGGTGGACGCCAGTTTAAATGTACTTTTTTCTTCAGAGGACGGCTAATAGGTTGCAGGATAAATATATATATATATATATATATATATATATATATATAATTATATATATATATATTCCACAACTTTCTCACACAACGCCACCTAGTCCCAAACTAAGCAGAGCTTGTGGTATGGGTACTAGACAACTGATAAACATACATATATATTTCTAAATACATACATATTATAAATAACTTACACCCAGACAAAGAACAAATGACCGTGCTCATCACACAAACATTTGTCCTATTTCTTTTGACGTCCAAGATCCATTTGTGTGGAGAATATGATTTACTACAAAATCCCGGAATCCCGGAGGATATACGTGCCAGTAAATTGACCCCAAATCAATCTACCTACTCCGATCACTAGTTATTAGTGTGCACTGTAGCTGTACTGGGTCAGTGGGTCGTCTTAGGGGCGGCTGTATTATGTAATTACGTTGACGTTATTACACAAAAAAATTACGAATTTTTGTTTACACTGTGGAACGGAACGTGAACGTTGATTTGGACGTTCCTGTACTGATAAATATAGTACATAGAAATCTATTACAAATTTAAAAGTTGCGGAAGTTCACGGCTTACGAGATATAATTTTTAAAGTTTCCATACAAATTGTAAAATAGCACGACCTTTGCAAAAAAGTTATTTTTATATGATAAATAATATTCATGGTAATTCCAACTGTTAGTGGGAGAAGTTAGGATGCAAGGGGACTGGGGGCAACCCGACTCGGACAGGTTAGGATAGACCTTCGTGGTAATTTCTATCTTAAACCATTGAGCCCCGCGAAGTGATGCTCCGATTACACCTTTTAGCCAAATTTTGAGTTTTTCAAAAACCTTTTTTTTCATGGGAGTAGTGCCGGGGAGGAGAGGAGCATTCCCCCTCCATCCAATCCTACTCTCCTCCTCAGGAGGAGTCAAAATCAGTCAAATTTATTATCGTTTGACAGGTCAAACGATAATAAATTTGACTGAATTTTTTATTCAATATAATTTAAACCATGGATATCTCCATAGCCATGGGGTTGCACGGGGGGGCATGGTACAGGGGAGTAGGACTACTCCCCCCACCCCTCTCCTCCCTCCCTGACACAAAAATCGACGGGACCATAAAGGAAAGTTTTACCGTTTGGTGTTAGTAGATATGTGTCAAGATCTCAGATGTGGTTATTCCTGTACCTTTCAAGGATTCTTACGCTCCTTAATTAAGTGATGGCTCTCAACAGTGTATAGTCTAACCAGAATAGGCCGAGCAAAGCTCCCAATCTATCAATGGCAGACATGAGTATTATCTTTTGTAATCTCAAACATATTTGGTTGGTTAACATTTTGTGAAACTTATTGGGCAACTTTTCATCAGGATACTCTGCTACCCTCCTCTACCTCTCTGGTTTATATGCCTGACAAATCCAAGAGACAATAGCTCTATTTGGCTCCTTGGAGAGTGCTTGTAGTAGCTAAAGGTTGTCTGTAAAAGATCGCTTTTAGCGATAAGACCGCCCATTGTATCACCCTTTTTATTTGTTTTGTCCATAATTTTGTTTTACTGTTATGGTGTACAATAAAGAATATATATATATATCTATCTAAATTATTTTAATTCGATGAACTCACCTGATAGTGCAGAGTTATCTAGAGTAGAGAGTTTCAGTTGATGCATTTTTCAGCATTGTTTTCATACTCTTTCATTCACAAATTAAAAAATTACTTAAAGTTTTCTAAACCTGTTGTCAGCTTTGTGTCTGTGAGTGTATATTTTTGTTTTCCATTTATGTCAGACTTTTAAAACCTGTGATCGATGTAGCAGCAATAAAATCGCAATGAAATCTCAGTTTGGTCGCCACAATAGTGTTGCCTCCATTTTTTCCTAAGAATATAATTATGTATATTTGATTTAAAAAGGGATAAGGAAAGTTCAGCCTTAGACCAAAACTATCTTTTTGTTTTTATTTTTTTTTATTTTTATTTAGAATAGGTTCGCGTTTGACCACCATCTCACCTGATGGTAAGTGATGATGTGGTCGAAGATGGAGCACGCTTACCTAAAAGTAACCTATTCACTCTTGACTTAAAGACTCCTAGGTTATAGCTATCGGGAAACACAGACTCCGGCAGGGAATTCCACTCCTTAGCCGTACGCACAATGAAGGTATTCCCAAAACGTTTGGTGCGTATGGGTGGGATGTCCACCATGTAACGATGGCGCTTCGCCGTTTGTCTCGTAGTCCAATGATGGAACGGGCTTGGTGGAATTAGATTGTGTAATTCCATCGCACACTCCCCGAAATGTAACCGATAGAAAACCGATAGACTTGCAACTCGTCGTCGATGTTCAAGGCTCTGGAGCTTTGATTCGACCAGTGCATCGTTGCCAATGAGTCTTTTGGCCCGCTTCTCGATAGACTCAAGCGCGTCCAGTTGGTATTTAGCAGATTGTGATTGATGTTTTTCTTTATGCAAATAATATTCTTGTTTTTAAAATAGTTATAACTTATAAGACTACTAGACTACCATCTCATAGAGAGGAGACCTGAGTCCCAACAGTCGGAATGTAATAGGCTGAATTATTATAAACCTACGAGGCAATTTTCATGAAGCAATGGTATTCTTTAACTTTCCAATCATCATGTCTGAAAAGATAAAAACTCCATCAGTGAAATGCTGTAATCGCATGATTGTATTCGCTTTAATCAAAAGTTGGACTCAAAATAAGTAGAGTACGTATTTCTTCAAACTCATCTGTTTTGTAGATTTTATAAAGTAGGTACACCTAGGCATAATTATATGTAGAGTTAGATATTCTATTTACTCCTTAACGGTTACTCAACTTGGAAGTCAAGTTAAGAGTGGCAAGTTTGAGATCTTTGGGTTGCCAACCAAAACATAGATCATCATCATCTCCTTAGTCTTTTCCCAACTATTTTGGCTTCCAGTCTAACCGGACGCAGCTAAGCACCACTCCACTACATAATACAATAATACAATACCCCTCGGTTAGGCTACGTTCCCACCAGAGATGTGCGATGGAAATGTGTCGTGCGAGGATGTCTAGCTATGCTGTGAAAATGTGTGGGGGTTTCCACCAAAGCTGTGCGATGAAAATGTGCCTACGAGGATGTGTAGTGGAGCTGTGAAAATGCGCATTAATATGTGGTGCGAGGATGCGCAAACCTCGCAACACATCCTTCTCAACACACATTCCTCGCAACACATCCCTCGCAACACATCTCTCGCACACATCCCTCGCTGGTTTTGTATGAGCAAAAATCTAGCTCCGCTGAGCCGTTTCCACCAGAGCTGTGCTGACCGAGGCGAGGTAAATGAAGCGATTCTATTGGTTCTTTAAAAACACATCCCTCGCTACGCATCCTCGCACATCTCTGATGGAAACGCAGCCTTAGAATAGTGTCACAGTTTCTGGCTTCAAACCACCCATAACAACTGTCAAATATGTACAAATAACAGCAAGAATCAATGGCTGCCAACCAAAACATAAAAAATATATTCTGCTAACTGCATTGTGTAAGTCAACCTCATCATTAATTAAAATAGTTCTTTACTGACATCACAAACTTATCTCCACCAATTGTTCTCATTACAAATGCTTTACAACTGCAACTGTTTTTATCCTATTGTTCTTCATTAGGTATTTTCCTTGAAAGTCACGTTTATCTGAGCATAATTGAACATAAGCCGGCAAATGGGTCGCACTCATGCGCAGGCTTATCTGCTATATGTTATAATATGTTAAATTGTTTATTATTTAATTATTCGTTTGCATTGACCAGTGTCTGGTATTGGCCTAATGATACAGTTATCTGTATTGTCTAATATATGACAGATATGGTAATTTTCAATTAGATCATGTCATTGTGTGTTTTCGCATGGAATTGAAATCAGATTTCTGTTGCAGAATATTGACAATATGCTGATTTTCCTAGGTTTTTAATGGTTGCTGATTTGATTATTATACTTTTTGTGTGTTATTGTATTTTGAAATGAATTTGAAATCTAATAATAGTAATAACATAAAGGAATATGATAAAGCTGTTGTTGTGTTTATACAGTACTAGTTTCTACTCTCGGTGTCCTTCGCATGAAACAGTTTTGTATTACAGCAAAAAATAATGTTGCCTATGTCCGTCTTCATCAAGTTCTAATCTCTCTGTACCAAATATAATAAAAATTGGTTAAGTGGTTTAAACTTGTAACAGACAGTAAGCCAGAGTTACTTTTGCATTCATCATAATAGGAATTTATTTCTGAAAATTACCAACAAGATTTTTTTAATGAATTAGGTTCTATATTAGTAAAATGACTACCTATATCTCCTACATACAGTGTGTCATTCGTATTTACGCCAGTAACAATATCATATTAATGAATTAGCATTCACTAGAGTCTCCTATCGATGGTATCAGTTACAAAGTTATGTCTTTGTTGGCCATGACAGGCCGTCTAACATTGACAGGACAGGTCGACGACCCCCGGTTTGGGCTAACGGACGACTTTGCGGGAATTTGCGTATAATAAGAAGTCGGTTAAAAGGAGATGTAAATCACTTCAGAAGATTACAATATTTTAAAAACAAAGTTTGAAGTGTCGGATTATCAATTCTCAGGCTTGCATGAAATAGCCTATGTCCTTTTCCAAGGTCTAATCTATCTCTAGGTTTACCAAATTTAATCAAAATTTCAGTTTTGCATTTCTAAATTAATTTCAAAGGCAAGTGTTACAAAGGAATGGCCTGACTGGGTTCGAACCCACGGGCCACGACACTATAATTTATAATGTTTATTGTTTTTGCACATACTTCATTATATTTTTCGCACCATAATTAATTACCACATAGTGTAATTAATTTAATACCTCTTTTTTTCTGGGTGGGAAAATAATGGAATGACTTCTAACGCTCTGGGTGGAGCGAATTTAATATCTCTGTAGTGTTGTTAATTATAGTTATATTCTAATGTTTTATTAATGATGTACCTACTGTGTTACATTAGTAATATACCTACGTGATTTCCGTCACAATAGAAAACCAAATGTTATATTTATAAGTCAAAAGATAGGGTATTAACAATATAAATCGTCGCCTTAGAGTGAAAACCTCGGGAGTACATTTTTGTCCAAATTTTTTTTATTGCGTTTCCAGAAAGCAATCCTAGCAACGCACATCCTGATCTCACTAATATGTTCATTCGATACTCGAAGCGCTATCTATGAATGTAAGTGAGAACCTCGTAAACATTCGCATCGCGTCGTCAGTTTAGTGTAATCAGGCCATGGATTATGCATTTCTGAACTGTTCGATATTATGTATAATATTTTTCATATTATACAGAATATCGAACAGTTCTGGATATAAAAACGTGTTAAATTTACATATAAATTAATAAAAAAAAAGAAACCGTACAAAAATTTTATAGCACGCAAATTTTGCTTCCTCCTTAAAAGTTACTCCTTTTTCACTTACGAGGTTTTCACTCTAAGGCGTCGATATGTAGGTTAGTAGTGATACCTAGGTATATCAATTGTGTCGGGATAAATTACAGTGCATACTGATTTCAATGCATAATGCTATGCTAATACAAACTATATGCATTTTAATAAATGTTAACAGCATTATTAGTGTCCATTGAGTAGTTTTCCTTAGACTTTGATATAAGATTACTTACGTCGTAAGCAAATAGCGTAACTGAGGCAAGTAATACATAAGTAGGCGTACAATATGCATGTAGGTATGTTATGAAAATCGTTCAAGTTATATTGCTGTAGAAGTAGAGAGGAACATGAAATTATGGAAGTACTAGCTTTTTTCCGCGATTTCGTTCGCGTGGGAGGTATTTCCCGCGAATTTCGGGATAAAAAGTAGTTTGTGTTATTCCAGGATGTCAACTATCTACTTACCAAGTTTCATTGAGATCCGTTCTGTAGTTTTTGCGTGAAAGAGCAAAAAACATCTTCACAAACTTTCGCATTTATAATATTAGTAGGATTGACTGTTGAGATGTCGGCAAAATATTATGTCCATGAAAGAAAAACGAAGATGTGGTGTTCTGATTCCAAATATATCGGCATAAGATTAAGTTAAGCAAGCCCTCCGCCATTTTTGTTTCACCGCTTACTTCTTTACCACGTAACAGATTTTCATACGGTTTTTATTAGGGTTCCGTAGCCGAATGGCAAAAAACGGAACCCTTATAGTTACGATATGTCTGTCCGTCTGTCTGTCTGTCCGTCCGTCCGTATGTCACAGCCATTTTATTCCGAAACTATTAAGACTATACAAGTGAAACTTAGTAGGTAGATGTATTCTGTGAACCGCTTTCCGAATTTAAGAAAAAAATTAAAATATATTTAAAATAAAGGGGGGGTATATATCCCCATACATGGAACTAGAACTGAAAATATTTTTTTTCGTGAAACCTATGCGTGTGTGATATATTTAGACAGGTCTTTAAAAATGATATAAAGGTTTCTAAGACCACTTTTTCATAAAGTCAATCGTTTAAAAGATACAAGCTTCCAAAGTGGTAAAATGTGTCCCCCCCTCTAACTTCTATAATAATGGAGTGAAAAATAAAATAAAATATACGTCTATAGATCTTAATGTAAACTTTCAATCAAAATTAGTTTGAATGAAATCGGATCAGCAGTTTTTGAGATACAGCATATTTTCTAAAACCGCAAATATAACTTTGTAATTCATACAAACACTATGAAAAACAAAGTTATTTAGCGTAGTTGTAAAAATGTAAATAAGCTAATTTTAAGAAATTTTTAAGGCTTTTTTATTCGTCAAATAAATATACGTATTTTATTATATTATTATAGTTACTACGGAACCCTTAATGGGCGAGTCTGACTCGCACTTGGCCAATTTTTTTTAGATTAGTAAGATTTTGGAAATTGAAAAATGGTATATTTGGCTCTCGTGCAAAGTCAGGGCGAGACGCGAGTCTGATCGTACATTTTATCTTGCAAAACGTATCGTAAAACTGGCAGTAGACAATTTTGTTTCCTCGGTAAAAATGAAGTTATATACATAAATCAAATTAAGGGGACTACAAGAGCTAAACGCGTGTTTTATAATGCGTTAAAGTATATGATTCACTGCAGTTAACACAATCAGAAAAATATATGATATTCTTCAGGATATAATCTAGTTAAGTAGTGTGTTGAAAACATAATACAACAAATTTTAATTCATAGAAAAAAATCACAAAGATACCTCTAAAAAAATCTTTTAACGAATAAAAACCATATTAAAATACATACGATCATTCTGATTTTTTGACAAATTATTCAACAAGAAACATACTAACGAAATAGTGTTTTATTTTTTTAATCCAATCAATACATTTTCTGTAAATCGCGTATTATTATTTCGCAATATAATACGTACGCATGTGTGCGTAAGCGCCTGTGTACCGACAGTGCCGGCCAACGCCTGTTGCTATATGGACGTGTCGCTTTTCTCGCCGATTTATTTCGACTCGGAATTGTTTGTAGTTATTGTAAAGTTTCGTCTGTAAATTCATTATTTTATTTATAAATTCATTTTTTATATCAATTTTCTATAAATAATCTTCTTTTTTTGTAAATATAAAATACTTTAGGTTAAAATAGCGTAATTTGATTTCAATTTTATTTTATAAATATGGGAAATAAAGTGAAGCCTAAAAAACGTTCATATAAATCAAACGCCGTACATATGAACGATGTTAAAAGGTAAGAATATTTTAGATTACTAAATTATTTCTAAAATATTATGACACATTATTGGAACCGTCTCAGTATTGAGCACTTTATTTTACTCGAATACGTTCCGTTATTTCATTACTATTCCTAAGTTCTATTAGCGTGTATAGTAGTGAATCGGATTGGCAACCGCCAGTGTCCTGGATCAAACCTAGGGTCTTATTTTGTCTTTTTGTCACTTCTATTTTATTGAAAGTACTTTTATATTATATTTAGATATTTTTGTAAATATTTTGTTGAATAAAAAAAGAAACGAAAAGAAGAAAATGTCAACGCCGAAGTTATTTTCAATGAGTAAGTATCGACACATTATCTAGGCTATAATAAAGAATAAAACAAAGTAAGAAACATTTTGTTTCAAGACCGCGGTTTATTGATATGGGCAGTAATGTGCATGACAAAATATATGATTGATCTGAAAATTCAGATGTTGCTTATTGTCATATATAACTAAGTAAGAGAATAGGTATGTACCTAACTATGAATGTTAGTTGCCTAATCTTTTATTTGTAGCTCAACAATTTTACGAAATGAATACAAAAAATTGGCCAAGTGCGAGTCAGAATCGCCCATGAAGGGTTCCGTAGTAACTATAATAATATAATATAATATAATATGTATATTTATTTGACGAATAAAAAAAACTTAAAAATTTCTTAAAACTAGCTTATTTACATTTTTACAAATACGCTAAATAACTTTGTTTTTCATAGTGTTTGTATGAATTACAAAGTTATATTTGCGGTTTTAGAAAATATGCTGTATCTCAAAAACTGCTGAACCGATTTCGTTCAAACCAATTTTGGTTGAAAGTTTACATTAAGATCTACAGACATATTTTTTTTTAATTTTTCACTCCATTATTATAGAAGTTAGAGGGGGGACACACATTTTACCACTTTGGAAGCTTATATCTTTTAAACGATTGACTTTATGAAAAAGCGGTCTTAGAAACCCTCATATCATTTTTAAAGACCTGTCCATAGATACCACACACACATAGGTTTCATGAAAAAAAATATGTTCATTTCTAGTTCCATTTATTTTAAATATTTTTTATTTTTTTTACTTAAAATCGGAAAGCGGTTTACAGAATACATCTACCTACTAAGTTTCACATGTATAGTCTTAATAGTTTCGGAATAAAATGGCTGTGACATACGGACGGACGGACATCGGACAGACAGACAGACAGACAGACAGACGGACAGACATATCGAAACTATAAGGGTTCCGTTTTTTGCCATTCAGCTACGGAACCCTAAAAAATGAAATCTAAAATGTACCAACTTCTGAACCACAGAACTAGAAAATTTAGAATTGACATTTTCACGCAGTTTTAAAATTGACATGGTCACTAAATCTGTCTTAAAACGGGATATTTACTACTATATTTTGGCACAAGTAATATACAGGGTGGCAGGGACATCGACGCACAAACGCTTACCAGGGATTCGGTACATGATTCTGGACCCCCTGCGTTGGAATGTTTCGTCGTTTTTTTTTTAACTTTTCAGGATTTTTCAGTATTTTTTTACTGAAAACTGTATAAAATCATTGTTAATTAAAATATAAAATTCACTTGTTTCACTTGAAACAGCAATGTAAATAAAATTCGAAAGAGCTACATGATCAGCTGTTTTGCTAGGGTTAATTTGCGAGATCAACATAACTAATCAGGTAGTCTTTTCGAGTTTTGTTTACATTACTGTTTGAAATAAGTGAATTTACTGTTTTGTTATTGCGTCGGATTTTTCGTAATTTTATGAAATTAAGAAAAAGCCGACGAAAACTATCAATGCAGGGGGGTCCAGAATCATGTACTGAATCCATGGTAAGCGGTTGCGCGTAGATGTCCCTGCCACCCTGTATTTGTTGTTTATAGTTTCGTCATGTCTGTCTGTTTCTGTCTGTCCGTCCGTCCGTCCGTCCGTCCGTCCGTCCGTCCGTCCGTCTTCCGATAAACCGCTTTCCGACTTTGAGAAAAAAAAAATAAAAATAATTAAAATACATGGAACCTCCCCATACATGGAAGGCTCCCCATATATGGAACTAAAAACTGAAAATATTTCTTCACATGAAACCTATGCGTGTGTGATATCTATAGACAGGTCTTTAAAAAATGAGATTGAAGTTTCTAAAACCACTTTTTCATAAAGTAAATCGTTTCCAAAGTGGTAAAATGTGTCTCTCCCTCCCCCCCCTCTAACTTCTATAATAATGGAGTGAAAAATCTAAAAAAATATATGTCTGTAGATATACACTTTCAACCAAAATCGGTTTGAACGAGATCGGGTTAGCAGTTTTTGTATTACAGCATATTTTCTAAAACCGCAAACATAACTTTGTGATTCATACAAACACTATGAAAAACAAAGTTATTTGGCGTAGTTGTAAAAGTGTAAATAAGCTAGTTTTAAGAAATTTGTAAGGTCTTTTTTTGTCAAATTAATATACATGTTATATTATATTATTATAGTTACTACGGAACCCTTCATGGGTGAGTCTGACTTGCACTTGGCCAATTTTTTTCAGTTGTTTCACAATCGAAACTCGAAACAAATAACAAACATGGTAAATAATGTCCCGCTTTAATTTGTAATGAATTTCATTACCACAAACTTTTTGTATTTTTAGATTGGAAACTGTGGCATCACAGAATGATCACGGTCGTGAAGTTATTGATAAAAGTACATATTCATCTGAGCAAGTATTAGAAGAAACCTTTAATACACAGGTAATATTCAAAACTTCAACCGCACGTTACAGTAACATAATTTTGCGAGTTGTGTAGAATTAGTTTTATAAATAAAAATGGTATAATTCAATTTTAGGTGGCTAGTGCTACTGAAGAAAGTCATTGTGATGTCCAACCTGAAAACCAAGAAACTGATGGGTTAAATTATAGTGCAGAAGTAAGTTATTCCGTGAAAACATACTTATTTAAAATTATTTTAAGTTAAAACAATGTTTTATGATATAAAAAAAAATTATTAATTTATTTTTACAGACGGAAAACTATACTCCTAAAAAGAACATACAAATTGGACGCAGGATTATTAATGTTTCCTATTTTTTTTAAAGCTGTGTGAGATCTCAAATCACGGACCATTAGACTGCGGGCTATCTTCTCTTGAGTTAGTTGGTGAAAAGCTTCACGGCTTATCTTCCAAATTTACTTTTTTATGTAAAATGTGTAAACAACAATTTGTTATCATTAACGACAATGATAATTGTTTATCAATAAATACATGTGCTGTAGCTGGTGCAATTTCTATTGGTTGTGGTCATTCTCAGCTACAAGAATTTTCATCAGCCATGAATTTGCCAATGATTTTCCAAAAAACATACCAAAAGAACCACAAATTACTGTCGGAAAACTGGCAGCAACTGGCACAACAGTCCATGGATCAAGCAGCTGAGGAAGAGAAAATTATTGCTATAGCAGAAGGCAGGGTCACAAAGAATGGTACGCCTATCATAGATGTGATAGCAGATGGTGTGTACGGTAAAAGGTCGTACAAAAAAAATTATTCAGCTTTATCCGGCGCTGCTGCAATCTTATGTAGAAAAACAGGCAAACTTTTATATTTGGGAGTCCGAAATAAATATTGCTACCATTGTGATCGTGCCGAAAAGAAAAAAACAACAGTGCCTGAACATTTATGTTTGAAAAACTATTCCGGTCCGTCCACAGGAATGGAGAGCGAAATTATAGTGGAAGGTTTTAAGCAGTCATTAGCTACCCACGGTTTGATTTACGGACGACTAATATCTGATGGTGACTCAAGTACTTATTTCAAAATTTTGCAGGCAAGACCTTACCTTGATATTACCGTCGAAAAAGTAGAATGCAGAAATCATTTACTGAGGAATTTTTGTAACAAAATGATGACATTGCAAACTGAAACCAAATATTTAAAAAGTCACAGAAAATTATTGACCATATCGCGAGTTTTGAGCATGAGATCCTGCATAACCAAAGCAATACAAAAAAATAAAAATGATCCCTGCCCAGAAGAGCAAAAATTATTTGAGGACATTTTACAAGCACATCATCACGCTTTTGGAAACCACATTGAATGCAAAACACATTTCTGCAAAAAAACGGGAGATTTGGAGCAAAATGATGTTCCAAGTGACTTTCAGCTAAGTTCTCTGTGGCAGAGAATTAGTATAATGATACAAATTATTGCTGGCCATGCTCGAAGTTTACTTCATGACGTGGACAGTAACGTTGTAGAACGCTATCATAGCATCATAGCAAAATATGTAGGAGGAAAAAGAGTTAATTTTTCCCTCAAAAACTCATATCAGACGCAATGCATTGCGTCAGCAGTGTCGTTCAATGAAGAAAATGCACTTTCGAAGCTTTATAAAAAAATTACCAATAAGAGCCCAAGAGGCAAACTGAAACTGTGGGAAGAAAGAAAGAAGAAACAAAAACACCTTAGTAAAAGATATATAAAAAGAAAAAGAAGGCTTGTTTTCAGTAAAAAACAAGACGATAAGGATTATGGCCAGTCCTGTGAAAAGCCCGATATGCCGGTAGAAATACTGGATAAACTGAAAAACGAGTTTATGAAAAAAATTAAAAAGTCTGATTTGGAACGAGCAACAATTGAAAGAAAAACTGTTTTACAAAGTGATAGTGGAGAATGGCTAGAGATGTGAAGATCGTTATTGACTGCATCCAATTTCGGCAGAGTTATAAAAAGGCGTATTAATACACCATGTGCTAATTTAGTCAAAGATATTCTTTATCGGAACAAAATTGACCACGTGGAATCTATTAGACATGGCCAATTGAATGAAAAAATCGCACTTGCACAATTGGCTGTACAAGAGCGCAAAACGATTAGACCCTGTGGTTTATTTATAGACCAAGAACTATGTTTCTTGGGTGCAACGCCTGATGGATTAATTGGAGAAAATACTGTTGTAGAAGTAAAGTTTCCTTTGACAGCCCACAAAATGGGCCTAGCAGCAGCAATTGAAAATAAAAAAGTAAACTTCTGGCAAAAAACAAAAACTAGTGAACTAGCCATCAACAAAAAACATGCTTGGTATTACCAAGTTCAAGGACAGCTACACGTAACCCAAAAAAAAAATTGTTTGTTTGCCGTATGGGAGAATGAAAAAGAAAAGCTGAAGACGGAAATCATTCAAAGAGATGATACATTTTGGGAAAGAGAAATGAAAGAAAAATTGAAAAAGTTCTATTTAGACTGTATTTTACCTGAGATACTTGATCCCCGAATTTCAAGAAATATGAAAATTCGTGGACCATACGTAAAAAATAGAGATGAAAATACAGATAGAGATAAAAGTGACAAAAAAGACAAAAGCGAAATGGAATGAAAGCAAACTGTTCCGGTGCAGCAGTTTGTTTTTTCTCTGCACGAGCACATACAAGGCAGTATTTGTTTTGGATGCCTAAAAACAAAACTTGTTGTAGTAGAAAACTAAATTTTGAAGATTTGTGACTTGAGTAATTTTTTTCCAAAATTTGTGTATTAACATTGCGCTCCGTATGCGTAAATACGTCAAAAAATCACAAAATAAAATTATAATAATTAGCTTGTTTAATTTTTATGTATCCTTCCTGTTCGTTCACCTGTCCATCCATCCACCCAGTCCGTATCCCACCCTTTTATTCGTCTCTCCTCGCATCCGTAGGTATGTTCACTTCACACGCTGTATTCTTATAAACCGTATATTGCGAAAATAAAAATGACGAAAATAAACTGCTATTTTATACAAAAAGTTTATTCACTTGGAAAAAAATAATTGAAACAGCTGTTTTTATTGCGATTTCAGAGCTGGTGCCATAGTAAAACTTGTTCATAATTATGAGTACAATAACCTCCTTTGGTATTACTTAAACTCTTTTGTTACACCCTGTATATTATTTTTCTTCAGAATCCACCATCAAACTTTTTGGATGTTTTTTTTTCATTATATTATTCTTGATTCTGAAATAAAATATCTATAGGAATAAAAATTATTGATATTAACCGACTTCAAAAAAAAAAGGAGGTGGTTCTCAATTCGTCTTGAACTTTTTTTTTATATATGTTACCTCATAACTCGGAGACGGCTGGACCGATTTGAAAAATTCTTTTTGCGTTTGAAAGGGTATACGTTCTAGTTGGTCCCGTTCTTACGAAATCATGATCTGATGATGCGATCCTGGAGAAATCGAGGGAACTCTTCAAATATTATAGGCACACCTATAGCGTTTTGGGTATTTCTTATAGTACCTTGAGCAGTTGCTTTTGAAAATTACCATTTGGGGAAGTTGAACTGATGATGAAGACCACAGATGGCCACTGAAACTACTCAATAATAAGTATTTCGTGGATTGCGATTCGATTACTTGAGTACGGATGTTATAGTATTTGTTATTATAAATACCAAATAACTTACGTTTTCTTTGTAATCATAATCCATAATTCATCCATCAAAACAAATATTTTCTTGTCATGACATTTTTTACGTCAAGGCTGACAAACTGTAATTTCTCCTTCTTTGTAGTCACTGAATGGCTAATAGACTAAAAAGGTTGTTCATACTTTTATTATATAATTGTTATTCACTTTTATCGATAGGACTAGCTTAATATTGTATATTATATTGTGGTTGTCTACTGATTAACGGCATTTTAAATTATAATTATAAATTTCTAAAACACACTCTCAGATTTTATCGAAGAGGTTTAATAAATTATGCTCGAATATAACTGGCTGATCAAATAACTGGCAAGATGGACTATTTTGGACTCTACAATTTGAATTCTGGTACAGAATGAGAATGGAATGGATTTTGAACGCTGAGTTGGGTATAAAAGGCGCTGGGGGCCATCTCCGGGAGTTCAGTCTTTGACCAGTTTTTGAAGAGTTTAGTTCTCGACGAGTTTTGACGAAGAGTGATGGAAGAGGAAGTGCAGTACCCGCTGCCCTGACTCCTTGTTGGGAGCCTGCTGCCTTGACGCCTTGTTGGGAGCCTGCTGCCCTGACGCCTTACTGGGAGCCTACTGCCCTGACGCCTTGCTGGGAGCCTGCTGCCCTGACGCCTTGCTGAGAGCCTACTGCCCTGACGCCTTGCTGAGAGCCTGCTGCCCTGACGCCTTGCTGGGAGCCTGCTGCCCTGACGCCTTGCTGAGAGCCTGCTGCCCAGACGCCTTGTTGGGAGCCTACTGCCAGACCGCCTTGCTCGAGCCGCTGTACGACGAAGACATCGTGGAGGAGAAGGCGATCCTGGAGTGGCCTGCCAAGCCGCCCCGCAAGTACTATACTCTAAGCCTCCTCCTCTTCTCTCCTGAGAGTGTGTCAGATAGGTAGGTAGGCCGGTTTCTAGGATAGGTAGATAGGTAGGCAGGTTTTTTATAAAATACTGTTTATTAATACTACATTAAATTTAATGGTACATCTATTTTACCCTCTTTTATTGGAGAAGCAGAAGGTATCGTTACAATGTTAAGCACTTTATACTCATCACAATGTATATGGTGATGTAGAGCTGATGGTGATGTACCAGGTGAACTCCTCAAAAATTAACAGCTCTGCACCAGGAAAAGCAATATTTTGTAAAAGGTGATAAGTAGTTTACATTTTGGCTTTTGTAACTAGATAAATTACAAAAAGCGTGAAAAAAAAAAATTTTAGCAAAAAAATAGAACCGACTTCCATATAAAAACACTACAAAGGCAAAAATAACTTTAATTTCGGAAGGCGGTGTCAAAAATATAAAAGAAACTACAAAACAAATGACACCGACTACCGAAATTAAAGTTATTTTTGCCTTTGTAGTGTTTTATATGGAAGTCGGTTCTATTTTTTTGCTAAAAATTTTTTTGATAACCTAATGAATTAAATAAAAAATAAGAGAACAAAACTATGCACATATTTTAAAATAATAACAACACGAAAATATGTAAATATCTATAAATACATAATATTTAATAAATAAGACAACAAAAAGCTATACCGCGAATGAGATTCGATCTTGGTGATCGCCGCGGAAACGCGCTGCGAAACCCGAACGGTGACACACTGGACCGCTCGAGCTCTGTAAACCAGCCGCGAAATTACGATGTTAAATGTAATGAAAAACACGCATCGACGAAATTCGCGCGGTGCACCCCGCAGTAGGCGGGACTACTCGTGTCCCACTTCATCTGCTTCACCCCCTCAAATGAGGGGGTGCGCGGGGCATTCTCTGTGATGTGTCTGTGAGTGCGCCCGATTGAGCAAGGTCAACGGGATTATAATGCGTCTTAAGCTTCGGTAAGCACATCTAGTCGTTGATCCTGCGCCTGAACTCTCTCCAGTCGTGTCGAATTGCCGTCTCGTCGGACTATGAGAGTACCTAAAGGAACAGAGAGTACATCTGTACTTGCGCACATACTTGTGCACTACATCTCCTGGGCCGCTGGCTAGTCTCCGCTGAGATTGCCTGCCGCGGCTGAAATCAGCCAGATTTCAGCCGCGGCAGGCAATCGCAGGAGAACTATTATTATTATTATAACAAACTAAAACCTTCTTCTCTTTTCTTTTACAGTTGTTTACTGTGACTACAACGGCTCTGGTCGCGCGCTTCAATGGGTGGAAGACTACATAGCAAGAGATGTTTTACCCACACATGCCACCAAATGTACTGGCTTGACATATACGTCAGGACAGAGTGAACTTTACAGGTAAATTAAATTTGTTTTATTTAAAGCTTAAATAGAATAAAGTATTTTATAAAATTAGGTTAGTAATTGGTATTTGCCTAGTTAGTGCAATGGTTTTAGTAGGATGCAAGTTTCGTGAGGTAAAAAGTAAGAGGATTTTGAGATTATTTATAAGAAAAAGAAGATCGATCTGGCCCTATTATGTGGTCTGAAGCTGTAGATGAATTCGGGAGTCTCTTTTCCCCGCTTCTGTAGTGCGATTACGCGAGATGTTTGCGAAGGCACATACAAATAAGATAGGTTCCACGCCATCTTTCGCAAAAAACTCTGTTCACTGGTCAGCATAGTGCGGGCGAGTAACAACAGCATTCTGTTAACTGTGGCGGAGAGATTAAACTCTCCTTTTATGATTCACTTTATGGGTATGACGATTAACCGGGGTACGTTTCCAATAAATTTATCGTCCTTCCCATAAAGCTAGTTATATCTTATTTTGTTGTTATCATGTACTAACCCCAGCCTAAGCATTCTACTAACACAACTATGGATTTTATCTGAAATAAAGAATTTTAATTAGGGTCCATCCAATTCAGGATAGACAGAAAAGATAGATGCATAAGATTTATAGATGAAGAGAATATACTAGATGCGCAGAATATAGAATTTGTACATCTATAGTCTTTGCATGTGACTTTTCAATACGTGAGTCACCGGCCATCCCGACGGCAGCCATGTCTCCGCTTCGCCGTAGACAAAACAGGTGTCGGTTTCATTGTCTATTGTCTAGTCAAGCACAATAACTTATATACAGGTGAAGCCGGCGGACGATACACTGGCATTTGTTATGAAATATGCGGTAAACGTGGCGGTGCTTCGAAATTTCCATAAACAATAGAAAAACATGAAGGAAACACTTATTAGCACAAACGTATTAGCATCCATTATTATAATTGAAGTTCAAGATGAAAAGAATAGACTGTATGCAAAGATGCTGTTGCTAAGCGTGTAGCTGTGACCTTGTATTAATTTGGATACAGGCAGAAATGGGGCGTTAGAAGATAAAATGTCGGCATCAAATCAAACTGCTAATAATAATACAGGCTGTAACGTTCCCTGCTGGGATAGAGACCTTCTGATGATAGGTCGTAATCCATCTACGCGGGCTAGTGATTAGTTAGAACAAAAAATTCAAAGATCGGGTATATGAAATCGGAAGTATCTTTGAATTTACTGCCTTAAGGCATGTCGTTTTCCTCACGATGCCTTCCTTCACCGTTTTGGTAGGAATGTTGATTATATAGATTACCCAAAGTATTGCACCAGCGCATATGCCGTCCAGACCACTGTCGGTGACAGTACCAGACTGGATTCAGTCACAACCTAATTCGTAAGACGGGCCCGTATTCACTTTCATCACTAATCTATACTTCTACCTATACTGATCTTATAAAGCAGAAAAGTTTGATTGTTTGCGTGTTTGAACGCGCTAATCTCCGAAAGTAATGGGTGGATATGGATGAAATTTGATGTGGACGTAGCTTGAACCTTGAGGAATCTTTTACTTCCTTTAAACTTTTTACTCCACTGCAAAAAGGACGATTATGTACTTATCGTGATAAAGTCCACAAGTAAAATAATAACAGCCTCATTTTCCTCTTTCCACCCACAGATTAGAATCAAAGTCTATAATCAGGAGCCTAGTGGGTGCCTGCCCCGAAGATGTGGCGGTGGTGGGGGCGACCCTGGTCCGGTTCCTCAGGGCACTGCGACCTGACAACGTGGTGCTGTTCGTGTCCTCCCGGGAGACTGAGAGACAGATAGCGCCTTGGCGAGAGTATGGTGCTAAGGTAAGATCAATCTTTTTAAATGTCTTCTGTACGTATCTATTTGTAAATAACTTTCTTTTTTGTGTGTGGCATCTCGCAGGTCAACCTCTGAGGTTGTCGGCTGTTTGTCCAGACAAGTCTGGTAAACAGGCAGCCTTAATTAATAAAAGCCTCCAGCTAGGGCTTATTACTGAAGTGCTCTTTGATTTTCTCTATCTATACTACGGTGTTACAGGGTACAAATTATTTGATAAGGTTGGGAGAATTTAGGTTGTAGTGGATAGTAATTTTGGAAGTATTGAAGCTGAGTGTGTATGAATTTTCACCGTATGAGATGTCTTCGTCGCATTTCTTTATTGATGGAAGTCTATCACAATATGACGGCAGTCACTATCTTACCTGACGGTAAGCGATGATATGGCCGAAGATGAAGCACGCTTACTTGGAAGTAGCCTATTCACTCTTGACTTTACGACCCATTATTTTATATTTTTGTCTTTTTCTGGTTGGGAAAATCAACAAATGACCCCTCCCGCTGTGAGTAGTGTGGAAGGGAGTATCAGACTCGTACTGACTAAAAACCCACCCTGCTCCTTCAGTTGCCTTTGCGTTCCGGGGCCGCGGTATCTCATTAGAACAGTCCCGCAACCCCGTAAGTCAATGCTGCTGACAGCTCTTTGAAGCGCGTGCGGAACATGGCCCGTCGCCGATTTGGGCCTGGTCCTTACCGGACAGTGAGCTACCCCTGCTCGCCGTCCACAGGCCCGCGTCTACGGTGGCCAGAGATCGGGTCGCGATCCCCGACGCCCGGGGCGTCTCTCGGGGCGGCTGGGGCGTGAGGAAGAAAGTTGTCTCTCCCTCACGCGTTCAGCCTCCTCCTTCGCTAGCATGACTGCTTCGCAGAAGGAGGCGACTGCATCCCATTCCCCTCGCCCCACACCATGACCTGAACCAAGGCCGGACGCGAGAAGTCGCCGCTACCGATCGCCCCCACGAGGACACGGTGGTGCTCCGCCTAAGCGGGGCACAACTCCACTGTATGCTCCAACGTGTCCTCCGGGTGGTCCCCACAATGACGATACCCGGGCGTGTCCTCCCGCTGTATCTGAAACAGGTACCTCCCGAAACAGCCATGTTCGGTCAGTACCTGTGTCAGACGGAGGGTGAGGATGCAGTGGCGATTCTCTAGCCACTCCTCAAAGAGTGGACTTATCGCCGCAATTGCGGCGTTCCCAGACTTTACGACCCCTAGGTTATAGCTATCAGGAAATAAAGACTTTGGCAGGGAATTCCACTCCTTAGCTGTACGCACAATGAATGTATTCCCGAAACGTTTTGTGCTTATGGGTGGGATGTCCACCATGTAACGATGGCGCATCGCCGTCCGTGCTCATAATGTATTCCGATTCAGATCCATACACCTGTAGTTTTTCTTTAGTAATAAGCCATTTTTTAATTAAAATTATTATATTATAAAAAGACCAATCATTGTGTCGGTGCCAATGACCGGTTAATGTTTAGGGTAATTCAAGCTGGTTTTTATGTTCTTTTTTCAACAACATAACATGATCCTTAATTATTTTAGGCAAAAAGCAACCCAAATAACCGACCTACCGCACTACAAGCATAATAATAAATTATGTTACAAATGAAATTTGGTCTCTAGAGTTTTTGTTCACAAATTGAGAGCTTGTCTGAGTGGAACGTTATTTGCAATGTTTTTGAAAAAGCATTAAATTGGTACTTATTGTTTTGCCAGTGCCATTTTAATGGACAGCCATTAAAGTGGCATTCTGAAGCCTACCGAGGGCAGCTAAAAGGTCGCATCAGACAGGCAAATAGTTGTTGATGAAGTGATCAATAGGTGTAGATAATTAGATATATAAACTTGATCATTCACTTGTAACAGAACATCGAGCATTCGACGTTTTTAAATTTGTCGAACTAAACAACGAACAGAGCCAAACATCGCTACGAAAATTTTCATGATCTTTCTAGCGAACGCTCTAGTCGATGTTCATCAATAAAATATTCTTCACTTTCTTCTTCGCTTCATAAATATTCAGCTCGGTTAAAAGTTCGAAGCATATTTACTGTCCTTTCGCTATAATGCGCGCCAAAACGCTCGATAGAATGCTCGCTAAAAGGCTCTAGTTTATTTTTCTGTAATGTAACATTCGCAAAAATGCTCATTACAAATGAATACTTAAAAGTGTTAGCAGCTAAAGAGAACATTGTGTTCGGGAATATTTCAGATGATATCAGTACCGTAGTACCAGATATCAGTATCAAAACGGTAGTGCGATAGTGTGGGTACATATTGTATGATGCTATTTAACAAGGAAAACCACAAAAAGTTTAATGGGATGAAAAATAAAAAGATCAAAACAATTGTCAGGCAAATTCTTTTGCAATGTCAAGAAGTTGACACGTTTAATACTGCATTTTCCATGGTCATATTACGTTATGCAGTTGCCATATGAATCCATTCGCATGTCGGCTAGCACGTAGTACTTGGCGCTAATTCAATGTGCTACCGACGCCTTGTTGTGTGTAAACTGGTACTTGCACAGATTTTATAATTAACTTGCAGGCGCGCGGGGCTTTGCTCATGTGGAATCTAACACGATAAAAGCAAAACCCTCTTTCTTTTGCAGTTGAGAAAAAAATAGCCAATAAGTTTCCTCAAGCTTCAAGCTCTTTTCACACGAAATTTTATTCATATCGACCCAGTATTTTCGAAGAATAGATAGATAGATATACTCTTTATTGTACACCATAACATAATTAAATAAGGACTTAAAAAACTACAAAGAGTGTTACAATGGGCGGTCTTATCGCTAAAAGCGATCGTTTACAGACAACCTTCCAACCGTGGACTACCCGCGTATTTATTTTCTCCTTCTGAGTCAAATCCATCCAAAGGTTGTCTGTAAAAGATCGCTTTTAGCGATAAGACCGCCCCTTGTATCACCCTTTTTAATTGTTAAGTCCATAATTTTATTTTACTGTTATGGTGTACAATAAATAATATATCTATCTATCTATCTAACCTTTGGATGGATTTGACACAGCAGGAGAAAATAAATACGCGGGTAGTCCATGGTGTACTATTCACTTATATACAACAAATAATAACCTACATACTCAATACACATATACATAATATATACATAAATAGAAAAAAGCTGAGTTATATAAAAAACAGTAACAAATTAAAGAGAGGGATAGAGATCTTTTACCATGTTTTTGAAAAAAGGAGCCCGTTTATACTCTTCCGCCATAATATTAGTACAGATTGGTAGCTGACTGTCTTCTTCCTATCTCTACTTCTCTACTAATAATATGTATAAATGCGAAAGTAAATCTGGCTGTCTGTTACACTTTAACGTCCTAAACTTAACCGTTTTTATGAGGCATAGAGATAGATTAGAGACCTTGGAGTAGGACATAGATTAGCGCGATCTGCCGCTGCACTGGGCTCGAGGCCGGTGCAGCGGCAGATCGCGCTGCGCCGAGAGGAGCTCCGTCAGGTCTTGGTGGCGGAATAGCGGCAGAGGCTTCTGCGCCCTACCGCCGGCCTCGCTACCGTCGAGGCGATCCGGCCAGTACTCGACGACTGGCTCGGGAGAAGGCACGGCTCCCTGTCGTTTAGAGTGACACAGGTGCTGTCGGGGCACGGCTGCTTCGGCAAGTACCTGTGCCGCATAGACAGAGAGCCGGACGCTCGGTGCCACCACTGCGTCCATTGCGGGGAGGACACGGTGCAACACACGCTCGCCGAGTGTGTAGCTTGGGAGGAGCAGCGCCGTGTCCTCACAAATGAAGTAGGAGGCGATCTGTCGCTGCCGGCCGTAGTGCAGAGTATGGTCGGCAGCGCAGAGTCGTGGGACGCGGTGGTGTCCTTCTGCGAGGACGTGATGTCGCAGAAGGAAACTGCGGAAAGGGAGAGGGAAATCTCCACTCCCTTCCCTGGCCGCAGAAGGCGCACCGGGCGCAGGGGAAGGGCGGACAACGCCCTTTTCCAGCCCCCATGAATGGGTCCAGGGGCGAGGGACTTGGGGAAGTCCCCCGCCCCCTATTCGATGGACCCGAGTCGCAGGCGCGCGCGGGTGTCGGCGCGCGCCTCTGAGGCGATGCACGGGGTAGTTCAACACTTCACTACCCCGTGCAGGAGGCGAGGCCGGGACAGACCCGGCCAGCACTAGTGCGGGGCTGCGGAAGAATTAGGTTTCCCGCGGCCCCCCGCGCACGTGTGAGAAGACACCGGGGTGGTTTTAGCCGGTAAGAATCCGGCACGCCCCTCCGCCATTCCCCAGGCGGAGGTAGTCCATGAGGATTTCCACCCGTAAAAAAAAAAATAAAAAGGACATAGATTGAGAGGTAGCGGGTTGGAACTCCACACACTATTGTCGTGAACCCACTCCAGACACAAGCATATTTAGCTTAGTTAGAGGTTCATTGGCAACAATGCACTGGTCGAGTCAAAAATCCAGAGCCTTGAACACCGACGACGAGTTGCAAGTCTATCGGTTTTCTATCGGTTGGTTACATTTCGGGGAGTGTGCGATGGAATTACACAATCTAATGCCGCCGAGCCCGTTCCATCATCGGACTACGAGACAAACAGCGAAGCGCCATCGTTACTTGGTGGACATCCCACCCATACGCACAAAACGTTTTGGGAATACCTTCATTGTGCGTACGGCTAAGGAGTGGAATTCCCTGCCGGAGTCTGTGTTTCCCGACAGCTACAACCTAGGAGTCTTTAAGTCCAGAGTGAATAGGTTACTTTTAGGTAAGCGTGCTCCATCTTCGATCACATCATCACTTACCATCAGGTGAGATAGTGGTCAAACGCGAACCTATTTTCAATAAATAAAAAGAAAGCATTTGATGATTTTCCCTCCAAAAAAAGGCTGTGATCATAATAACTCATTCAATCCGAAACAGTTGGGAATTTCCCAAGTGGTTTGGGGTTTGTTACTACGAAGTTTGATAGCTATCATTGTAGCATTGCGGAAAACGATGCGACGTCGACAGCTAGGTTTATTTCTCCCCTGGGGTTCCATTAAAAGTGATAACTCGTGAAACTTCAATATCCCATGTGACTCCTTATCTTTATTAGGTACCTACATTGTATAAAACAAAGTCACTCCCGCTGTCTGTACGCTTCTTCGATCAACAATACCAACTATTGTTGATCGAAGGTACGCTTAGATCTTTTAAACTACACAACAGATATTAATACAGTTTTCAGCAATAGATAGAGTGATTCACGAGGAAGGTTTTTGTGTATAATATACGCATATTATTAGTACATTGCGTCCGTGCGAAGCCGGGGAGAGTCGCTAGTATATTATAAAACTAAGTCTCCCTCCGCGTCTGTCTGTCTGTATGTTTGCGAAACACAGAAACTACGGAACAGTTTTCAGTCAGACCGCCCATTGTACACTAGTTTTATTCTTGTAAATATTGTAAGTTGTAAAATAAAGTATATAATAATAGGTTGGCACGTCACACCGATATTGCAAATAAAAAGGTTCGATGACAACATCGAAAATAGACTCTAGAATTGAATTGGTTATGCAATATTTAGTCTACGTTACTTTGTTTTTAATTAAAAAAGGTTTAATGATCAGTTAGTATCAATACAATAAGCTTACAACCAAAGCACTAACGTGCATCTATGACGTGTAGGCGCCAGTTTCCACTTATGGGCAATTGAAAATATATTGGGACTAGGCTATGCACGTAACACACGTGTCCAAGTGTCAAATGAATCGTGGAGTTGACCTAAGTACTGATAAATTGGCCTTGATAACTGTAGACTTTGATAATTGCATCTCGAAGATGGTCACTATTTGTCTATCCAACTGTTTACACTATAACTCTAACACCGTTTCAAGTTGCCCAAAGAGCAAAAGAAAGAAATTTTTTGTTAAAATTTCTTTCACAATTACAACTATCATCACAGGTCTTTACCTAATGCAACAGCGTATTAATAAAAACAAAAGAGATTAAATTTTGTAGCAAATTTGAAACATTTATATCCTTGTAAATTCACTGCGGGGACACAGGCGTCTTCTCTATGAGACGGAAAGGGCCGAAATCCATCCATCACGCGGGCCCACTGTGGTTTGGTGGATTAAATTCACTTAGAGCTCAAAAAATAGGTCAGTCTTCATGGCTATGAGGTAGTAAAGCGTGCTGAGTGCACGCGTCAATGGCGCCTCCCTCAAAAGGTTGGTATGACTTCGTGGAACTACTAGCAGTCTTGGCTGTTGCCGTTGCCACACGTAGTTGTCCGGGAAACACAGGCTAACCTGCCTTAAATAATCACAAAATGGACATTCCCACTCAATATTTTACAGAGGTATGAGGTGGATGCTAGAAATTAACATAACGCAACGCATGTCTGTTGTTTTGTTGCTTATGAGAAGTATTTATGGTCATATCTATTCAGTTATGAATCCACTTCTAATTTTCGTTTTTTCTAATTTTCGCATTTCAGAATCCTTCAGATTAAGATAGTGACTGTAACATGATACTTTTCTGCATATCTAAATGATAAATGTTCCAAATCGTATATCATAATTTACTCCGCATTTACACTCAAATACATCATGATCTAACATACGGTTATTTAAGTCAACCAGCCTGCATAATAACCATCCTAGTAGTAAGTAGCCGCTTCATATCGGTTGCAATGCAACTAAACGCATTACGTCCAGTAAGGCCGAATACCGATAACGTGCCCTTGAGTTATGTAACGGAAGTGTGGAGTTTTATAGTTTTTGCATACAAAGAAAATATACGGCCGTCAAATATGGGCGCCGCGCCGCCCGCGTCGTAGTAAATAACGCATGGAACGGTTATTTTATGGCACATTTTATATGTTTTTAAGCTGCGTAGATTCCTGTTTTCCTATGCAACGGTATTGCATTTAAATGTCACGTGTGTTATTGAGAAAGTTAGGTAGAAGTGTAGATGTTGGACTGTATTAGATCCGGTGATTTCTAAGCCGTAAGAATATTACTAGATTGCACTACGAAATTAAGCTGCTGCTTTTATGAAGATCTGCTACAATGATACAAGATTTTGATACAATGTCACTTGCCTTGTTTCCAAAAGATACACTGAAGTCATTATGAATATATTAGAGTCTAAGATGATTGTAATTAAAGCGAAGCAGTGCACATAATTTCTAAATTGCATCTTCGTCAAAAATTCCATGATTATTTTATGGACATCCCAAAATAAATACTTATGCAGAGGTTTGTTGAAGCAAACCCAAGTCTATAATCGACATGTGCTTTTGCTAGAATTATCGCTAAATATTGTCTAAAAATGTTTATAGGAATATTTATTTTTGGGGTTGATCCCAAATTCAAAGGTAACGTCCATGCCCATTCCGATCATCCGTGTATTTCCTTATTATGAAAAACGCGTAAACACAGTCGACAGACTGCGCTAACGATCGGCAAATTCCTTTATTTTATCCACAAAAGTATGATTTACATCATTTTCGCACGTGACCTGCATATGCGATGTGATACTTATTACTGGCCTTGTACTATATCTCGAGCCTGGCAGGCCTAGAAAGCTTAGCCCGTAGTTAAACAGGTGGTTGCAAGGTCTAGCGCGGGTCTTAAGGTCAGTCTGTGGTCGATGAAGTTGGAGAATTAGATAGTACATTTGTACTTACTATGCTAAATGGCATACATATGTGGTGTACGAATAATGCGAACACGAATAATTAATTTAACACACTTTATACATACTTCAGTGTTGCCTTGGCTGTTGTACTAGGAGATCCGGTATCGCAAGAGATAGACCCCCTTAAAAACATGATAGACTAAGTAGTCTGTATATTTTTTATATTGTCTTCTCAGACTATCATCAAGTAAATATTGTTTCTTTCATTTCTTTGTGGTTACTATTGATCAAAAGGCCAAATTTCGTACTTGAAAGCTTTTAAAACTTACATACACAAACACGAAAGTTTGTAGATAAATTAAACGTGTCTTTAAAATATCAGAATTGAATCTCAGGTTTATATTTAACTACTTTTGTTTGTTACTTATCTCAAAAATAGGCGTGTTAACGAAACGTATCTATGTACCGAACACACTCAAACTACATAATTCCATCTCAATACCTTCATGAATTTTGCCAACCCATATTTCTTGTGCGACCTTTAAACCGGGCGTGGGTGTAGATATATCACTTCGATACAGTGTATCCCTCTCTTCATCCCTGTATAACCTCTTACATTTATGACTTTTATATATTGATACCTTTTTATATTCTGCATATTCTCGTGAAAAGGTATGTGCTAAAGGTACACATGGATTATATCGTCTGACTTAAGCTACATATTTCTCTTTACGATGACTCAATCGTGTTTTCATTCTTCATAACTTTCTAATTTTTTAAAGCCATTTATATTTTTGTTCAAATAATTGTCTTCTTGCTTATCTTCTTGGTCACCTTTATGAAAAATAGTTACTTTTTATCTCCTGATTAATCTTTCACATCTTTTCCCGTCATGTGAGGAGCGCGATTTGATGATTTTTATTTATAGCGTCAAAATGTTGAGAGTCATGTACGAAAATACATTAACGATCTCGTTTATTTGTTTTTATATTGCAGATAGCTTTCTTGATAATTGACTTCCTGTTTTTGTAATAAAAAATATATTTTACATATTAATATTGATGTGTTTAATATATTCATTTCCCAGTGTATTTTTAAATGAAGCAGCTGAAATTTTGGAGGTTCATCAGGTTGTTCTGCTGTGCTTATAATGAAAATTTGTTTTACGAATGGTGTCCTTTCTTTTTTAGAACGGTGTCTAGTGTTTCCATAAAATCAACTGTCTGGTCGAATGACTGTTTTGAAGTAACTGACTGCTTCCCAAAATAAACAAATGACTAATTTCACATAATTTCCATATTAATTGCATAAAAGTTGTAAAACTTTCTACATGTTATATGGTTGCAATTACTTTATAATCATCAACAGTTGTAAAACTTTTATAATTATTAATGTCACATTTATGTCAGAGATGGTCAAGTTTACCGACGGATTGTTTGCAAACGTGATCACTTTATTACGAACGATGTAGTTGATTTTATTAGCATAAACTTAAAATGTTTACGAAACACTGTTTTGATAGTTTAGTACCTCTACCGTTTATTGCCATAATTCACTTGGCATTGTAATAATTTCTAATGTATTTAGAACATTGTTGGAGCTGTGTTTATTTTGTGGTTTCTGTCCAAGTCCTCCAATCTCAAGATCTATAATTATACAGTATGTTAACTAACAGAGGGCGTTCCCGTTAACCCACAATAGTATAGCATATGGATATATTTTTTTAGCATGTATGGACATGCTAAAAAAATATTACGATTTGAAAACAAAATGTTTTTTTTTTTTAATATTAAAATATTCACTAAAAATGTAAAATTGATACGTAAAAGAAACACTCTGTACACGCGTACTTGAAGGACGGCAACGTCGCAATTTATTTATGAATGACGGGCCGCGTGTGCGGCGATCTAATTGATGTGCTTATACTATTGCGGGTTAACGGGAACGCCCTCTGTTAGTTAACATACTGTATTATTGTAATAGTCTTCCTTCCTCATGTTCTCATGATCTTCTTCTGAGATAATATTAATATTCCCTAAATTGTTATTCTAAATTTCATTTCATTGCTCCCCGGTTTTTTCAAGTTTTGTGTTGAAGTTGACAAAGATAGGATTAAACATAATGACATAATGTCGACCCCGAAAAATTCGCCCAATGTTTTATAAGTAATTGAAATATGTTGGTGAATACTAATTCACTAACGTATTTCAGTGATATATTGCTTAGAAAGATTTTTTAAAACGTCGGGAAAGTTATGTGATTTTTGTGTTAGATGCGTAATAAAATTTTACATCAACAGATAATTGTGATTCTTTTAAAAATACACTGCTATAAGTGCTTATAAGCAGTAAAGTGTATCCTAAGAATCACAATGATTACCATAGACGTATGTATTTACACGTCTATGGTAATAATAAAACTGTACATCTTGTACGATCTATGAAAGAATAAATTCTCTTTGGTAAATTATTTGATCAATAGAATCAATAGAATAGAATATACTTTATTGTACACCAAAAGTTAAACACACCTTTTTTACAATAATTGCTTATTCTATGGTTACAATGATAACGATATTCTTCTTTAAAGCTTTTTTCGCAGACAATCGACTGCTATAGTCATAACTATGCAAATGTATGTGAATCATGAATCATGCTTTCGCGGGGCTTCTTATAAGAATTATTCGATCTCCAACTCTCCGTTTGTAAATGCATAGCGCAAACCCCAACAATAGTCCGGAAACCTGTTAGTATCAAGATTACTGTTCCTTAGGTCATTTCCTGCTCTTTATTATATTCTATGTAGCACCCTTCCTTCCTCATTTCATTCATAACCTACACTGTAACATTGGCATACAAAAGGTAAACAATAACGCGCTTTACAAAGTATTCCCGCTTCTGTCCTTGTGGGAGTAGAGTACCCACTTCAGTTAGGGCTATAGTAGACACGATACTTTTTTTCAGCGATTTACCGACGCGACGACTTTTTGTTTGAGTGCGATGAAACAGTTGAGCATCGAGACATTTCGTAGGTGTCAAGAGCCTTTCGAAAAAGTTACCTTGGACTGTCGGTATAAGTTCATTTTATCGGCGATAGTGATTGTCTAAATTCAAATAAGATTGGAATTTACCAGGTGACACTTCTTAAGAACGTGTTCATACCATATATTTTTGACTTTTCGACACTCTTCAGGCGACCAGCATCCGAAAGCGAATGGCTGAAGTAAGTATCTCTCTAAGCGAAATAGGTCTGTAGTTTTGAAATAAGGTATGGTTGTGTCAAATGTAAAAGGTATTAGACAAATAATGATTCCATGCATATAATAATCTACTGACGATACGTTTTTAATTTAGGGCGTTTTTCATAAATCGCCGCTATTGAAAATATGTATTATGACCAGTGGTCGGAATCAGGTAGAGTTATTTATGTACTTACACTGATTTCATACCCGGGATTAATTTTGAAGAGCAGAAAAATCCCGTGATTTATTAAATAAAAAGTTATTTACTTTTACACAGTTTATAAAAAAGGCGAAATATAAGTAAGTATGAGAATTTGCTTAAGACTATTAATAATTTGTAATGTGAATTTATTACTAGTAAAAATTGTATGTTAATTATCTTTGTTTTATTTATCTTATCTACTTCTAAGGTTTTTATTATTATTTATTTGTAATATTGTTGGTCACACGGGATTTTCTATTAGAAATCCCGGGAAGATCCATATTAATATCAACATTTCGATGCAAGTACATAAATAACTCCACCTAATACCGACCTCTGATTATGACCCTTACTTCAGTGTTCGATGACGTCATGCCACGTTCATGGGGGTTTGAGTCGTAGTATATAGCGTGTTTACAGGTCCTTAACGCACCTTGTTTAATGCTAGGCCCAACAATGACATCACCCCGTATGTACTGCCGCATTTTTGGTGATTTTGTACAACTGCGTGTTCGGAATTTAGATTGCGAGTTGTTTTATCATTTATTCGTTGGCATAATATCCCATATCCTGTTTTTATTATGCTAATTGTGATGGGGATTGTTTTTGCTAGAATCGCCTAGGTACTTCGACAGACATAATATATTAGACTTTGAAATAAATTATTAAATTGTTGCATAGCACTAATAAGATTATTAGATGACACCGATATGACTAAAGTGGTATTAAAATAATTAATTCGTGGTTTTCCTTAAAACAAAAATACTTAAAACTCTGGTAAGCGAACTTCCCGAGTTAATATTTGAAGGAACTGCTCCAAGTAAGGAACTTCATTGAAATTCTGAACATACTTTGTCTCTCGAGCTGTTTCGTTGTCATAATTATCATGTTCAGGTTGAAGATTGTATTTAATTGAAGTTGAGGGAGTAATTCGCTTGATGATCACGAAAAATTCAGATAGGAAAATATTAAGTTAGTGTTAATTTATCTCCATGTTTTTGATGAATTCTGGAAGCGTTTAACTTCACGATAAAATTCCATTATGCTGATGGTTTTTTTACTGGAAAGTACATATTCTTATCGATGGGATTTACGTCCATAACGGCACATGCACAGCTTTTAAACAACGTTTCCATTCTGATTTTGGTTTAGTTTTTTTTTCGTTCGCGAATACTAAGAAACAAGATTGAGCGCTTGTATGGTTTTGTTTTAGTTTTTTTTATCGTTTAGTTTAATAGTACCTTTTGTTTCAGTAGTGTCTTACGGTTATGCTTTCAGTTTTTTTGTTTTGGATATAACACTTCATGCAAATAGGCACAAAGACGGACTTAATGCATTCTCTACCAGTCAACCATGAGTGGTGAAGAGATAGTGTACATTATGTAATAATGTGCTTGTTATTAGAACCTACGTCATGTGACATCCAGCACCATGCGCTGGTCCCGCGTGGTGGATTACGACCCATAACCTCTTTAAGAAAGGAGGCTTGTCCGCCAACAGTGGGAACGATAGGCTTGTCTTTATTATTTTACTTAGTCTATGAAGGTATCTGTACATTATAGATTGCTATACGGATCAATAAGTCGTTAAACGTAAAGGAAATTGCTAGTTAGTATATGGCAGACAATTCTTCGAGAAATGTTTGAGAGAATTGTTATTGTATATCGCTAGTTTTTAGTTATATCATGCCAGAAAAATTTTCAAATTCATGAAGGAGTTCATTCACATCGATTTCAGAATAAAGAAGTTTCTGTTATCATCTGCATAGCCTTTTCCTAACCATGTTAATTCATCAGTGAGTATTGTCCATCTTTATACATCTATCATCCATGAAATAGTAATTTGTACTATATTAGATCATACCATTTACACAATAAGTCAGCAAATTGGGCGCGAGTGCTTTTAATCGTTTAGCAACTCGTGTAAGCTATATTAGTGTATCTTCATTGACCTGTCACTTCGTCTACTTTGTGTATGACCTGTCCACTCCGTTGACTAAGTTCCATTATTAATCTATGGCATCAACTAGTATTAGGTTCGTCCATAATCTTATAAGTGCTGTAATGAACTACTTACACCTAAGTGGTTGGACACTCTATCGTCATTTGCCGTCTTATTAGTGTAGTACGTTTTCAACACGCGATGTTATATCAATTAGGTTATCGCTTTTTGTTAATAATATAATTTTGCTATAAGAATTTAATAATATACTTCAATTTGCGTTAACGTTCAGTTTTTACGAATTTGAAATTGGTATATCACTTGGTATATTGTTCTAACTAAAGGCACAAGTCTTTCTTCATCTATAGGTATTAGACGTCATCACTGAGATCATTTTTATTCACCCTTTATTGGCCAACCCTTTACAGTTGTATGATTGAGTTTCAAAAGCAGAAAATCGATTAAGAGAGGAGACTGTTTCTTTATTGATGATAAGCTCGAGTTTGAGCATCATCTCGCCTGATTGTAAGCGATGATGTGGTCGAAGATGAAGCACGCTCACCTAGAAGAACATAAACTGTTTAAATCTTAGTCTTAAAACAAATTTCTATTCATTCAGGACTTCTTCTGTCCTTGCATTACGTGCTGGTTTTTACAAATGAAAAATAAGGGATAAAGACTCATAAATAAAAGAACCTTTTTTAAGTCTGGCTGTTAACAAGCAGAACACAAAATAAGGGATCTCGGTTGTGTACTTGCCTTTTTGGTTATTATATGTTTTGTTACAATCGCTGTGAGGTCATATGTCGGACAAAGATTCATGAATGTTTATTTTTATTTATTGTTGATAGGCTTGCGTTTAACCACCATTTAAACTGATGTTAAGCGATGGTGTGGTCCAAGATGAAGCACGCTTGCCTTTTAACCTATTCCGTTTTGACATAGACTCTCAGGTTATACCTAACTGTTAGGAAACACAGCACAGGTTCCGGCAGGGAATTCCACTCCCTAGCTGTGCGCATAATGAAGATATTCCGAAAACGTTGTGCATATTGTATTATAGGTGGGATGTCCACCATGTAACATAGATGCATCGCCGTTTGTCTAGTAGTCCGATGATGGAACGGGCCTGTTGTTGTTATTCACGGAACAGCTCGACACACTTCTTTTTTAAATATTTTCATATATTTCAAAAGTATTCACACTCCTATACAGGTTAACAAGCGTTATGGAATTTCTTTAGATGAACTTTGACATCAAACATAGTTGACCGCATTTTTACTTATTAAAGTGGACAAAAGTAGTTTTCTAGCATAGTGAAAGAAATTGGATGTAGTAAAGGTGGGTGGTAATATGACTGCAGTAAAACTCGTTGGTATAGTATATTAGTTAGTTTAATTTAAACTAATATTACCTATAATATGGTAGGTAGAATTGTTTACCTGCGTGACTATTTGTCTTTAGATCGAAATCTCTGGAAGTACTTATCCAATTACCAAAATACTTGTGCAGAATGATTAATTATCGCACTTGTTATAGGCTGTTTTTGATTCCTGAAAAGTTAACCTCCAGTTTGAAGACGTGGGCGATAACTATTATGGAGTAAAATACACGAATTCTACTTATAATTCACTAACAGGATTACTTATAAGTCTGACCATTTCCAAATTGCCATAGGTCTATTTATGGGTATATAGCTGGCCTTAAAATAGTACACAACACAACTCTAATTTTGGTACATTGAATAAATCAGTCAATATAGGTTGAGAAGCCTTAGATTATTTTCTTCACTAGATTTTCATGATTCGACGTGGGAAGCATAGTTATTTATAAAATAACTACCGCGCTTAAATTTACCATTAAATCAATCAATAAGAAATTCTAATAGATGCATTGTTTAGAATAGATTCCTCGTATATTGCAGACAGCGCGACATCTTTATGTGTCTTGTTCAATAAATTGTTTATTTCGCCAATAATTTTCAAACTTACTAATATTATCTTGCGAGAAAGCTAGCACTGTTGTCTTCATTAACATATCTGAGATTGAATTTAAATCAATTATTTATTTATTTATTTATGTACACACATGACACTTACAAAAGAAAAAAACATAAATACAGACAAAAGAGCACAAAGGTGCTGCTTATTTGCTAAGAAATTTATTCCAGCAGACCTGCGATAGGAGAGTTGAAGAGGAGATGATAGACACAGTGCGTATAAGTACTAATTACGATAAATAAAACATACTTAGCTAATAAATTAAACTATAGTGATATAATAAACAAATATACATAGAGTTAAAATACATATTAATTTGTACATGATTGCTTTTATAGTTGCACCTGTCAGGGTTGGAGTTACTTTCCTGTCACCATTAATTTTAGTTCCTGTATTATTTGATGTTTCTAAATCGTTCCCTTCAAATACAATGATTTCTGTTTCAGAAACACTTTTTAATCCACATGCATTTCCGTTGTTACAGGTCATTAAAATACCAGAAACAAAAGAAGGTTACATTGATCTGAACAACTTAGAGCAGAGACTGCAACAGAATTCAAATTCAGGGAATAGAATGATCGGCTTCTTCCCAGCGGCATCAAAACTGACAGGAGTCTTAGCTGATGATGTAGCCACCACACTACTTCTCCATCAGTATGGAGCCTGGTCTTTTTGGGACTATACGCTGGTAGCGCCATCTTCTGCAGTAGACATGAATCCTACGTTCCCTGGAGTAGACGAAGAAATGGTGAAGAAAGACGCGCTATTCTTTAACTGTGAAAAGTTTCTTGGAGGAGTCCAGGGTCCCAGTGTTGTGATTGTTAAGAAGAATGTCTTTTGTGATACGCCGATTTATTCCGATGATGTTGAGGTATGTACAGGAAATAAACTATTTGAAAAACCAGTAAAACATAGTTTACAAAGACAATATTAAAAAATAACAGTAAAATTGTTAAAATTCTAACACAAAAAATACATAAAAATTCTCTAGATAAATATACTTTTAGATACGGTAAGACTCTTGAAGGTGTTTTCAAGTCTTTGGTAATGCTGTGAAGACAGGAAGGAAATTGAAAGACTTAAATATGGATGAGCTCATGATGGAATCTTTCTTGAAATTTCTGTAGCTTCGAGAGTATTTTCATTGAATATTATCAACGTTCTCAGTAACTTCTCTAAGTTGCAATTTATTCAAGTTAGTGAAATCTTAGTTGTGTTTTTAGTAGTTATTGTGTTCTTATTGTAACTATAGAATAATTATTACCAATAAATTATTCATGTTTTCGCTTTTATGTAAAAGTTAAGGTTAGAATCATCTTCAAGGATAATATTATTACTAATTTCGCTGTAAGAATAACTTTTAAAGTTGTTGTCTTTATCAAATTTCATTTCAATAGTTTAAGATATTTCTAGAATATTGGTTATTCAAACTCTCAAAGTATAGAAGCAGTGTTGTTAGATTTTAGACCGTATTTCTATTTAAGTAATATTTATTTTTCAGCTATTGAGCGAGAGGATTGAAGAGTTGAAATGTACAGAAGGAGTAAGAGCAGCTCTTGTGATGCAGCTAAGAGATGCCGTCGGCCTTCAGACCATTGCTGAGAGACAAGACAATATTAGCAAGTAAGTATTTTTTCACATTAGCCCACTTTTGACCTCGATGACGGAAAGCGATAGATAAGGTCTACAATGAAACGAGCCCAAAAGATGCCTGTTCAATCTTTCTTTAAAGGCTGATGGGTTATATGTAGTAGCATAGAAGTCGGTAGTGAGTTCGACTACTTGGATAAATGTGAAGGAGAAGCACTTAGTACGACAAGACGGTATATCGACTAAGTGGTTGATATACCGTCCCTGCAATACGTGTGGTAGACTGGTAGTGAAGCCGAGATAGAGAGATCAGATCGTGGAGCTCCTGAGCGTTGAAGTACAAGCGGTAGAAGACCGAAAGGCAAGCAACGTCGATGATCCTTTTAGCTATTTCTCTTTCTGATTTTTAATCAATAATGCTTCTACGGTCTTACGGATATGGTCCTTATTCGCTTGGGATCATTTACGACTTGCACACGTGATATCACAGGCCAACGCTACCGTAATTTATTTTTTTCGAGCTATAAAAACAGATGAACCGTTACGCACAATCAAATAGAAACAACTTTCGTTTCAAGTAATCTTATATCTTGAATTGAGTCTCTCTTTATATCCATCATTTAAGATGGCAAAAAATTAATAAGAAGATAAGTAACTGTTAGGTACCTAATTATAACTGTATTCGCAATTACGTGGCTCGATGTTTTATCTTAAATATTCCATATGTGTTTTGGAAATCGTACATACAATAAAGTTCTTAATACCATATCCTTCCATGACAGGTGTGCAAAATATTGAAAAATAAAAATATTTCATTATTACATAACGTATTAAAGATTTATAAATAATAATATATTATTGTTTAAAGTAATTATAGATTAAAATCATCATTTTCAAACCACAGTAAATACTGTGTAAGTAGGCTTTACGATTAAGATTTTTTTTTAAATTCGTGTTTAAATAAATGTATATCACAATTTTATACTAAGAACCCAAAAATAATGCACTTTTATCAAACATCTTCATTCTATGGCTTGTCTGATACTATTCAGACTTATCCAGGATTTTTCGGCACAATACATCCATAGTTTCTTAAAATTATTTAATATTGGCAATTTATTAAACCATAATGCGAATATTTGGCCGCATTATTTAGAACCCCAATAAAGGTGAACCTTGTCTTACTGCCTCCATTATTACATCATTTTGTTTCTAAAAATAGAGTTATTTCTGCGCCAAGGACATTTCTTGAAGCGTTGGAGCATACTCTAAGCTAAGGTAATCTAAGCACGTGTTACTTCAATAACGAGTTCATTTCGCTTCAGTAGCTCACTTGGGAACTCGCCATATTGACGATGATCAAAGACTTTATGATTAAAGTTGTGGTCTTGTGATCTTGTCATAGAACATATTAAAATTATTATTTCGATGCACTTGAACGGGGCACTATTGTGTAATAAAGAAACGTTAAAAATATGCTATTTAGAAAATTAAGTGGAATTTTTGATCTATAGTATAGTATTTTTTTCTTATGTTGAATACATGCTCATGTTTGACAACCATATCATCTGATCAAAGATGATGTACGGTTACTTAGAAATAACCTATTCACCTTTGATTTAAAGACCCGGTGTTATAGCTATCCGGAAACATGGATTCCGACCATCCTCCGACAGGGAATTCCACTCCTTAGCTGTTGTACCTATGCATAATGAAAGTATATCCAAAACGTTTCTATATCTATATACATATTAATAAGTGAAGCAAAAACTATGTATCCCTTTTACAAAAACTATGCACAGTTAAAGTTTACATGCAGCCTGCAGGAGTGCAGAAAACATTTTTTTGTTATAACAACGTTCTGACTTTATATGAATTATGGTCGCTTTACTACCACTGGGCAGCCTAAACTTCAATTTAAATGAAACCATTGCGAATAAAATTCACATTAAATTAATTGCGAAAAAGCTAGCTTGATATTTAAATCACAAACCTGTCCAAAACATCATACAAATAAAAGAACCGAACACACTTTAACAAAACTTTTCGGTAAAAGCTTCGCCTTTACAAAATGTGAGTGCATACCTATTTCAAAAATGGAATATATGAAATATAATACCTTCCGCTATAGAGGTCGCCATGTTTGTTTTTACGTTTTCGAATATGCAGAGACAAGGCAAGGGAAAATTACTGTGCAGCCAGGTTCATAGTGTCAACTCAGATAGAATTTTGTTTACGCCGACGCAAACAGAGGCTTATTTATTGTACAGATTTATGTTGACTGGTTCCCACTTAACATTTACGGAATATTTGCAACGGAAATATATTTTGTAAAGTTATTAATTATATTTCATATTTATGTTCTTTGTTTGTTATTGATAATAGGCTCGCGTTTGACCACCATCTCACCTGATGGTAAGGGATCGAAGATGGAGCACGCTTACCTAAAATTAACCTATTCACTCTTGACTTAAAGACCCCCAGGATATAGCAATCGGGAAACACAGGCTCCGGCAGGAAATTCCACTCCTTAGCCGTACGCACAATGACAGTATTCCCAAAACGTTTTGTGCGTATGGGTGGGATGTCCACCATGTAACGATGGCGCATCGCCGTTTGTCTTGTAGTCCGATGATGGAACGGGCTTGGCGGAATTACATTGTGTAATTCCATCGCACACTCCCCGAAATGTAACCGATAGAAAACCGATAGACTAGCAACTCGTCGTCGATGTTCAAGGCTCTGGAGCTTTGATTCGACTAGTGAGTCTAATGAGTCTTTTCGTGTGCTCGAATCTTTAAGTTTGATCAACGCTAGTCGAGGTTGTTCCGTGGATGGGTATTTAAACATAATATGTGATTCCTCCGTTCCTTGAAAAGAGCGTGAAGCGGTTTATCCCGGTTGTCATTTGCATATCTTTGACAGCTGTTGTTACGGGTACTCGGAAGCCAGAAACTCTGGCACCTGGCTTGTCAAGGAGTATCGTGTTGTCCAGCTACTGAGTTGTGTTGACGTCACTTAGGCAGTTGCTCCATGCAACTAGAACACAGCTGCATCCAGTTATACCCTGTTTTTTAATCTCAGAGACAAAGTTGACGTTACGACGATTGCCAGTTTTTTGCAAATCTTAAATAGTGATGTGCTACTATCGAAACTTAACGTTGATAAAATCAAGTACCGGTTTTTTTAAAATAATGTGTAGAATATGTAGAATATAATAATGCTAATTTAAAACTAGAAATACAAAATTAAGAATGTAAGATATCTATATATCTGTAATTAATTATGTTATTAAAATCATAATTAATTACAGATATTCGTTAATCAGATTCAAATAATGACTTCATTTCTTGGAAATATTCTGAAACATCAGAATCACCACCTATTTCTATGGTAAACATATCAGTAATGTCGTCAACTATATGGCCCAGATGACACATAAAACACAATAACTACCGATTTACACAATAAATACCGATTTATTGCAAGCAAGCGGAACCCAATCGAACACATATATTTATAAAAATGGGATGGGTCACGCCTGCTTGTTACTTTTTGAAATAAAAATGTGCTTGTTTCTTTCCTTTCAGTTGAGCAGTCAGGATTTTTTTTAAATTAACTTTTAGTTTAAATATGTTAAAGATTTCACAGATTATTTCATTCTTGCTAGGAATTGTGGTCTTGAAGTGTATTTAGAAGTTTATTTGGATCAACTGCACAAATATAGCCTTCTAGTTTCCTTACTCTGCTCAATACAATATAGACCTTTTGTAAATAAATTAGTAGTTAAATACATCCCAGCTAAGGTCGTCCCCTGCAGTTAATATTGGTGTCGGGCCGGGTCAATGAGACACTATTCCCTACAATTTCATAGAATTAAGCGTCCACCGATGTCATTGTCGGTATCGGTGCCGAGCCGGGCCGGCCAATGAAGAAACACCCAATGTATTGTTACTGCCCAGCACAATATAAGCAGCAGCATCATCACAGGGTCAGGGACAAGCCAATAAAATCATTACCACCTTCACCAAGTGAAGGTACACCAACTCTAGCTGGCCTATAAAGTTATCAAATACCAATATTATAAGTCAAGGAAGAAGGAATAATTCCAACTTTATCCTTTCTATAGTGTTACGATTTTTCAGTCTTTTTAGATATTTAATTTATATGATATTTAATTTCTATTTAGTTTTATACAAGTAAATCACATATTTATAATGTATGTTTTTATAACTTAGTTAGAGGGGTCAACAAGATTGCTAGTAATGTGAATTATACCCACATTGCGAGTTTTCTTTATAAAAAAAAGACCTATTCAACGATATCCCACTTGATATAGTTTGCCGATTTTTGATAATTAATTGTTATTTCTCTAGTGACACTCGCATAGTTAAGACGAATTGAGTAACGTGAGAATCATTCAAATCGGCCCACGCGTTTGGCCTGTACATCACTACATAGGTACAAACATACATATTTACATACATACACAGACTGTGAAACACATTACCCTCCTTTACGTCGTGCAGTCGGGTAAAAAGTTACGATTCAACAAACCGGTATCGTAGGTACAACACTGCGCAAAAGAGCGGGCAACATTATTTCTAAACTTGACATTTGCATGTGTCAATTCTGTCTCTGAGATTAAAAAACAGGGTATAGACTGAAGCCGATCCCTAAATAGTTAGGAAAACGCTAAACAGAAAAAGATGGATGATGATTTATGTGCGACTAGGGTTGCCAGATCAAAAAATCGAAAATACGGACTAAATAAAAAAAAATAAAAAAATAAAAATAAAATCTTGGCATTTGATGAAAATTCCTGACTTTCTTTAATTTGAAAATAAAAACAATATATTTTTTTTGTGTCACTCTTTCATTCAATTGTAGAAATTCCGGACGGTTTAGGATTCCTCCCTCCGCATTCCGGACAAAGACCTATATTACCGGACATGTCCGGAAAATTCCGGTCGTATGGCAACCCCATGTGCGACAAACCTTTTGGAATTTTGATTAATTGGAATTAATCCGTGAATCGAAGTTTCAGACAATTCACTCTTTTGTGAGATTTTATTTCGAAGACAGTTAGGTTTGTCCTTACCCATTGTTAAAACGGAGATAATTCAAATGGAGTTTAATGAAACTCTTGTGTCTGTCTGGGAGAGGTATCATGAGACTTTAATTAAATGGGCTCAGATATTTATCACCTGTTAAATGAGAAATATTATCAAGGACTCTGTTGCGCTTGTATAATTTCAAAGAAACTGAACATTCTCACATTTATACATACATATGTACACTATAAATTCATACAGAAATACATATATTCATTTGTGTAGGTATTCCCAGTTGAACGGGGAAGTAATAATTATAACATGATATTTATGTGATAATATGCGACAAATAGGTTGTAAATAATTCAGTTATAATAAAACTGCGTTCTTGAGTAATTGCTAGAGCCGTTTATTGTTCATAGGTTCGCGTTTGTCCACCATCTCACGCGATGATGTGGTTAAGGATTGGATTATTTTAGATTTTATGCCAAATTAAACTAAAGGTACTTGGTACATAATCTATGCTATCATTTCGATGTTTCCCCATAGGGAAACGGTCCTCTACTCCTGGACAACCAAATGGCTGAGGAAAGGCCGATTTTTCGGGTCCATGTTGGTATATTTATATGAGATATCAAAACGTGTCTAATATTTATTCAGCTTCTATTTATTCTTCTTTCAACTCATGTCATAGTATCGAACAAATTCATAAAAGGATAAGTCAATTTCTTATTTAATATAAATGACTACCTGTGCTGTATTTGTTGCAATGCGACGTAAATTATAACGTAAACCCAGATCACAATGCTGATGTGATGATGCTTTATCATCAATTCATCACAGTCTGATCGATGATTAAAGAATGCATACAGGCCAAAATACAAATATTGATTTTGATTATAGAAGATAATGTTAATTCCGTTCAGCTTGCTCGTTAAGTTTAAGACGGTTTTAATAGTTTTCATTTCTATTGATAATATCATAATTTAATGGCTCAAAAATAGTCTTCAGCTGAAAAACTCCAAAAATATAGTATATTCTGTATAAAATCCGAAGTGTTCCTTCTTTTCTTTATTGTGTTTGATGGTGATATGATGTAATCGAATATCTATAGATTCACGAGTTCAAAGCCCCAGGGACGAAGAACAAGATTGGTCCCTCTACACAATGGGAAGGACTACAATTACTGAGTTGTCTAACTTTATCAATACCCTCGTTATAAGTTCGACATTATCCGTCCTGGTTTGACATAGCTTTTATCTACCAACCCCATTAACTACTTGGGATATTAGTTAATTTTATCTTAATGTACTTTGATGTAAATGGTGTAACTACTTACTCTGATTGGACAATGAATGTTTTTGTAAATTTGCAACAAAAGGCCTAAAAGGTGTCGGACTTGTGAACGAGAGGTCGCAGGTTCGAACCCGACCCATTACATTATTATCGTTAACCCTCCAGACACAAGCATATTTAGCTTAGTTTGAAGGGTTAACAAAATTGCTTGTAATGTGAATTCTACACAAATTCATAATTCTCTTTAAAAACAATTAAGCTCTGCTAGATCTAAACAGAAGTAACTGAAAATTTCGGATTTTTTTGTTATTCTTACTTCCAAATGCTATGCGACTATATGCACCTAATCTACTCAACAGATATACTAAAATATTAAAAGATAGAGAAGTCACGACTTGCAGCGTAATTTTAAAATGTGTATTTATTGATTCAAAATGTACACCTCAAACGATGAGTAACTGAAAATCTACCAATTTTGAGTTGATTCATTTTAAATCTAGCAGTGCAAATGTAAAATCATTTTGGGCACTAGTTGCGGAAATTCTAACAAACTGTTAATGAATTTCAACGATACGATTAGTCGGTCATTCATAAATATACTATCATAGATCTAGAATATTTATTTTGATTGTAAATAGCTTGTTTTCATGGCGTGTATCCAAATTTCTAGACAGTCCACGTTCTGGACTAGTGTACTTATGTTTTTGTTTGTTTCTTACATTCATAATCATGATTGACCTGAAAATTCAATACAGTAGACGATACGGATTTCTTTATCAACAGCTTAACATATTATTTTAATATCAATCATTTAGTTTGGTGATCGTAATACAAACAAATAAGAACTGTTAATTTTCTTTGAACACTCGAAGTGCACGTAAGTGTTTAATGCATTGACATTCATCACTGATTAATCATAATTCTATAGTTGCTCTTGCAACTAACAATGCTACTTGGAAAGTACCTAATGGAGTTAGCTATTTAATGAGTCGCTTTATGCTTTAGATGTAAGCATAAAGCGACTCATTGAATAGCTTATGAATACTATTGTGAACAATGTGCCAATATTCTTTGTATAGAAATATAACTTCATCGTTTTATGGGGTTGTTTGTTTCGCTACCTGTATAATATTAACATATATTAACATATTGTCTATTATTGATGGCGTTCAATGGAAGATTTTGAACTATTTCGCATGTTAGACGCCACTGATAGAATCAAAGATTTGTCAAGGTCTTTAAGTAATATATCGATTTGGCTATTTGAAAAAACTTTTTTTTTACCTTTAATGGGTTTACTTTGACTTCCCTAATTTGAGAATTCATGGTATAATTATTATTATCCACAGCCTAACTTCACCTATTACTAGCCTAGTTGAGGCAGTATCCATGTTCATACAGTTTTCTATAGGTTGATCTATAATTTACGTACATACGTACACAAAGTGTAGAATAGTTTCTTCAGCAACTATGTATTTCATGAGCACGGAAGGCGGCAGACTTAGCCCAAGTCTGTGCGTCATCCGTCCAGAGTTGCTGACAGACTATAAAAATTTATGATGTGGCATATAAGAAGGAAAACTGGGAATTACGTGGAAGTTGTCTTTAATAATGTAGAGTCTTTTGTTAGTCTTATCACTTTTTAGAAGATGTATTTTTATAAACTTCTTCTAAGACACTGTTACTGGCTCAATATTTTTCTGTATAAATGGTAACTAGTGTGATATCTTAACTTAATCTTTAGTCTGATGCCAAAAATGTTCAGTCATCTGCAGTTCCAAGGGCTGATCCAATAATATTTTGGCAACTTGTAGGTTAGGATTTAAAAATAGCATTAAATTTTCTTGCTTCTATGTTCTTTATGCCAAATATCTTGTAATTCTCCTCACGGTATGCGCAATTTAGAAGACAAATAGACGTAACTGCAGCCGTCTAGTTTGGCACTATTCCCTTCTCTTCACAAGCTAATCTAACTGCTTTACCGCAGTTTTTATTTCGTTGCGGCTTCCGCAGCTCGAATATACATAGAAAATTATTTCGATAACATTTCAGTCTTGTAATACGAGTTTGAGATACAATTTGTGTGTTTTAGAATTAACATCTACATGTAAATTCTAAAACACACAAATTGGCTTGGCACTTTTATTAAACGACCTCAAATTGAAGCTGAAAATCTAACAGCACTTATATCTGCCAACTATTCAAAATAATTGGTTCCAAGATAGATCCTCGCAGGAAACCTTTCTAAAGTAATTATAATAAAAAGTAATACCTCTATCCGTGATGACGCAAGTATCTGATAAACTAATAATAACCCTCTGTTACGACTAACAGACATTCACGATAATGTTACTAGAAACATTGGAACTAATTCATTAGGGTTTCTTTTGGAAGTTTCAAGTCCTTTATTAATGGGAATGCTTGTTGTAAAACAATGATGTGTAATTCAATTATGTTATTATCTGTTTGCGATATCTACGGCTTTGTCTGTGATATTTATGCGAAGAAGAGACATTTTTCTTCTGCTTTGATGCCAATTTTACACACGAGCGTATTTTTGTATGCACAATTGTGTATACATTCAGCTTTACTATTGTAATTTTTTTTTTAAATAAGATTTCTTAACATAACATTCGTAGAGAATAACGAAGAATGCCTTAGATATTAAACACACATGTAAAACTATTTTAAATACATGTTTTCCGTTTGCAAAGACTCATTGAATGAATATAGACAAAGTTGGCACAAAGTTTCGTCGCCAAACGATTTGTTTGCAGTACTGGTCGCCACCGCTTTTTTCCTACGCTTGCTTGGCGCCTTCTCAATTTCACGTAACCCATTCGACTTTAGGTTTTGCAGTATGTCGATTGTTTGGTGGAATGACATTTTTTTAATTGATCATTTGCATGTAGTTTATATTATATACCTACTGGTGATATTTGGTATTTTATATTGGGGATTAAAAAAAAACTCGATGCAAATTCTATTGTTTTGTTTGCCGATTACATTCTCAGCATAATACGAGTAATTTGTGCTAGCAATATGCTTGTGAATATAAATAAGTGTAAAGGGATCCACAATTCTATTGTAAAGGTATTTTACTAATCATAATTTTATTACGTAAAACCTCGGTGCAAAATTCTGTTGTTAAGTTTTCTATTTAAGAATTAAAGTGCATGAATATGTGGATACATAAACCGATTAGCATATAAAAGTAATTTTCGTGGGAGCAACGGAGGAAGTGCAGCCGGATGGCCAAATACTTCGCTTCCTAACTGAACATTGAACGCTTTCCGATGGAAGCACCAATTGATCGAACACTTATCGATAATTTAAGCCAACCCCGTTCTGAGAATCCATCGAATGCTTCGGCTGAATGATTAGGGCCTATTATTATTTTAACCCCCTGCTGATGTAATTTGGACATACCGATATTAGTAGAATTGGTGTTTGAAAGTGCTGTTGTGTATTTTTGCTGGACCTTTCTTCGTGAGGTAATTTAAAACGCTTTTTGCTTATGTCAGGTTTTGTATTGGCTGATACGTAGTTTTTAGGGTTCCGTAGCCGAATGGCAAAAAACGGAACCCTTATAGTTTCGACATGTCTGTCCGTCTGTCTGTCTGTCCGTCCGTCCGTATGTCACAGCCATTTTATTCCGAAACTATTAGGACTATACATGTAAAACTTGGTAGATAGATGTATTCTGTGAACCGCTTTCCGATTTTAAGAGAAAATTTAAAAAAAATATTTAAAATAAAGGGGGCTCCCCATACATGGAACTGAAACTGAAAATATTTTTTTTCATGAAACCTATACGTGTATGATATTTATAGACAGGTCTTTAAAAATTACATTATGGTTTCTAAAATGACTTTTTCATTAAGTTAATCGTCTAAAAGATATACGCTTCCAAAGTGGTAAAATGTGTGTCCACCCCCTCTAACTTCTATAATAATGAAGTGAAAAATCTAAAAAAACATATGTTGTAGATCTTAATGTAAACTTTCAACCAAAATTGGTTTGAATGAGATCGAGTCAGGCGTGTTTGAGATACAGTATATTTTCAAAAACCGCAAATATAACTTTGTAATTCATACAAATTCTATGAAAAACAAAGTTATTTGGCGTAGTTGTAAAAATTGTAAATAAGCTAGTTTTAAGAAATTTGTAAGGTTTTTTGTTTTTTTTTTTTCAAATAAATATATTAAGTATGTTATAGGTTCCGTTCCATAGGTTCCGTAGTAACTATAATAAATATATTATAGTTACTACGGAACCCTTCATGAGCGAGTCCGACTCGCACTTGGACAATTTTTTATTTTTATTTTGAGCTAATTGAAACGTAATTCAGGTTCTACAATTTATGTAGAAATATTTTTTTATTGATAATAGGCCCCCGTTTGACCACCATCTCACCTGATTGTAAGTGTCGAAGATGGAGCACGTTTCAATTACTCGTGTTTAAAGTGGTAATCCGCAGACAGCAAAACTACGAAACCTAGAGAATTTAAGCAAAATAATACGAAAACGACATAATTGCGCAAGGCTGCCGTCTCGAATTCGCATTTCCGCAAATGTCCACGTACGAGTGTGACTCGGGCATCGAATCCGGGTCATTGCAGCACTGCCCTCGAAAACCAGTAAATGGGTCAGAGGAGACGCTTGAAATAGAACAAGTTGCTATGTGGCGCCGATCGTCCGAGTACGTCACGTCAATGAAATTAAAGGAGAACTGACTTTGTAGTTTGTTCACTCAACATAGTGTTAAGAGAAATTACGAAGACATATATATTGATAGGTTATTTGTGTAGGTCATCATTATATTAAGCCATAATATAATGATGACCAACACAAATAAACGTTAATAATTAAAGTCATAAATTCATCATTCATTGCATCTGAAAATAAAATCAAAACGAAAGTTAGAACTTTTACAAATATTTGAGTATTTTGATCTTTTGCAAAAAACAGCATCTACAGAATCCCATTGTTGCGGCTTTTATACTAAAAAAATAACCAAACCCAAGCCGATTATAGTATTTACAAAGTTATAAATAAAACCTTTGACTCACACAAGTTACAAGTAAAAAAACAGCTGTTATTGGACAAAAGTTATAATAATTTTATTATCATCCCACAGACCACCCAAGATTGACAAGTTCACGAACAAATCGCCCAGTAGACTTATATGACTTCATTACCCAAGGGTAGGCTGGCAATCCTCATAAATTTGCATTATTACCACCTTTGAACTTAATAGCGTCATTGCTATACTTAACTGCACATTTTATTTTTTCTTTCCTGAACATTTCCGGCCTGCTTTTAGTTTTATTGTTGAGGATAATGGGGCAATGTTTATTTCTAGAAGTCAGTCTTATAATTAAAGTTTCTATTACTTTGGTTGAGCTTCCGGAATCTGCATTAGGACACGAAGGAAGGACATGTGTCTAAATCACCTTGATTATTTGGGCATGTTTTGTGTTTTATTCAGCAATCTTCCTTTGCGTATCATTAAACATGAATGTTTCTTCTATAGAAAAATTATATTTAATTTTAAGAAATAACGCAGTAACGGGTTCGTCTTCAAGGTTAACCAACGCTTTCTGAGGTCAGTCTGTGAATCGGAGACCATCTTAGTATACAACGTGTAACGGAAACCCCATATCTATCCAAAAAGACTGAAGACAACATCTGGTATGGAGTCTCAATGCAAAGTTTTAGCTCAAAATAAGTGACTCACAGAATTGACCCCAAATTATTGGTTTCATATGTTTCTTGAATACCAATAATAACAAACGTGTCACAGCACTATGAGGGTCATCACTTTCCACGTCACTTGCCAATAAAGTGATAATTCTCTTCGTTCTTAATTTGAAAAATTCGGTCTGTCTCTGGTATCAATGTATTGAAATTTCTAATAAGTTCCACACATGTAGATATAGGATTACAAAACCCTTGCTATATCGTTTGTTATCATCCAAAGAAGCTGTGCACTTGGTATGTATATACCCTTTAAATTACACGTTGTATACAGGGTTAAATGTAAAACACTGAAAACCTCTTAGGACTATGTTACTAACATCATAACCAACAAATTTTGTTCTATGACTTTTAAGAATTCGTCATATTTTCACCAGATTTTCATACAAAAATATAAATATTTATATTGAACGCCCTAAATGTTACGAACTCTATGCGAAGCAAAAGAAAGCAATTTATACTATCGCTTACTTTTGCTTTGCATAGACGCTACATGCGTTTAGGGCGTTTAATTTAAATATTTTTATTTTTATATGAAAATCTGGTGAACTAAAATATGACGAATTTTTAAAAGTCATAGAACAAAAGTTGTTGGTTATGGTGTTAGTAACATAGTCCTGAGAGGTTTTTGGTGTTTTACAATTAACCCTGTATAGAGTTTCCTCCGTACCTCGGAAAGTAAGTACGTTAAGTCCTTGGCATCGGCAGTCATTTGGACATTGTTGACAGCCGTTACGTCAGTAGTCTGATACCAGAAAATCTTATGTTGGATGTGGAGGTCAGATAGGCAGTCATCCATGTAAAATACTTATACTTAGCTGCATCCTGTTTGACTGGTAAGCGGACCCCAACATAGTTCGAAAGTATTTGGATCCATAGGCAAAGCATTATCTCGGATAAGTTTATATTTTGCAAAAAACTCACGGGAAGTGTCAACCAAAATATTTGAAATATCTTTGAAGAAATATTTGCTTGAGATATTTATACTCTCTATCGATTTTTAAACATATCTGACATTAATGACAATCTCGTCTCTCTTAGACCGGCCGCCCATTACAACTTTTTGTCACCGTGACTTATTGTTACTGTCGCCTGCTGTCACCCACGATGCGCTCACTGAGGTGACTTCTTGGGTAACAAATCACGTTGCGTTCATTTTTGTAATGGACTTCAACGAGGTTGTCAAACTAATCTGCTTATACGTTTATTTTAAATAACATGTTTTATTATATGCTTTTCGTTTAAACGCCCATCTTTACGGCTGAGTGACAAAAAGTCACCAGTGAGCGGACTCCCATAGTAATGTACAGGGCGAGTGACAGTCACGTCACTCCGGTACTGCCTGTCGCTGCAACTTTTTGTCACCGTCTTATCAAGTCACCATAATGAGCGCACTCAGTATAGTTTTCATAGCACTTGACTAAGTGACAAAACGTCACGGTGACAAAAAGTTGTAATGAGCGGCCGGTCTTTTTTTTTTTTTTTTTTTTTTTTTTTTTTAACGTGGTAAAATTATCAAATAAGTCCTCCCACTCCGGGCAGGGTGGGAGGGACTGTCAGACTTTTACTGACTAAAATCCACGGTGTTCCTTCAATAATCCTTTACATACCGGGGCCACGGTAACGGGATGAGTCCCACGACCCCGGCAGGATTCGGCCCTCTGCAGAGGGGGCCTCGTCATGTTGCTGACGCTCTTTGAGGCGCGCGTGAAACACGACGCGCCGTCGACCCGGGCATGGTCCATGGTCGGACAGCGAGTTGCCCTTTACTCGCTGTCCGCATGCCCGCGCCTACGGTGGCCGGAGATCGTCGGCTGACGTCCGACGCCGTGGGCGTCTACCACTGCGGCTGGGCTGCAGGGAGGACGCCATCCTCTCCCTCACGCGGCCCGCCTCCTCCTTCGAAAGCATGACTGCTTCGCAGAAGGAGGCGACCGCTTCCCACTCCCTCTCGCCCCGCAGCATGGCCTCGACCAAGGCCGGGCGCGAGAGGTCTCCGCCTATTGTCGCCGTGAGGACACGTCGGTGCTCTGCCCAAGCTGGGCAGTCCTGCACTGTGTGCTCGACTGTGTCCTCAGGGCGACCCTCGCAGTGGTGACACCCAGGCGTCTCTTCCTTACCCATCAGACACAGGTACCTCCCGAAACTACCGTGTCCGGTGAGGACCTGCGTCATGCGGTAGGTCAGGACGCCGTGACGCCGATCTAGCCACTCCTCAAAGAGGGGTCTTACCGCCGCAATTGCGGCGTGCCCGGCCGTCGGTTGCGACAGTCGCTCCCTCCATACTGCCCTGAGATCGCGCCGGAGCTCTTCCCGCCGCGCCTCGACTTCTCGAGGCCGGCCGGTCTTAGATGTTATACATCCTGCCCAACATGTGGAAGCTTCCTAACTTTGAAGGTCACACCGTGGTCACAACTATGTCGCATGACGTAACCCCTCAGTACACTTTAGGGTCATTTTGCTAAGAAATCTAACAATGTCATCTTTGTTCCTTGATATTCAATACACGCGTATGATTGATAAGATCGCCCCGCAAAAACTTTGTCTACGGGTTGTAGAGGTCAAATGACGGTCTCGTGCTAGCAGTAGTTTAACTAGATACTGTAATAATATAATTTTATTATCGTGTCACTGGGTTTCCCTGTCCCGCCAATTATACTATTAATGTTTATAAAGCGGAAAAGTTTGTTTAAACGCGCTAATCTACAAAAGTACTGGGTGTACCTGGATGAAATTTGGTATGGACGAAGCTTGAACCTTGAAGGTTAATAGGCTAGGTAACAGGCTTTTTACCCGACAGCAAAAGAAGAATGGTTATGTTTTTATCGCGAGAAAGTCCACGGGAGCGAAGCCCCGCGCGATTGCTATTTTATTTATAAATTATATATTTTTTTATGGTTTTTGCTGCCATCTATAGCAGAGTACCAATTATTTGTCATTAGAGTCATAGTTCTCTGGTCCATGCGACATCTATGTATGTATAGATACTAGCCTATCTACCAACAATTAAGAATTGGCTAAGAAACCGATTATGTAGTTAAGTGTCTGATGGCCTTAATTCAATAAAAATGATAACAGTTTTTATGAATAAACAAATTTAGTAATCATAATCCAGAATGATTCCTCTGGAAATCTTTGTAGAGTAGGATGTATGCAGTATTATCTGTCTATAGATCACCTCAGTCTATCACTGTCTTGTAGTGACAAGACAGTGATAGACTAGACTAGACAAGCTAGCGAGCTTGTTTAATGAAAAAGCGATTCATGAAACCGATCAGTTTTCTCGGAGGCAATACTATCAATATTTTCACAAAGTTATATATTATTTTGAAATTACTTTATTTTTAACCCAAATATAACTGAAATATCCCGTTCAATGACTTTTCAACACGGTCACGGCAGATATCAGATCACATGATATATTTATATAATATTGTAATTTCACATATCAAAGAAAGAGAAAACATGTGACAATAAAAAGAAATGGATGTTTTTATGATTCACGCACGGCTACTATCCCAGTTATCTTATATAATTCGTAATAAAACAGCGTGTTTTTAGAACACAGACGTGTGTAATTTGTAATGAGTCCAACGCTATAAAGATTGTCCCATTTGAGGACAGTAAACTGTGTTGTATTATGCGATACATTTCAGATTGTTTTGATACAAAATAGTGTATTTTTGTACGGTTCTGGTCTATTTATTGCCACATTTTTTACCTATATTCTATTTATTTTGCACTGCGTGCTCGTATATTTGAGGAATCCGGACAATTTAGCCAGTTACAGACAAGTTGAAAGCGAAACTTTTAGTATTGTTTTGTGGAAAGGAAAAGGAAAGATGAAAAACAAGTCATTATCAGAGTTATGATTATAAATCTAGATGTATAGAGCAACAATATATGGACGCGGCCTGCACCAACATCGCCACACAAAAAAGCCGTGCAAGCAGTACCTACAATACCAAATCGGTAGCAGATCAGATATGTAGATACGGTGTCGGTATAAAGGATCGCAATAGTTAACTTCTTCAAATGTTGATATTTTAGAGTGCGAATAGTGTAGTTTATAAATTGATAGAATATTATAGATATTGAAAAGACATCAATGAAAAGAAGGACATATGAAAGAAAGGACGTAACGATAGTGGGATGATTAACATCTGACTATCTGAGAATGCAAAACGAAAACCCGTTGTTCTCAACAATCAAATCATCGCTCAAACAATCTCCAAATAAATGTAGTTGAGGTAGATAATAAAACCGCTATCAATTTTGAACGATGACACATCAGACAGGTAAGATGCAAATTTGATTGAAAGCAGACTTACAAGCCCGTTGAAATATAAAAATGTTATAAATAAATGGTAACGAGTGTGCGCTGGCGCCTGTAATGTTAAACACGACGAACAAACAGACAAACAATTGTACACGCTTCCAGTTGCGAATGAGTAACGATGCGTTTGGCATTGAACGATGTAAAAATATACAGGGTGTTTGAAAGTACGTGGTCAAGGTTAAGGGTGTAGGTGTTCTGTTACTGATTTCTTCTTCGTCGTTGACTTTATTCCTGAAGGTCGTGTCCGTGCTGGCCTTGATGGAAGTGCTGAGGAGTTGCCTCCACGCCACCCTTTTTTTCGGGGTGGGAAAATCATGCCTGCTGGGGTTGCGCGGGAGTGTTCTAACGAGATACCGCGTCCGCGGACCATATAGGACAACTGAAGGAACAGGGTGGGTTTTTAGTCAGTAGAAGTCTGACACTCCCTTCCGCTCCAACCAGTGTGGGAAGAGTCATTTGATAATTATATCACCCAGAAAAAAAGGGGTTCGGCTTTATAGTATTATAAATTTCAACGCATTGTAAACGCAAGCAAACTCAAAATGTTTTATTTCACATAGGTCTACATGGGCACTTACAAAACGTCAGCAGTTAGGGCACGGAAGTCTCCCAAACTGTTTTCAATATATTATATCCGTAATCTGTGGGAGCCTCAAATAAAAACATTTTTGTAAGATTTAACATCTGATTTACCAAAAAAAAGTAGTCTCCATAAACATGTTTTTATAAAAAGCAAAATATTTTTTCGTTAAAAAAAGTTCTCAAATTGTAGTGTAATGTTAAAACGGAGTTGTAAACGTTACTTGTGTTATATTACTTGCAACTGTGTATGAAATGCATCTATTCTGTTTTTCTTAAGAATTGGACTTTGTACTCTACCAAGACAGAACACCGCATATTATGTTAATTATAATAATAGAATCAGAAGAACACGCTTCATATTCACTATTGTCATAACTAGTTACACAGTTTACTTTGCGTAGCTTAGGTACTGTGTACATATTTATCTTTAACTTTTTTACATATTTTCTTACTTCGCAGTCTGGACTTCAGTATCAAGTTTTGTTTTTTTTGTTAACTTTATCTCCCCCATAGTTTTCAACTCGTCCTCAGCGGCGACGCCCGTCTTCTCGCTCTCAATGCGCAACGACTCTAGCGCTCCTGTCCTGAATATTCGTGACGCATCTTAAATTTTTTTTTATAAGAATTTGCAATGTGGGTAGAATTCACAATACTAGAAATCTTGTAAGCCTGTCCAACTAAGCTTGTGCTTGTGTCTGGAGTGGGTTCACGGCAGTAGTATAATAGATAGGGTCGAACCCGCGACCTCTCGATCACAAGTTCGACACCTTAGCCATTAGGCTATTGACGCTTCATGCGCAAGACTCTAGCGCTCCTGTTCTGATAAATAATAAAATAAAATAAAAATAAATAAAATAAAAGGAATATGCAAGTATTTCTAACATTCGCTAAATAGAATTATTGTAAGCTGTAGTAGGCGATTTTCAAAGATTTTTTTTTAATATCTTGGTCAGCGACGAAAATATCGCGCGTTAAGTTTAGAAAGAAAAGGCTGATGTAGACTTTTTCGTCAAAAGTTTAGTTAAAACTGCCATGGTAAACTTACCTTTTTGCAAGAGACACAGACATTTGTATTCGGTTAAAGCGGCTGTATAGGCTTTTCTCCGCCGAGTTACTTTGCACAGACCCCAGGTATTTTCTTTTCTATATTTTATCAGTTACAGAACATCATCCCTTAAATATGACCACGTTCTTCTAAAACAGCCTGTGGATAAGTACATAAGGGGCTGAGTATTGGACAAGCGATGACGTAACGTGTTTGTATGGTGTGAGTTTCACTGCCATCAACATGACATTGTGTGTCGAGTGCCACTGCCATCAATAACATGTGTTTTGATGGCCTATAATGTAAATGGTGCTTAAATACATCGCAAAATTACTCCAAAGCAAATTAATTTTGTTGGTTTCATGTCGTCATCTCAATGGTACATTTACAGGGTATTATTGCCAGTTTTCATGGTCATATTCTTTGTCGAATCTTAAATTTGAATTCTTACTTTTAAATTTTCTAGGTACCAGCAGTTGCGATGGGCTTCGCTCCCGTGGACTTTCACGATAAAAATTATAACCCTCTTTCTTCTGCAGTCGAGTAAAAGTAGCATATAATCTTGCTCAAACTTCAAGCTACATCCATACCAAATTCATCCAAACCCACCTAGTACTTTCGAAGTTTAGTGGCGTTAAACAAACAAACAAACTTTTCGCTTTATAATATTAGTATAGATATTACGTAATTCGTGATGCAATAACGCAGACAGCGGAAAATGAAATTTGGCACAGTTAAAGTTCATATGAAGAAAGAAGCTAATCTCTTTTTTATAATAATGTAAATAAGAAATAATATAAATTATGGTTGAATTTTGACCACTAGTAAAAAGAGATTCAAAATCAGCAGATATCAATTTTTTTCTTCATAACGAGTTTATACGTTTTCCTTCTAGGTGCCAAGTTTAGTTTATATTAATTTAACCATATTTTAAGTCCATAAAACATTTATAGCTTTAGCAACATTCCGCCACGAAATAAACTGCGTTATAGCATTCTATAAGACAACGAAGATAAATACATATATTCGAATTAAATCTTTAAAATGAGAAGATTTTATCTTCCGCGTTGGAAATAGATCAACTCAGCTTATAATCACGGAAAGTGTAGGCGAAGACTGTGTGTGCTGAGTTGTAGTATGAAAAATAAAGTTTAAAAACAGAAAATAAGGAAAATATATTAGCACAATATGCCAGAATCCAGGTAAATTCTCGTACTAGTGAAAAGGGACTTTATGTATTGCTTTGTTCAGATTAGCTTTTCGGTACTAGTTTTCTTTAAATCGCTTTCAACCCATTGAAAAATAATCAGGTTTGTTTATTGTGGTTAGGTATCTACAGATGAGATTGGAAGTCCTTTGTTCTTCACAATCTCTGTATCTTGAACAACAGTATTATTGGGACAGGTTGTCACATTTTACTACTAGCATTTACGAAATGCTTTTACATTTGAAGAGAGTTTACGTACGCGTGTAGGTGAAGAGAGTCGGTAATAAATTTGTAATGTACTTTGATTTTACGGAAGAAAACACGAGCATAAAACGTACTATAAGTCATAACACATAATATAAAAGTTAATGCACGTTATTTTCAGGCGCCCGGCACGACTATCGGGTAGGTAAGCTTACACCGAATGCTGGTAACAAGGTTTATGTAGCTAAATGGACGCGCTTCCATATAGTTGGCTCGGTACCCATGCTGGGGAGACCCTGGGGTAGGGTTGCCAATTTACAGATTTCATGTCTGATAAAAAAAGTCGGGAGTAATAGGGTAGTTTCCTAAAATGTTTCATTTAGTCCGTCACGTAGTTTAACAAAAAACATTGGATACGTTTTTTTTATTTTTTCACGTAATTAAAAAATTAAGACGATACAGTGAGTTGAAATTTCGCGTGACGTCACACTCCGGTATAATTCTTAGCACTGTGTGACGTCAGCAGCCCCACTCCTGTACTTTGAAGCTTTCCATCTTTGTGAATTTTTCTTGACTTGTAAAGGCAAAAAATACGTGACCAATATTTTTGAAAATGTACCTAATGGACCAAATAAAATAATTATTTTGTAACACAGGAAACTACCCTATTGGTTACTTCTAGGTAAGCGTTAAGCGTGTCATCTTCGACCACATCATCGCTTACCATCAGGTGAGATGGTGGTTAAACGTGAGCCTATTAACAATTAGTATTTATACACACTGTGTCTATCATCTCTTCTTCAACTCTCCTGTCGCAGGTCTGCTGGAAGAAATTTCTTGTGCTCTTTTATCTGCATTTGTGTTTTTTTTTCTTTTTCAAGTGTCATGTGTGTACATACATAAATATATTAAACTAGCTTGTGCCAGCGGCTTCGCCCGCGTGGGAAGTTTTTCCCGTGTAAATCCCGATCCCGTGGGAATTTCGCAAAATCCTTTCTTCTACGTCATAACATCTACCTGCATGCCAAATTTCAGCCCGATCCGTCCAGTAGTTTGGGCTGTGCGTTGATAAATCACTATATCAGTCAGTCAGTCAGTCACATTTGAGTTATATATATTTAGATTAAGAATTATGGAATTAAATGTATAATTGCTGTTGGACCTTAATCTAGTCTTGAAATCTTCAACGTCATGGATGGTCACTTAACTGAAGAGGCTTCGATCTAAGGGATATCAATAACAAAATAACTGAAAACTTAAATACTTAGCCATTAGACGATTTTATGGAGCAGCAGGATCATTGAAATTTGCTGATCATTGTGATTTGCAGAAAACATTCTGCAAAAAAAATTCTAATCTAGTGCAATAGAGGTTTAGCTTACATAAAATTGTTCATTCATATTTTCGTCATGATCATCCTATAACGTTTCCAGTGCCTGCTGGGAATCAAGCTACCTCTCCATGAGAGGGACTAGACCGTAGTCCAATGCGGGTATATTGTAATAATGTCTCTGTTAATTATATTTTCATCAAACAGAGAAATGTTTCCTAAAACAGTTAAAAAGCACGGGAAACTAAGACCATTTATCCTGGTAATTAGAAGACCATAAAATCGTTAGCTTTAACCATCAGGGGTAGCTTTATGCAAGGGAAAGGCAACCCTATCCGGGTAGAATCGTAAATGCTAAGTTTATTGTCTCGTTACGAGGCCGTCCGCAACGTACTGTTTCATTGGTAAAGCCGATGTGGGCCAATTGTTTACGTACGGCGCTGTTAAATTGAAATATACCAGTGTTTTATTTTCTGAAGCCTAAATGAAGTTGTTTTTAGATGAGGGTCATGGTAAAGTAAATATATTATGTATATCTGCTTAGCCTTTTTCACAACTATAACAATAATAATGGACTGGAAGCTGAATCCGAATGCGGCTTCCAGTCCATTATTATTGTTATTATTTTTTATTACTTATGAGCCTACTCTTGACCTCGATCTTGCCTGATGGTAAGTGATAGATGAGGTCTAAGATGGGACGAGCGAGCACAGAAGATGCCTATTTACTTGTGCTTTAAAGGCTGAAAGGTCATTAGTGGTAGGGAACACTGAAGCCGGCAGAGAATTGGTGGACTTGGCTATGCGCACAATAAATGTGGAGGAGAAGCGCTTGGTATGACAAGACGGTATATCAACCAAATGTGGGTGGTACCCAGCCGACCGGTAGTGAAAGGGAGATGGAGGAATCAGGTCATGGATCTCCTGCGCACACTCCCTGAAGTACAATGTGTAGAAAACGGACAGGCAAGCAACGGTTCACCGATGAGCCAGGCTATGAAGCTTGTCCATCAGCACCTCGTCGCCTATAAGCCTTTTAGCAAGTTGATACTTTGCAGAGCCATCCCACAAGTGGCTGCAATACTCCACGCAGGACTATTTATGGCGACTGCCTGTCTGACTCCCAAACCTAGTAGCTGGGTAAGATACCCATTGGCAAAGCTGGTATCAGATTTTCTGGCTTCTGACTACCCGTAACGACTGTCAAAGATGTAGAAATGCTTTTCGAGGCTCGAAGGAATCTCGATTTATTAATATGCTCACCCAGCCACAACCTGACCTCGGCAAGCGTAGTTTAAAGCTGAAGATCGCCTCATGTGGTTGTTATTATTTAGTCTCAAATTACTCGTGGTGAAGTAAATAACAGAGTTATTATACAACGTGTAACGGAAACCCCATATCTATCCAAAAGGGCTGAAGACAACATCTGGTATGGAGTCTCTATGCACAGTTTCAGCTCAAAATAACTGACTCAAAGAATTGATAACAAATTATTGGTTTCATATATTTCTTGAATACCAATCATAACAAACGTGTCACAGCACTACGAGGGTCAATAACTTTCCACGTCACTTGCCAATAACACGATAATTCTTATCGTTCTTCTTAATTTGAAAAATTCGGTCTCTGATATCAGTGTATTGGAATTTGTAATAAGTTCTACACACGTAGACTTAGGATTACAAAACCCTTGCCATATCGTTTGTTATCATCCAAAGAAGCCATGCACTTGGTATGTATATAGTACCCTTTAAATTACACGTTATATAAGAAGCAGGGAAAGTCAAAAACAAAAAGATTATGTGAGGAATGACCTGAAAGAAATGAAGAATGATGGCGAGACAGGTGTCAAGAGCAAACGAGATTATGTCTTGTTTGTTGCGTGGATCCCAAACAATATCGCACAGGGGAAAGAAACGGGGAAAACATTGTTGACAACACTCTAAGCTTACCGTATTAAGGAAATTAATACTGATAATGAATGAATGAAATGAATATACGGTGTCACATTATACGGGAAAAATATCTACCTGGGATATTTTTATTTTTTTAGAGAACCAGCAATGTGGGTAGAATTCACATTACTAGCAATCTTGTTAAACCCTCCATCCGTCCACCTCGCATCATCGTCAGTCTCCATCCTCCTCCGTTCTCTTCTTTTATGAAGCTTTTATATTTCATAATATTTTCAAAACAAGACTGCCTTACCTCCATCATCTCTTGCATATTAAAATGCCTCTTGCATTTTAATATGCAATAGATAGGCTTATTTAAATGTGTTGGCATACATAATGGACTACTTTCATCCCGATTTGATTACAAATGGAGTATAAGTAATGTGGAGCGCGTCAGCTTAGCTCTGCCTTTATGGAAGCACGTCATCTGCTCTCAACACATTCAATCAAGAAATCTCATGAGAATCTGCGACTTTGCGTTCCTAGGAAAAATGTTTTTCTTGACCTTTATTTTAGCTTACGTAAAAGGAAAAATCAGTGAAGAATGAACAGAGGTTTAAAATTTCATGTTTAACATTATGTTTTTTTTTTTATGTAGACCTAAATTAGGAACTAAGAGGATTATTCACGTGTGCGTACAACTCACCAACACCTCTATAAAAAAAAACATAAAATGGCTCTTCTTGCTCTTGTTGTAACGGAAGAGTGTCAGACTGACCAGACTGATGTATTTATTTATTTATCCTCGAATTAGAACGCCTTGCAGCAATGACACCAATCGAGAGCTGAACATTCTGATGAAAAATCTACCCTGTTTCTTCTGTTGTCCTTGCAGTTGCCACGGTATCTCATTAAAAAAATCCGCAAACCCAGCTTGATAGACCATGAAAGTGAAAGCCGTGAGAAAAATTTAGTATCTCTAACAAAACCTTTCAACATACGGTGACTTGCCCTACCTAGACGGTTATTCAACCTAAAAAGTTTTGCTGGAGAAGGTAAAAAGCAAATTTCGACACTTAACCTCAAAGAAATACTGTTATTTATAGAATTGACTTAAAACATCAGCAATAGTGATACTATCCAACTATAGGATGTGTTTCAGTTAAGTGCTGGGGGCTTCAAGTTTCGCCATTAAGCGTTTGGCAAAAGTCCAGATATTAGCTAGATGGTAGTAAGGGGAACCGCGTATCCAGTCGAATATTCCCATCCAAAGACAGTTTTATGTCTTCGCCGACCTCGATTTCTTAGTTTAAAATGTTCTTTCTTTGATTAATTAATGTGCTGTCCCACATAACTTGGCAACTGCATTGACAATCAAATTGTCCATAAAACAACCCATTTGTACCATTCTTATATTGCTTTCTTTCTAGTTGTCGTAAAATTGACAAATATCTCTCGTTTGACCTACTGCTTTTGATCACAAGAACTTCGCACATTTTATCGTAGGTAAATAGTATAGAAAACGTTGTTAGTGAATTTAAATGTATTAGTACATAGTTACTCATAGTAATATTATCGTTACTCGTAATATGGTTTTCATTATCATCATTCTACCCTTTTTCGGGGAGAAAATCATCAAATGACTACACTATGTCGAGGGGAAGGGAGTGTCAGGCTTCTACTGACTAAAAACCCACCCTGTTTTTTGTGATGCTCTTGCATTCCGGTGTAGCGGTATCTTGTTAGAACATTCCCGCTATCCCGACGCCTTCGACCCGGGTCTGGTCTATATTGCATGAGCTCGGCAGAACACAACTTCTCCGTTAATGGCACTTCATTTCACGGTATTTCTCCCAAGAATTCTATAATTGTAGGTTTTTGAGACGCTGAATTCAAATCAAAAAATTTCCAACACTTCAGGTTTCCTAGATGGTCGAGATTAGATTAGATTTAGATGATGTAATGTTGATTGAACAAAGATAAATCATTGGAACATGATACGATATTATGGCTACAATGGATATCAAGAGTCAAGATCTCTTCCTGATATTTTCAAGTATAGTTCCAAGACACGACCTGCTGAGGTTGAGGAACCCCGTCGCGTTTGATGCTAAATCGGATAGGGATTAGAGTTCGAAACTGTCCTTACTTGAGGCACTAATGAATATAGGAGCCCGTGTTCCAACTAATGATTAGTACAGTCAATTAATTAAGAAATAATATAATTTAATATAAAAGAAGCATTTTTTTCAATGAAATTGGCCAAATAATTGTCATTAGTAATTAATTACAATTGTGAATCTAAAGTAAATGGGCGTTTAATTGGCGTTCAGTCAAGAATCTCTTTTTGACATATCACTATTAGCAATAATTAATTAAACGAATTATATGATTGTACATATACATATATTCACTTCTATTAAATAATTGTTTAGATCTCTTGAATCAAACGGGGAAAATAATTGACAGCAACATGCTTTATCCAGATGGAAGACCAAGGTGAAGCAAAGGTCCGTCCCCTAAAATCACCAGTATTCCGGTGTGCCCTCTACCCAAATAAAACCAGCAAGGACTTAGTTACATTAACGAAAGACGCGGTATCATACTTAAATACGTTGAATATTTAAAGAAGAGTTAATGACTAGCCAAACGATGAATTGATAAAATAATAGAAGACACCTCTCCTTGGCAACATACATAGGTACATGTTATCTTCCGACTATTTTGAATGCAAATCAAAGTGATAGTTCAATAAGTTCAAGGCTGACGGCTTATTCTAAATATAGTGCATCAACAATGAGCCATTCAATCGCGTCAGGTTGGTACTACCGGTGAACTTCCGCTTGCCTCAATAGTACTTCAATACTGTTGGTATCAGTACCTATTTCCTACTCACTGACGTTAGTCTTTCAATGCAATTGTAAGTAAAACGTAGAAGGACGGAAATAGACTGCCTACGTTTGGAATTGTTTTAGGTTTGGATCTACTGATGATTGTTTACGATACATTTTTGATTCGGCTATATATAAAGCTATACCTAAACGCTTATAAACTATACCTACACTAATAGTAGGTATAAAGAGGAAGGAAAGTTTTGATTTTTTGTTTGTTTCTAATGGATAAACTAAAAAAATACTGGAACGGTTTAAAAAATCCTTTTACTAACGTAAAGCTGCATAATCGGCTTGTTACATAAGCTACTATAATTTCTTTGAAAAACACCTTTTTACGCGAGCGAAGCCGCAGCCAAAACTAGTTTAAATTAAATTTATTAATGTTCCGTTTTACCGACTAGACTTGATATTTCTTCATTCTAAATCGGACTTATTTTAGTTTTTTAAGGTCAAAAGCTAGCGTCGCATAAATTTATCTACCATCCGTGACTTCTAGAACAAAATGCCTAATTTTAGATCACCAGACAGCATGGTCTTTAGGTCGAGAGTACATTGGTTACTTCTAGGTAAGCGTCCTTCATTTTCGACCGCATCATCACTTACCAGCAGGTGAGATGGTGGTTAAACGCGAGTCTTTAATCAATAAAAAACTACCTTTTAAAACAAGTAATAAACAATGACAGATTTAAATACATATTGAATATCCACATAGGGTTATCGGTTGTCAAGGCATAAAAATAAGTAGGTCAGAAGCAATGAGATATTTTTCGTAACCATATAGGTCTTTAGTTTGGTTCAGGAAATGTGTAGATTGTTAATATTAATGATGATTGTCACCGATATGGAATAAGCAAAATAATAAACATTACCAAAGCCAGAGACAAAAAAAAATCTTTTGGTATTTCCTTTCTCGCTACCAAAATATCATTTGGTTCACCCATGTAACAATACACATAACATACTAACTAATGCGAATGTCTGTCTATCTATATATCTGTCTGTCTGTCAGTTTGTAACGCTTTCACGGCTAAGCCGCTGACCCGATATTGATGAAATTTGACGTGAAAACTGTTGAAGACCTCTTTTGAAAAAAAAAACTGCTGAAGTAGAGAATCATAGTGGAAGTGGATGAAAACTCATGTGAACTAAGTCACAAGCATCAGTTAATTTTGCTATATTCCCGATATTTATTGCAGTCAGATTGTTATCTTTTCCAAGCTTTCTGATCACTTTAGCGAAAAAGTCATACACCCCGACATTTCTGCAGCTAAATCTACCACAATTAATTTATTGATTTCTACCTTTATTGCTGCGGTCCCATTGTAGCCTTGGCATGGTAATTTATGTGCTAATTGCCGGCTTATGCAGATATAATTAACGTTATAGCTTGTATAAGTGATTTCTCTCAAATAATCGGTGGTTGAACGGAACGGAGGAGTTTGGGGTTAAATAATAACAGCTGCTGTGTTATTCTGTAAGACCTCATTCTAAACTTCGAATCTGAATCCGCTGTGAGTTTATTGATTGGCATTCTATAAACTCGGTTGTTAATTCGAATTTACACTAGCGCTACCCTTGCTAGCGTGTCAGCGAGTTGAACTAAAGATTTTGACAGATAAAAATGAGATGAAGTGAGAAGTGGCATTCGGTAAGGTAATTCCTCCGTCACTTCGACGCTGTTTACAGAATGCAAAATCAAGGTCACATTGAACCATAAGCGAAGTAACAGCGAATGAATAGCTATGTGAGATGCGAGTTGTTGTTCGAATTTTACAGAATCGACGTACTGCACGGGTCGATCTTCAAAGTTAAGCAACTCTTGCCGAGGTTGGTTCGTTGATGGGTGGATGGACCATCTTTATTTATTTATTATTTATTTATTTATTTATTTGGCTCACCAACAATTGTTGACACCAAAATTTTTACAATTATAATTCCTAACTATATTTCCTAGTGTCACAATTTTTACAGGTAAGCACCACATATGCCATTGTGTACAAAACAAAACAATACAATTATTCTTAACTCTCTAACTTAGAACTAAACAAAAACAATAAATATCTAAATGTACAACATAAAATAAAATAAACTAAAAATAACCTTCCAAAGACGAGCTATCTACATATTATTGTGCATTACTTTGAGGAGCCTGGTAAAAGAGTCTGCATGGACATCCACAAGATCGCTGCAACTGTTTAAAAGTTTACACAGTCGAGGAATTGTTGAGTTGGCGCCGAGAACAGTCCTACGGGGCGGAGGATACAAGGGAGTTATGGTAGCACGAGGGTATCTAGCTGGAGCTCGGAAATTAATCTTACCTAATAACTGAGGGCAGTCTATTTTGTTTTGTAAAATCTTAACAAGGAAAGTGAAATCTATTATGTCTCTACGTTTTTCTAGACTTTTAACCTTAAAATGCGATAACCTAGCTAAATAAGATCGTTTTCCTTTGGCAATTCCAGACGAATACGCTAAATGCCAAAGGAATCTCTTCTGTATTCGCTCAAGTCTTAGCTTATGTGTAGCATAATGTGGTCTCCAAACAGTGCTACAGTATTCCAAGATGCTGCGAACGTGGGAGTTGTATAAGAGTATTTTGGTTTTAGGGTGCCGAAACCCTACTATGTTTCTTATAACAAAACCCAACATTCGAGAGGCTCTTTTGATGACGTTTTCCAAGTGAGGTATAAAAGTGAGCTTCTGATCATACAATACACCAAGGTCTTTGATTTGATCTACTTCCTGAATGACGTGAGCACCAATGGAATACACAGACGGCACCAATATTCTTGTTTTAGAAAATTTAATATGGATACATTTTTTTATGTTAAGGTCCATGTCATTTTTAACACACCACTCGATTAGCATATCAATGTCATGTTGTAGTAAACTAGTATCTTCATTTGAATCAATTACCCTACTGAACTTTAAATCATCAGCATACATGAAACATGTGCTGAAACGGAAGCATTCAGGTAAGTCGTTGACGAAGACAATAAATAATATCGGGCCGATATGAGAGCCCTGAGGGACGCCTGATGAGATTGAACAAATATCAGATTGATATCCATTAACTGCGACAAAGAAGAAGCGATTTTCTAGAAAAGACTTTAACCAGGCTAGCAAACTACCCGTTATGCCGTATGCCTTTAACTTTCTCATAAGGATATCGTGTGACACACGGTCAAAAGCTTTGCTAAAGTCGGTATAAATAACGTCAACTTGTTTGCCTGAGTCAATAGCTTCCACTAAGGACTCGGTAAAAGTCACTAAATTTGTGCAAGTGGACCTAGCACTCACAAAACCATGCTGCGAGACATTCAGATAAAGTTTTAAATGTGACTGAATGATGGGACAAATCAAAGATTCAAAAACTTTAGCCAGAGTAGACAGGATAGAAATTGGCCTATAATTAACCACATTATCGCTGGCACCACTTTTATAAATAGGCACTAATTTCGCGGTTTTCCATGTATCCGGAAAAACTCCTGTTTTAAGAGATGTGTTAAATATTAATAACAGTGGGGCAGCTAATGACGAAGCGCACTTGAAGATAAAAATAGGTGGTATTCCATCTGGGCCAGCACCTTTATGACAATCTAGGGATTTCAATTTCTCAATTAAAACATCAAGGTCTATTACAGGGGCTGTTAGGGGCAGGCTATTGTCATTCATATTTCGTAGGTAGGATGAAACTGAAGAATGCGGAGTTGATTTCCTCTGAACAAAGCAAGAAGAGAACTGTTCCGCAAAAATTTGACAAATGGTATGTCCATCTGACGTTGAAATTTTACCATCAGTCATTGAGATAGGAAATGAGCTGGAACCACCCCGTTTGTTCTTAATGTATGCCCAAAATTGCTTTGGATTTTCAGCGATTGCAGTTTCGATGTTAGCAATATACTTATTATAACTTATGGTTGCTAAGTGTGAGCATCGTTTACCTAATAGTTTAAATTCTATTTGATCCATAGGATTTCTATATGTTTTAAAACGCCTTCTGACCTTTTCCTTCTCTTTAACAATTCTTATTAAATTTCTGTCAAACCAAGGTGGATATTTTCTTTTCTGTTCTCTCTTGATAGGTACATGAGATTTTATAATAGTCAATAGTCTATCGTAAAAAACTGCAAGCATTTCATTAACGTCCTCCTTACCATCCAATAGTAACGCCCAATCAATTTCATTAATAAGATTATTAATTTTTTCATAATCTGCTTTGAAATAATTTAGGCGGACATTATTAGAGTTATAGGGAAGCCCATCATCCGAGTTACCTGTGAGTAAAATTTCTAAAGGTGGATGTAGAGGATCAATGTTGCTTAAAGGGTTTAATGCAGAACTCACGCTACCGGAAGGCAAGTTACATAGAGCAAGATCTAATACTCTGCCAGAACTGTTACAGACGTTGTTAAGCTGAACGAGTTTATTTACATGTGTGAAGTCCGTCAATACATAACTGAAGCCAGGTGGTACGTAAACAATAGCTGAATCATTCACCAAGCTCCAGTTGATAGTACCTAGGTTGAAATCACCTACGATACAGGTATACAAGCCCGACTTTTCCAAAACAGTGCTACAAGAGTCTAAAAAATATTCCAATGTTAGTCGAGTAACGGGTGGTGGCAGGTATACGGCACACAGAGCTATTCGACGAATAGATTTAGTCAGAGATACTTCAACGGAGATCCATAGGTCCTCACACTGGCTTTCCCAGTTGAACATACGTTTTGAGTTGATTTTCTTTAAAACGGCAATTAACACCCCTCCGCCTTCTTTTTTCTTACCATTTCTGTCTCGTCTATAGACAATGTATCTATTGTCAAACAGCTCCGAGCTCATGACAGAATCATTCAACCATGTCTCAGTTAAAATTACAATATCGTAAGATTCACAAGATAAGTTACGACAAAAGTTGTGAGTCTTTGTGCGTAAGCCTCGCGTATTCTGGTAGTATATTCTTAAATCTACGAATTTAAAATGTTTAAAAAGCCATAACATTAACACAGAACAAAGAGAAAAAAAAAACTAAAAAGGAATTACTAAACTAACTTATTCAATATCTCCACATTCCTCACCAAAATATGCTCGGCCTCTTGTGCCTTACGCATAAAAATACGACCAGATCGGACCCAGACATATTGATAACCAATTTCTTTAGCCTTTATTCTTGCTGCAGCATGCAGTGCTTTGTTGGCTGCAGATAGATGTTCAGTTACAAAGATAGGTAACTTAAATCTTAAAATATAGGTAGAGATTCCTCTACGTTTCGGAAAACCACGTACCGGCTGTCATTTGTACATCTTTGACAGTCGTTACGAGTAGTCAGAAGCCAGAAAATCTGAAAACTGTCTTACTAAGGGGTATTGTGTTACCCAGGTACTGGATTGTGGAGGTCAGATAGGCAGAGGATCTATGTAAAACACCAGTCCTCAGATGCATACGGTTAGACTGTAAGTTGACCCCAATGTAGTTCAATTTACGCCGCCGCGGAATGGAATGGAAGCGACTTTTTGCAACGAAATTGTACACAGCATAATGAACTTTATGTCAATTGTAACCTTTGTAACATACAAACTAAATAGAAGCCAAAAAAAGGTCGCGCGTCTTCCGGGGAATCCTCGCGCATTCTCGAGAATTCTTCTAGCTACTGTCGGCGCCGTCTGTGGAATCCGCGGGATGTGGCACGAATGGAGAGTCGGTTGGGTCCAGTGTTGCCAACTCCAGCAAAATCGTGTCGCTAGATTTATTATCTAAAGTCGCTAGAAGTCGCTAAAACTGATTCAACTAGAGACGGATCCCGGATTTACTTACTTTCCGGTTACTGTAGGCCATTAGCAGCCTGGAAAGGGCATGTGCAAGTGAAGAAGAATGTACTACATAAGCAATACAATCTTTATAATTAAAAAATAAATCAACACACACCCATTATGAGTCAGCATCAAAATTGTTGCCTTAGACGAATCTCCAAAGACTGGTTTCAGCCATCCCTTGAATTCGGGCTTGGTCTCTGATATTTCTCGATATTTTTGAATGTAGGTACTGCTTCTTTTTCGTAGGTAAATCCATAATTTTTTTCACCTCAAGTCCACAAAACAGTTCATACCTTTTGTAATTACTATGATGGGTAACGAATTAAAAATCAGGCTAGGATTCTAAATTCTTTATACGCTGTAGCGTATAAAGAATTTAGAATCCGAACAGAACTTCACTCAAATTAATAGTGACTTGCGTAAGTACGTAGGTAGGAAAAGTACGATAACTACGGAACATAATAAAATACGGGGATTCCCCGAATTAAATTACACATTGCTTTAATGTTATCACTGGTAAAGATAATTTAATTGCGAGTGAGAATTTTTTTTTAAAGTGTTGGGCATATGTTTTGTTTTCTTGTAGTTTGAAAAGTCGTCAGCTAAGTCGCTAGATCATTTTTGTCGTCAAATCTTTTTCCTTGTCGCTAAGGCTCAAGCAAAAGTCGTCATTTCTAGCGACAAAGTCGCTAAATTGGCAACACTGGTTGGGTCGGTCACAGCCAAAGATTAGAAAACTACATCAGTGCGGTGCCAAGCAAGCAAAGCAAAACGCCAAATTCCAGCAAATTCGCGCGTCTTCTCGCGTCATGCATGAGGCAAAATTGACGCTTCCATTCCATTCCATTCCGCGGCGGTGTAAATTGAGCCTAAGGAGTTGATGATGAACGGAACATTATAACCACGTTAGTTGTAACGTGAACTAGGGAATTGATTAAATCGTTTAGAATGAGTAATGATGTTAATACGCAGTGTTATTGTCACTCAGATTTATGGCGTTCTATTGTCACGTTTGTGAATCATGTGCTTGTCTAAGAGGTGTCGTAATGAATAAATTCTGGTCAGATGCATCAGACACCTACACAACTTTATTTTTAGCTTTCTATACAAGGTGTAACAGATTAAGCGCAATACCTCAGACACCCCAATTAGAATATTAAATTATAAGTCTAAAACAACATCCGCAACTAAATAAATTGAAACCAAACCTAGACATATTTTATAAAATAGTTATCCTTACTAAACGCAAAACGTATGTTCGTCATACAATATCCTAACGCAGATGCATACACTCATGCAATATTAGCGGATGACACGCACACCAGCGCATATCCTTGAATTAAGGATTGTATTAATTTGTCATGATACCTTCTTTCACAGTGTTTCCATCTTAAGTTAAATGAAAGAAGTTATAATAACATCGTATATTCTATGTTTTATGCAAATAAAATATAGTGTTTTGTCTCAAATGAATAATAACACTGTTTCCTTCTGATAACGTCGGTGCAAAATTGGCCTGTTCTCAGTTCTGTGTGTCTCAGTTCACGATGTTATACTTAAACTTATGATTATTTCACACAAGTATCTAGTTAAATTGGACAGCATTTCGAGTTACGTCAATATTCTCGCAAACCAGCGATATGTGTATAAAACCTGAAAATTGTATGTTTTAGAGTCGGCAACAGAATTGATTGCAATAATGTATTCATCGTGCTTTTTAGGGTTATGTAGCTGAATCGCAAAATAGGGAACCCTAACAGATTCGTTATGTCTGTCTGTCCGTCCGTATGTCACAGCCATTTTATTCCGGAACTATTAGGACTACACATGTGTAACTTGGTAGGTAAGTGTATTCTGTAAACCGCTTTCCGATTTTTATACAAAAAATGTATAAAATTAACGGGGCTCCCCATACATGTAACTGAAACCATAATTTTATTTTTCATCAAACCTCACACTCACATCGGTGAGTAGTGTCTATAGACAGATCATTAAAAATGACATAGAGGTTTCTCAAAACACTTTTTCTTTTTTAAAGTCAATCGTTTAAAAGATATACGCTTCCAAATTGGTGAAATGTGTGTATAAAAGTTAGAGGGGGGACCCTCTAACTTTTCTACTAATAAAGACAAAAAATATATGCTGTAGATCTTCATGAATTTTTTAAAGATATATCACATCTTCTAAAACCGCAAATACAACTTTGTATTTCATCCAAATACTATGATAACAAAGTTATTTTTGCGTAGTTACTACGGAACCCTTCATAGACGAGTCTGACTCGCAATTGGCCAATTTTTTTCTATAATTTTGACACTGCTAATCGGCAGTTACAATCATCTGTGCGCGACTCAGGTTACTGAAGGTCACAGCGGTAACGCCAGAGCATTCCTATCGCAATCCGCATGCCACTAGCCTATGTACGAGGTTTATGTCGAGACAACACAACACAGCATAGGTATAAAGTTTTGAGTTTTATTATACATGTAATATTGTATCTTTTGCATATGCTAAATATAATAATATATTATCAAAACAATATTATACAGTACAAGATTCCCGCAGAAATGATCTCTCTCCCTTACTAGCACAAAACCACACCTTCACAATTTCGGGAATCCCTTAAGTGATACGAAAAGTAAGCGCTATGTAAAGAGCGATATAATACAATTTATGATAACGTCTTTACAAAAATAACTTGCGTAAACAGGAGCTGCGAATTATAAGGACAATCCCCTTACGCCTACGAAGTGTTGCGCACATTGATGCCGTAGATTTTTATTCTGAATGTTTTTTGTTTCAGGCAAGTTATCTCCCACATAAAGAACATACCGGAGCTGATACTTCTGGGGAACGTGTCTCCAACTGTCAGGAGGCTTCCCATCTTCTCTTTGATGGTGAAGCATCCAAGAGGGACCTTCCTTCACCACAACTTCATTTGCGCAGTCCTCAATGATGTCTTTGGCATCCAAGCAAGAGGGGGACTGTCGAGTAACCTGAACTATGGATCTGATATTCTCGGGATCGACGACCAGCTTCTAAGAGAATACGAGAAATTATTAGATGTCGAAGCGTGAGTATTTTTTATACGATTAAGGCATGTATAAGCTCAAGGCCCAATTGATTGCGAGAATTATTATGGAGAAATAAGTAATACTGGTAAAATCGAGTGCTGAATCATAAATCTTGTTAGAGATTGATTGTAATGAATGTCGTATATAGTTTAACTTTAATAGTTTTATTTATGTGCTCGTACTGAGCTGCTGACGCTTGAGAAATAACAATAGAGTTAAAGGCGGAAGTATCACTAGGTAGCTTTAAATGAATATACAGCTGTAACCTCAGTGGAGTTCAGTCGTTGGTATTTCTCCAATGAATTCATTCATTAACATACGAATTGATAAAGCATTTTTAGACACACACACATTTGGGCTCTGTGCGTTTATATTACAAATCTGTTAACTGTATCTCAAGGCCAAATAATTTGCGCGTTCATAAAATATCAGCGCGTCCGTATTTATCAATGGGATATGTTACAGGCAAAAAGAAGTCTCTCGGGTGAGGAAAATGAGTGATGTGAAGGCGCCCGAAGTGCCCATACACAATGAACACTTAAGACCTGGTTTCTGCAGAGTTTCTCTACCTTTCTTCACGTCAGATTCTGAACTGGCCTTCGTTCTAGAAGCTTTGAAGATGGTGGCCACAGAAGGCTGGAAGATTCTGCCACAATACGTAGTTAATCCTGAAACTGGACAATGGCGACATCATACATGTGCTGTGCTCAGGGACAGAAAGTCATTGCACTCACTCCGGTTCAATGACGGGAGGATGACCTCATACGAGAGGAGAGTTTCTGGTCAGTATTAATTTTTATTTAGACATTAACGTCTGAACACTGACGTCAGCAAATCCGTTTTTAATTTAAATTGTTTTTAATTTCAGGTCCAGGCATATTCCCTCAAACTTACACAGAGACGCTGCAAACAGCAAGGAATTTATTTAACCGAGCAAGAAAATTAGCAATGAAGTGCTCCACAGCTGACCCAGAAGTCAGTTTTAACCCTCGCATAGACTATCTTAGATGGTTTATGCTGCCTAAAGAAGCCCATGACCTCCTTCTCGGTCGATCGGGCAATGTCAAACATATTGTGCCATTTGACCCATCAGGGTACACGGGAGCGAGAAAGAGCCTGAACCTGAACACCAGATCTTCCATTAATTGCTCGCCTATTTTGGGATCTTCACCAAGACACTTCAGTCTCTCAGCCATAGACGATTGCCATATATTTAGACTGAAACAGAAACAAAAATTCTATTCAAGAGAATCGAGTCTACGGGAGACCCACAAGGAAGAAACAGAAACTCCACTTCCAGTACAATTTGCCGTTGGGGAATCTGTGTCACCACTACGCCTCATACCTCAAAATAGACAGCCACTGCTGACCAGATCCAGATGTTACAGTTTGGGTTCAGACAGCCCTCCAACAGCACTCAGCGCACAAACAAAATTGAACTTGGGCTTAAAGGAGACCAGCCCGAACAATGTAATAGACAAATCAGGCTTCTGTAACTGCGGCAGTCAAACAGACCTGCAGTCGTTAGACGACCCCATGATCTCACCCGGCAAGGCCTTTCTATACAGTTCACAGAGCAGCACCTCAATATCTGACTGCAGTCAAGTGGGTAGAACATCGCCAACAACTTCACTAAACTCTCAAACCTCGGAAGACATCCAGGCCTATGTCAAAGAAATGACCAGAGAAATAGCCACAGAAATCAAGTCTGAGATCCGTGAAGTCATATCCAAAGTAGACGATATATTAGAGAATTCAGACTCGCTCGAACAGTCGAATCTTAGCATGAACTCAATTAACTCTAGTCAGAGCGATAGGAATTCAGTATCAGTCATAGACGTAGCCGAGTATTTGATGGGCATATCGAGGGAAATGGCATCGGAAGTGAAACACGAAATACGTGAAATGGTTAATCAAGTTGACGAGATGATTTCGCCGGATTACGCTGGGTCCTGTTCCCGAAAGAGTTCTCCGCCGCAAAATGGAAGACAAAGGGTTGGGTCTGGACCAGAATTGGGACTGGATCTCAAAAAGGCGCCTGCTAGCTTAAGGAAGTGTCCCACTAGTCCTGTACTGCCTCAGTATGACGAAGACGACGGTCGTTACTGCAAGCGATCTCCAACGACAACCTCACCAAAGTCAGCGCATGGCACCCCTTCACACGAGGCCTCAGGACCAAACAGTATCTCTTTCAATTCCAGTGAGACATCTACACCTGATACGATTATCCAAGTGGTAACAACCCAGAATTCTCCGATTCTTCCCAAATCTCTGAGCTCAAACAAATTGTCGGACGACGAAGCGAGTTGTACTGACCCTGCATGCAGACATTGCAATATCAAGAAAAACTGGTGCCAAAACCCATCAGTCAGTTCACAGGACAGTGGGATCAATATGACCTTCACGGAAACAGATGCATTTTTAGAATTTGGTAAGACTTCTATCTTATTTCACAATTTTTTAACGAACCCGGACGCAACCTGTCTGCTAAGTGGTGTCAATATATTGTTCACGTTCATTTGAGTGAACGACACGAAATAATTCAATGTCAATAGATGTTAATTATATTCAAAGAATATATTCGTCACTTCTGGTACCTAACTAGCTGTTTATAACTACATAGGCTTTGTCAAATACGGATGATTTGGAATTGTGCTGAAAACGTTATTTTGATATTTTCTTTATAATCTTTAAGCAGCCATCGAATAACTTGCAGTGGTTGAGCAATTTGCTACTGTACCGCGTGTTACGGGTTCGATTCCCACAACGAAACAAATTTTTCTATGGCCTATAAATATAGGTGCAAGTGAAATAAAATGTTTGTAAACGCACCCACAATATATAAGGAATTCCTAGTGTCGGGTGATTTTTTTTATTGATAATTGACCACCATCTCACCTGATGGTAAGTGATGATGTGGTCGAAGATGGAGCACGTTTACCTAAAAGTAACCTATTCACTCTTGACTTAAAGACCCCAGGTTATAGCTATCGGGAAACACAGACTCCGGCAGGGAATTCCACTCCACAATGAAGGTGATTATGGGTGGGGTGTTTTTTTTTAAATTGAAAATCCAACAAATCTTTGCCGCTTCTGTGACACAATTTCAACTTTAAAGTCAATACATAACATCGCTTTTTATCAAGTACTTCAAATACTTCAAAAAGTTCTTTAGGGATTAAACCGTGAACTATGGAATGTTTACCTTACTAAAACCGCCTCGGCGGTCACCAGCAGTCCATAAAAGGAAGCTCCGTGTCCCCTTAGGAAACCGCTCTGTAATCCTCTCGTTAAAACATTCCCACAACCCCGGCAGGCAATCGCTTTATCGAGCCCCATCACTAGTTTTCCCGCCACTAATTACAAACAAAAAACGCAGTTTTAACATTTACCAACCTACTCTTCCAGACCCATCAAACAAGACGAGAAAGTGTCAAGGAAGAATGCGAATATGCCAGAAGTACGAAAAGAGTGAAGTACCAGACATTATTGAAGGAGTACCAGTTTGTTCTGGGGACCATGTGAGGCAGACCAAAAAATACGATTCCACGGACCAAGGCAGAGTCGCGTTTGTCGAAGACCCTGAACGTCAGAATAGGTAAGCAATGAAGAAACTCATTATTCTAAAATGGCAGTGCATTAGTGTTCTTTGAAATGGCGTCATGGTTTTAATGGCCAGCAATAAAATGCCACCTTTTACCGCTTCCTAGAATTTTCCTGTTGTTAAAAAAAAAACAACATTATATATAAATAAGAAAGTATTATTCCATGCGTGACCTTCTTAATTTTTTTCCGCCTCATTGTTAAAGCAAAAAGTAATAAGTAGAAATAACATAGATATAATGATTCATGAGGAACGTTTAAGTGTACGATACATTAAGGATTTGTTTGAATGAGTAGACTGAAAACGAGTGAAGCCGGGCGGGGTCACTAGTTATGTATAATTTTTGGTTGAATAATGCAATACAAAATGGGTGAAGTACTGTTCTTATAGATAGGCTAAAAGTTATCCTGTGCCGATCCTTATTGGTCTAGTATTATAAATGTTGTACTTTTTTAAAAGGATCATAGATGTATTTTTTAGTATCAGTCAATATGAATTAGAGACCAATTTATCTTCTTCTAACTCATCACAATTAGGTATTGTCCGTTTTTATTCCGTTTATAATATTATTTTTTTTTAAACATAAACTATTTATTTTTATACAGAATGTTATTTTAAACGAGGGACATATTCAAACCTATAATAGTGTATGCTTACATGATACTAATAAAAATATGAACAAAAAAAAACTTTGATAAATAACAGACCCCCGCGGGAGTCCCCCGAGGACTTTTGGTATGGGTTCTATACCAACAGTCCTCGGGGGACTCCCGCGGGGGGGGGGGGGGTACACACGATCTTCCTTTTTTTTGGCAGGACCGGGCCGTGTTTTGCCACGTGATTACTTTAGGTACTGTTTACAAGTTCATTCACCTCTTGCACCTCAGTGAACATGATAAATGTATTATATTGGACAATTACCTCAAAAATTTAAGTTTTCATATATTTGGGACGAGAATCGAATGCTGAATACCCTCCCTCAATAAGTCCCTCGTTTAACCTAACACACTGTATATCCTATGGACAACTCACAACTAAACAAAAAAAGAAAAGAAAAACAGTACGTCAGACTAACATTTACAATAATTAGCAATTACGGTAAAGTGCAAGTTTATAAGTTTATTATTTATTTATTACGGATATACTTATAAGCTATCCTTAAAGTGTTACCAAATGCTATAGTGCATAACAATTAACATTAAAAATAATATAAATTTTGTCAAGTTGGAAATGTGCATTCATTTCGTGCCAGACCTTTTCCGACATTCTCACAACCCCGTGGTTGCGGGAATATTCTAACGAGATACCACGGCCCCGGAATGTAAGGGCAGTGACGCAACAGGGTTTTCAGTCAGTAGAAGTCTGTCACTCCTTTTGGAGTCATTTAATGATGTTCACACAAAAAAAGACCTTTTCATTATAATGAACGCCTTTTATTCGTCGTAATCATGCTTTTAGTTAGTTATGTTCTTTATAAATAGACGAACTCATAAAAATAAAACATGGCTCCTAGTTCTATTTAAACGAATTTCATTGCATTTCCCCGAACACTTAGAAGGTCGTTAAACCATTTGCTAGTGCTGACGAAGATTTGGCAAGATTTGGATGAAGTTTAAATTCATACCAAGATATAGTCACCACACGGATAGAGTTTTGGCAATAAATCAAAGCATGTCGCTCAAGCATTCTCATATTTCACTGTAACAATATTTCATACTGACACCCAGTTGTTACATCTAACGAGAATATTAAAACTCACTCTCTTTTCGTCTAAGAAGCAGATGTTTTTGGCTCCAATTACATTAAGAACTCTTTTGTTTAACTGATCGTTTTTTTCTTTCTGATATATTTTAATGTTCTTATTATGAACTGGCTGTGTCCGTGACGTTATTGGCGTAGGAAGTATTTCTGGCGAAAATCATATGGGTGTTCCGGAATAAAATGCCTAAATATTGCTCTATAACTTCCTGTATCTTCCAGTGATAGTCCTATTAAAATCCGTTCAGCCATTCCAGAGATTAGCTCGGATAAACAGAAAGACAGACCGATACACAGACAAAAACTTCAAAAGGTTTTTGTGTTTTAGTATCGTGTAAATAACCGTACTTGATTGAGAAAACATTTACTTCAAAATCACAGCCAGACACTTAATTTTATTTGTATATATATATTTATTTACTAATAATTTCTTACACTTTGGCAACAACAAACCAATCTGACACGCAGTGATATTGTTGTCACTATTTGCACTATATTTGATTGATCCGAAGTTTAGATTGTCACGTTTAATTTATTTCCATCACATATTAATAACAACTATTTATTCATTAAAATTAAATATTATACTGTATTGACACAAACAATGCGATTCAATATTGTATAATAATCTTTTTTTTTTCAAAAATAACAAAAAAACGGGTTCCTACGTTCAATTGGTGAAACTTTGTCGCGTTCTGAGTTGGAAAAGAGCACTGCACTGCGGCACTGCGTAGGCCGTACCAAAAAATTTTGCGCTCTGGGACCAAAATTGTGTAAGACTATTGATTGACATAAAAAAGTGGCGAAATTATCTGTAACTCGGTTATGGATTTAGCTTTTTACCACTTCTGCAAATATATAGATTTGTTTGTCATGTCACGGAACTGAAATAAAAGTTTTTCTTTTCTTGTAAGTGTAATAGATCCAGTAGAAAAGGTGCCAGAGCTCGAGAAGCGAGCTTGAAACTTTCGTGACACCGCTTCAAATAAGATACATTTTCTTCTATCATGTTATCGCTTTGATCTATATGCCATTCTTTGCCTTAGGGTAAATACGCTACTGGATCTCTGTATGTACTTAAGCTGTTCCTGACGATCTTCTCTTCGTATTTTGCACAGCGATCATGGTTCTAGAGCCACAAAAAACTTCTGCAAAACTGGCACATACTTTTACATCACCGTGTTTCAGGCAGCAAATCAGGCCAAAAATCAAGTCTTCCATCCCAAAACTTCTCTAACATTCAACACTCCAACTAACCAGACTTTCAGTTTCCAGTCTTTCCAAACAGATCCTTTCTATACTAACTTTCGTCTACCCGATTGTTCTAGGGTCTCAACAACAGTGGTTGACTCCTCAAAGCGTTGCAGTCGCTCTTCCAACGCGTCGTCCAGCTGTTCTGATAGAAGTTCCCGCTCCAGTGGTTACGGTACCGACCAGAGGACATATGATGAACGGTTTTATGATAGGAGGTTAGTTGATAATACCCAAGCTTTGCTTTCATTTCCTTTTTGTGCCTTAATTTTTGGTCAATTTTCCAGTTTCGGTTGCTTCATTGTGTCTACGTACTGTCCCGGAAAGGAGGTCGGCGAAATTAGGCCCACTAGCAGTGTAATAGCGGACACAAATGAAATTTATATTTAAAAAAAAACTTTTATTTAATAGTTATTATCGTAATTTTTATACGACTTTTAATCATGGGGTAATGAAAATCACAATAAAAAGAAGATATAGCGGAAGTCATTGTGAATAAATTATCTGTCAGCCATGACATCTGCATTTCCTAATTCCAGGGTTGCCAGGGGGTTAAATAGTGTAATATTATATGTAAAGGGGTCATGATTTCTCATTATTTTGTATATTATTATTAAAAATAGGACCATTTTGAGTCTAAATATATCAGTTAACGTATTACGTAAATATTTTTGTTAATTACAACGTTTTTGGTCCAAAATAACTGTGGCTTTGTGTTGATTTCGATAGTGGATAAAATGCTAGAAGCCAAATTATAAAAACTCAAGAAACGTCAAATGAGCTGAAAAAATCAATCAAAGTCATTCACTCTGCGAAGGCGTGAACTCGTACAGACTCATGCGTTTATACTCTTACGCCGCTGTGAATACTTCTACTTTTTAGATGATTTATTAATTACTAGCTTTTGTAGCGGCTTCTCTAGCGTCTTCTCCCGCGTTAATTTACACTTTTTCAATAATTCTCCGTAAGCTTTTTTGCCGGCGTCATCACAAAAAACTTTCATCGCCTTTTTTTGACCCCCTATAGGGTAAAATTTTTACAAACTTTGAATATCGTATTTATTAATATCTAATCAAAAGTCTAAAAAATAAGTTTCATGCTTCTAGCTTTAAAAATTACGTAATTTCTATACAAAATTTCATCCCCTATTTCAACCCCTTACAGCCCTTTTTTCCAATTAAAAAGTAGCCTATGTCCTTTCTCCTGAGAAGTTCAGGCTAGAGCCTGCTCTAGCCTATGTCCATACCAAATTCATTTTCGCATTTATAATATTAGTAAGGATTTATAGAAATGAATAAAGGAGAACTTAATTCAAACTAAAAGTAGTTTGAATTTCTCAATGACCTTAAATGTTTTTACTTTTCATAACCTAAAAAACGTTTTTGTTATCTCTGTGTTATCTCGGTATTCCCATGATCAATATTGATATCGATGTTTTTATAGTAATTAGTGTTTATTACCAGTCAATTTAGTATTCATATTATTATTGTCTGTTGAGTTGAAAAAGTGGGCCGGACGAAGTATGGGCCGTTGCCGGAGTCCTTTACTGATCACCACATCGTGTGCTTAGCCTTTCCCAAGTATGTTAGGGTCGGCTTCCAGTCTTATTATTATTATCTGACCTCCACAAGCTGAACGTGCTTTTCATAATACTTACCCATCCACGGACTGCCCCTTAGGCGAACATTGCTTAACCTTGCCAGTCGAGCCGTGGGGCTGTTATTATTGGGCCATAAGTTCCTCAATTATTAACTAATCGTTATTAAAGAACATTTCCGTATATGAACCGTTTTTAGGGTTCCGTTGCCGAATGGCAAAAAACGGAACCCTTATAGTTCCGTCATGTCTGTCCGTCCGTCCGTATGTCACAGCCATTTTATTCCGAAACTACTAAGACTATACTATAATATGTGAAACTTAGTAGGTAGATGTATTCTGTGAACCGCTTTCCGATTTTACAAAAAAAAAATCAACCGTTTAAAAGATATACGCTTCCAAAGTGGAAAAATGTGTGTGTGTGTGTCCCTCTAACTTCTATAATAATGGAGTGAAAAATCTGAAAAAAAATATATATGCTATAGACCTTAATGTGAACTTTTAACGAAAATTGGTTTAAACGAGATCGGGTCAGCAGTTTTTGAGATATAGTTATATTTTCTAAAACCACAAATATAACTTTATACAAACACTATGAAAAACAAAGTTATTTGGCGTAGTTACTACGGAACCCTTTATGGGCGAGTCTGACTCGCGCTTGGCCAATTTTTCGCTTTATTTACGTCAAATGCTTAGCTGAAGAAAAAGTAATACCATTACGATAATGCAACGCAAGAGCCGTAGGAACTTGCATGAATGTTCTGATAAGGTACCGCGGCCACGGACGCAAGGGTAACTAATGGAACAGTGTGGGTTTAAAGTCAGTAAAAGTTTGACACTGCCTTTCGCTTACCCATACCGGGAGGAGTCTTTGTTTTAAAGATGATTAGCAAAGTGGGTAGAATTCACATTATTAGCAATCTTGTTAACCGCACCAAATAAGACAAATATGCTTGTAGGCATCTGGAGTGGGTTCACGTTAAATGGGTGTAGTTCGGACCCCCGACTCTTTCGATCACAAGTCCCATTTGATGTTTTAACACCAAAGAATAAAAACGGCCTTAGAAACAACGGCGGCATTAACTCACGATTTCTTAAGATCTCCCTAATAGATACAGACGCCAGCACATCAAGCTACAACAATCTGTCAAATTTCTTTGATAGATTTTCAACTTTATCGTTAAAGAAATTAGGTTCAAGGTTGATTGGGAGAATTTGACAGTTTCGGATAGCTTCATGTGCTGGCGTCTGTACCTAGAATTATACGAGTACTTCATATATCAAAACAATCTGTTATTTCACAGCGAGTCTGAATGCCGTACCTTCAAGCCTCAATGGGAGGAGGAACGTGAAGAACACGAGGACAGCAGCGCATGCAGTGATGCTTCCCTCACAGATCTGACCCTGGATGATGATAGCAACTGGCACTGCCCGCCCAGGGCCGTGTGGAAACCTACTGTTGAGGTATGTACTATATTCGGTAGCCCTAAATATCAATGTCCTATACATTTTGGACTTCTTATAGACTTATTATATTTAGGTTTTACGAGTATATACAACGTGTTTATACAATTATACATACCAAGTGCTTCGGCTTCTTTAGATGATAGCAAACGTTATGGCAAGGGTTTTGTAATCCTATGTCTACAAGTGTGGAACTTTTTAGAAATTTCTATACAATGATGACGGCGACCAATTTTTATCAGACAATTATCGTGGTATTGGCAAGTGACGTGGAAGTTATTACCCTCGTAGTGCTGTGGTTATTGGTACGTTGTGTTATGATTGGTATTCAAGAAACATATGAAAACGGTAATGTGGTATCAATGCTTTGAGTCATTTATTTTGAGCTGAAACTGTGCATAGAGACTCCATACCAGATGTTGTCTTCAGTCCTTTTGGATAGATATGGGGTTTCCGATACACGTTGTTACTCGTCAAAAGAATATAATCCTAGAAATAGTGAACTCCTAATTTGTCTTACGTTTATGAGGCTTAAAAGAAATGAAATGAAATGAAATGAAATGAAATATTTATTTTGTAAATTGGTTATAAATAACACTTTTACACGTCATGTTTTTTGCGTGTTAAGTTTAGCTAGATGAGGCCGGTATTTCCTAACTGACTACTCTGAGAAGAAACACCGAAACAAACTCAGAGTTCATAGTCTCTTTTAAAGTCCAGGCAATTTGTATTTGTATATGAGAAGCATGTAGGTTCATGTCTGTGGTATTCTTTTGAGGAAATAACCACGCAAATTTGAGCGGACCTGTCCAGACAGTGCAAGCATTTGTCAGTTATCGTGTAGCTCAACTTAGAACTTAAGGAGCTCAACAATTTGACAAAAAATACCAACGGACATTTGGGTAGGCCGAGAAAGCTTCGATCACAATATAACTAACTGCAAACAACTGTTGTTAAAGAAACAAACTATTTTATCCTAGTCCTAAGATCCAGAATGGAGGTTTAAAGGAATAAAATTGTAAAAATTGGAATTCTTACAAACCTCCATTTTATCAGCTTATAACATTACCGACTGCAAGGGAAGGGCCCTTGCAGTCGGCTAAAAAGGCTTCGATCACAATATGTATAACTGAAAATAATTTTAGTAAGAAAATAATCTTTTTTGCCCTTGTTCCAATTTATTCAACGTACATTAACACTTCCAATTTTATTCTTTTAAGCCTCCATTTGGATCCTATATTTTAATCAAACTGTCCTTTTTGCAGGCCATACACGAGTACAACATGATTCGTCCTGGAGACAAGGTGCTGATTTGTCTTTCCGGGGACAGTAGTTCCATCGCGCTCCTACATACACTGCACCAGTACCAACTCTACTCCAGGGCTAAGGGCATACACTTCAGTATTGGTAAGTCTTTTCAGTATATCACGCTATTAAATGCTTCTGCTCATAGTCATTCTTCCCCAAAATAGAAAGGGTAATATAATAACTACATAGTATAATATAATGTGCGGCCCCAGTATAGGTTGGTGGATCTCGCATATATTCGGATATTAGGTCTCAGGATATCGGCGGCGCGTCGTGTTCCACGCGCGCCTCAAAGAGCTGTCAACACCAGTGACGGGGCTTCATAGGGCCTTTGCCTGCCGGGGTTCGCGGGAAAGTTCTATCGAGATACCGCGGCCCCGGAACTTTAGGGCAGCCGAAGGAACAGGGTGGGTTTTTAGTCAGTAGAAGTTCAGACTTCTACTGACTAAAAACCCACTTGGTTCTGGGTTAAGCAGAAGGGTGTGTCAGCACACCCTTCCGCTTAACCCAGAGCGGAAGAAGTCATTCGATGATTTTACCACCCAGAAAAAAAGAGTCTCAGGATATGCCGATATCGTCACGATATTTTCCTTCACCGTTTTTGAGAACAGTAGTGATGAGATTACTCAAATTTATGTACCTGTCTGGGTTCAAAGCCAAGGCCTACATCTTATTAGCGGTGCCTGTAACTACTGGGCCAACACTGCTACCTTTATCACTATTTACCATTTATCATCATATCTGTCTTTAAGTTAGGATAGAAAAAATAATATTTCTGACATCAAGAAGAAATGGTTAAAATAAGTATTTTGCGCAAAATATTTTTTGTCGGTAGCTATAACATTGTTTCTTACCAAATAATTCGTCTATTTCAGGTGCCCTTTTCGTTCACGAAGCGCGATCCCAAGTGGACCCGCTTCACCTGATGGCGTACTGCAGAACACTTGGCATCAAGTTTATATACGAAGACAAGTTTGAAGAGGATGAACCTGAACGTTAGTACCATATGCTTTTGTTATATATCCTAAAGGGAGGATCCACCAAAGTTTGGAGTCCGCGTTGAAGAGAGTACTTAAATGCTCCCACTGTCCTCTGTGCAAGTCTTGTCCGATCCAGGCTGTCCCTAGCTGCCCTTCCCCAAGGACGCCCTAAGCCGAGGTCCTTACCCCACAGGAGCTGCCCTTGCCTGATAGACCTCTTTATCCACCCTAGAGCGGAAGACGTGAGAATTTGCACATCGAGGACAAATAAGGAGACATTGAAGTCCAAGTTAATTCATTTATTTCAGTAAGACCATATTAAAAGGCTATTTTTAATGTGGACATTTACATTTAAAAAGGATTTTTTAAATAATAGAATGACTCTAATTTCCATTAGACAATAACAAACACACAAACAATGACAAAGAAGAATATAGTTACTCTTTTGAAATGAATGCTTTACAATATGCGGTACATCGAAATATTCGGTTTTGGTAATTTACATATTTATATATTTTATTTTATATAAGGACGATGCACCTATAATGGTACTTTTAACAGAGATTTTTTAAGAAGATGTGTCCATTATACAAAATAATGAAAATATAAATTTATTTTTTAGTATAATCAATAAATATCAGACTCAAATATTTTTTGCTTCATTAATCAATAAAAACTGACAGAGATAAAAACGCGTCACAGTTCATAGGGCGAAGCTTGTTACATTTTTTATGAGGACAACAAAATTGCAACGCACTTATTTTTTGTAGACAAAAAATATTGAGGTTATTTTTTTTGTAATCTAACCGACAAACAGTTTTTTATCCAGGAAAGATTCTATGGAAGAATTTTAATTACCGTATTTCTTCCTCAGACGCTATCTGCACAAGTCCTTGAACCCTTTAGCTCCAAAAATTTAAAACATTACAAATATTAGAAAGTGCTACTCAACAACACATCATTCGACAAAAACAATAAGTAATCATAAAAATGCTTTTTGTCAAGTGTCCATTAATTCTGTTGTACTTATTAGCTTCTTAAAACCCACCAATTGTTTTTGTTTTCTTTTTATATTGTCTTAATTTTGTTTTGCAAAACTTTAGATGATTGTAAAATAAAATTAACTGCCTATTTGTTTGCTATGTTTTTTTTTTCTATTTTTTTACTATGTTATGTTGGTTTCGAGCTCTGTTCTGTACTGTCATCTAATATCTATATATAATACATAATATAAAAGCGAAATACCACTCACTGATTAATCACGAAAACTCAGAAATTACAAGTAGTAGGGCTCTCAAATTTTGCAAGGGGGCTCCTTTTAGTACGTAGATGCTCGCTCAGACGAGATTTTGCGAAATTCCCACGGGATCGGGATTTACACAGGAAAAATTTCCCACGCGAACGAAGTCGCGAGTAACTGCTAGTTCTTAATAATATAGCTTAATTACTTTCCCATTGGTACGCCACAGGGTTCCTCTCTATGTGAGGGAATGGGCCGTAATCCACCACGCGGACTGGGCCCGCGGGTTGCTGGATGTCACATGTCTTTGGATTTTTGGTCCCCAGACATGCCGATTCCCTCACGATATTTTCCGTCACCGATTTGAGTACAGTAATGATGATATAAATTACATAAAGTAACGCGTAGACTGGGTTTGAATCACATGAACTGCCACTCGCAAGTCGGGTTACTACTAGCCACCACTACTCCTACATTTCCGTAATTCTTATGAGAAATGAAACATTCTAACCGTAAAACTCTGTGGATGGAACTTAATTACTGTATTTCTTCCTCAGACGCTATCTGCACAAGTCCTTGGAGCCTTGCAGCGGAGGTAACCCGCTGGTCGTGTCGTAGCACCCGTAAGCGCGCTATAACCACGGCCGTAGCACACGGCTACGGCGTAGCAGCCTTGGCTCAGCACCTGGATCGAGCTGCTACAGCGTTCGTAGTCGCTGCCATGCACGCTGGCACACTGAGGACTTTGAAGCCACATTATACACTACGGTGAGTATACGTACCTCAGTTACTAACTAGTCCCTTCCGTAGAACTAAATTTGGCGCAAAGAGATCAACGAACATAGTGATCGTATAGAAACACACAACAGCCTGCCTGAACTTATTCGCAATGCTAATCAATGTAATTATATACTGTATAGCATGTAGAAGCAAGTTTGCATAGTAATAATATTAACATGTAGTCTAAGTTACTAACACTCGTAATTACCTAGCTTCTCATATCTCTTTGTTACCTATTTTTTTTGGTGTACAATAAAGTATATTCTATCTATCTAACATCTCCGACTAAACTAATTATGCTTGTGTCTGAAGTGGGTTCACGGCTATATTGTAATGGGTGGAGTTAGAAGCCGCGCCCTCTCGAACCCAATTCCGACACTTTGGCCATTAGGCTGTTGACATTAGATTATTAACGCTTGATTGTGTGTTGTGGCTCTTTCAAGAGGTCTAAAAAAAACATCCATTTCATATTTTTAACATTCTATAACCTATTTTGAAGAGCTCGTTGCTAAATACCCGATACTGTGCGACACATGACGCCGTTACAGACTATTCGTGTGAAATAGTGTTTATGTAATATATATTAATTTATGGTTCCATATTATGTATGTATATTTTTCTATGGGCCTTTGATAGCTAAAATAAATAAACAATTACAGCCGCATGGGTTAATCTTGAACATCAAGCAACGCTTACTGAGATGGTCCGTGGATAAGTGACCGTATAAATACATCGCGATTCCTTTGTGGCTCGGAAAGCACGATAATTCAGATAGTCAGAATCCTGAAAATCTGACACCAATCTCGCCAAGGAGAATCATGTTACCCAGCTATTGGGATGTGGAGGTCACAAATATTTCATAACTTAACGGGGTTGCCTCAATTTTTGGGTCCGTGGCTTAGGCCCCCAGTGGTCGAGGCACCTGTGGCCGACGCCCCCGATTCGAATAATTCAATATCTTTCTTTTTTGTGCTTTTTCACTTAGTACAGTAAATGAGAAAAGTGTTTCATCATAATAATAAAGTATTTTTCTTGCCAGACAAAAATTATCTATCGAATAGCAAAGAGAATAGATCGCCACTTAACCTTATCCTTACACACCTTTTCCCCCATTAAAAACATATTTATTATGTACAAACATCCAAAAAATCAAAAAGACTTCATATAAACTGTTAAAGAATGTTGTTAATATACATTTATAATAAATTACCATATAGCAAATTTATCTTTCAACTTATGAATTCTTATGAATGACTTAAAGAGAGAAGTCCATGAATCAAGTTATAAATGTAATTATGATTTAATATTATATTTATACTTACAATTAATATACATTTATTATTTTTGTAAAACAGATCTGTGCCTGACGGTACATTTGATCAAAAATTGCTTTGAATTAAATTATTCGAATCGGGGGCGTCGGCCACAGGTGCCTCGACCACTGGGGGTCTAAGCCACGGACACCAATTTTTGTGCTGCATAATGTAATAAGAAGCAATAAAAACTATTTTATTATTAGATAGGCAGTAGCTCCATGTAAAAATATTCAGCTGTATCCAACATATTTGTGAAAAGGCTAAGTAGATGTTCATGATTCTCTAGTATATTTTCAAAGCTCAAAATATGCGGTATATCAGTCAATATCTGCTTATAAGTTTTTAAACTAACACGGCCACTAACAGTATCATTAGAACTTAAAACAGAATAATTATGTACCATGTGTATTTATTGTTTCGAATTTCTGATATTTCGGCACTGTTGCAAGCGCCATGTTTATCCGTAATACACATGTTAAATATCCCGTTCTAATGATAATATCAGCTTAATAAATAATCGAGGGCTATTGCCTGATGGGATAGCGGAATTATTCGAAAGAGTTACCGCGGCCTCGGAACATAAAGGGCATATGATGGAACATGGATGAGACACACCCTCTCACTTCGGGAGGCAGTCATTGGATCATTCCTCATCCTTTAAAAAAATAGACGAAACTAAAATTTTCGATTTTTAAGTGTATTCATATTGTTATTTCCAGCGACCATGACATCCGCATCATCCGGCCGTTCATCTACGTCCGCGAGCGTGCACTAGCAGCGTTCGCATGCGCACGCAGTTTACCTGACTTCCGCGTGCGTGCTGACGTCACACCCTCCCCGCCCCCTAGCCCTGCAACCAGTGATGACAGCGGGGATAACAGGTAACAACACCTCATTTCTTTAAACTAAGATGGTCATGGTCTCTAAGGCAGTAGTCCCACCGCCGACGATGAACGAGTAGCGAGTAGAGCTAGAATCTGAAAACGAGTTGACGAGCAGCGAGTGTGTTGTTCCGATAGTTTAGTCGCTGAGCTATCATCTGGTTGGTCTCTCAGCGCTGCCCTGAACTAACTAAAAGGCCGTTAAGCCACAAAAGGTCATTTTTCACTTTTTAATGTATCCTTAAACTACTTTTTATTCTATATTTTTTCGTCTAAGAATCATTTTCCTATGATTAATACTTTTCGAGATACAGTAATTTTGCTGAGCAGTTACACCACATAAGTTTTGTCACTTAGTTAAAAAGCGACTAATCCACAATACTATATAACACTACTAAAGTATAATACAATACTAAAAGTAATTAATATTTACAAAAAATAGTCATATTGTTCACAGAAATGTAGAAAAATCATTTCCCACTTATTTTAACGTTTACTCGAAAAGTACTTTATGGGGTTAGCCGCTTTTTAGTTAGTGTAGGGCAGAGCGTGAGTTCTGACCGCCAAGTGATCGCTAACCGAGTATTATCTTTGACAGCTATTGTCGCTCAGCCACAAAACTAGTGAAGCGAGCAGCAGCAGAGAGCAACTATATATGTACATATGCATCTCTTTCGTTAATGTATACACGTAATGTATATTTCATTGTGCGTTTCTTGAGCGATTAAATCGACGATAGTTAGTAGTTTACCCGCCGGCAGTCGGACAAGTGCCTAACATATGCCTGCCGGGGCTGCGGAATTGTTCGAAGGAGTTACCGCGGCCTTGGAACACCTACTAACATAATTATAAGATCCAATTACTTACTCTTTCCTTAAGGAACTAAAATAAGTTTTTAATACAAAGATTTATATATACAATTAATCTCTTAAAAGTCACTCACAGTATGAATAACATGAACCTTATAGACATGTCCCTCAATAATCCATCCGATTTGACAGATTTTCTTTTTGTTTATTTTTCATTATTAATATTCTACAATGCTTTAGTTTCCTTCATTAGAGAATTCTAATAGATTTTTTGGTGAAGGAAAAAACTGTAGACCCTTATTCGTTTTCACATTTTTTTTAAATTGTAATTACGTTGTGCTGTGTTAATTTGAATTTACTAAATTAATCGAAATGTACATTTACGATGACGCAACCCCGGCCCCCGAGATACAGGCGTACGTGTAACAGTGTTGGTCTATACTGTCCTCTCATACCTACTTAACCTGTATTATGGATACATTATAAAAATAAATGGTATTTTGAAAAGCGTAACTGTAGTGTTTCTTACCGGTTCTTCTCCATACGTGTAAGCCCATAACGACGCCTTAGAGTGAAAACCTCGTAAGTGAAAAAGGAGTAACTTTTCAGGAGGAAGAAAAATCTGCGTGCTATAAAATTTTTGTACGGTTTCTTTATGTTTTTTTTATTAATTTATATGTAAATTTAACCCGTTTTATATCCAGAACTGTTCGATATTATGTATAATATGAAAAATATTATACATAGTATCGAACAGTTCAGAAATGCATAATCCATGGCCTGATTACGCTAAACTGACGATGCGATGCGAGTGTTTACGAGGTTCTCACTTACTTTCATAGATAGCGTTTCGAGTATCGAATGAACATATTAGTGAGATCAGAATGTGCGTTGCTAGGATTGCTTTCTGAAAAAGCAATAAAAAAATCTGACAAAAATGTACCTACTGCCGAGGTTTTCACTCTAAGGCGACGATAAGTGCCCATGTAGTAAGTAAGCGCCTATGTGAAAAAAAAAATTGAGTTTGAGTTGAGTTGAAGAATATCAGAATACGATTTTTTACTTGTACGTTTTTCGTTTTAGCAAAGAAAACATTTTAGAGAGTACAGTCGCTGAAGCCTGTAGTTCAACTTCCGACCGAGCTAGAGTGGGAGGCTGCGAAGATGTATCATCCCTGGCAGCTTCGTTAGCGACACCCCTAGAGGGCGCTCGTGACCTACTAGCCGCCCAGGAGAGGGAGTACCCCTATCTGTTCAACAGCCTCAAGAGTGCGTTACGACCTCTTTTTAATGGCAGGTTAGTTTTTATTGTGAAACATTGGTCTGACGAACAATGAGGCCAGGCCATTGCGGAAGCTGGGCTGGTTCTAAAGAGATATCGCGGCCCCAGAACTTAAGAGTAGCTGAAGGAACAGGGTGCGTTTTTAGTCAGTAGAAGTGTGACTTTACCTTCCGCTCCACCCAGAACGGGAGAAGTCATTAGATGATTTTTCAAACGAAAAAATGACCAAGGAGCGGTAGGAAGTGCCAGTTTTGTACCGACTTAAAAACCCACTTTGTTTCTTCAATTGCCCTTGCGTTTTGGGGCTGCTTTATCTCGTTTAAACATTCCTGCAACCTCGGGATAGTTTTGGCTAATTTGATGTAGTTTTATAGAGGTGCCATGCATCACTTGTAGCCTAATTGAGGAATTTGACCACAATGCGAAAGCTTTTCGTAAATGGCATCACTTTTTCTATTGCATATCGGCCTATCCCTATAATCTTATTCTTATTAACTATCTAAGAATAATAAAAAAGTTCTAAAAATGCCATAAAGCTACATTTCATAAGAGTGATAAACCAACACCCGACTTGCATTCTTAGTCTCATCACATTTATTTTCAGAGACCTCAACAAAGATCAGAAAGAACAGCGCCACAGAAAGAAATCAGTCATTCAGATGAAGAACGGAGCGCCCGTATACGACTCAGACGAGGACAGTGAAGAGGAAATGCTGCCATAGGTGACTGCCGCCTGCCAGAGCTGCCTCCCATCCATGCCAGGGTGCCAGGTGCTGTAGATATGTGCCAGATTCCATTTTATGCCAACCGGCCAAACAAAGCCGAACAGTGGAACCCAACTGATAAGGCGCGTCGTAAATCTTCGTTCGCACAGAAAATAAAGAATGCCTCGAAGATTAACGAAAGAATGCTTAACTCACAATCAATCTTAGGTCACTACTATAAGGTTCATAATACTCTGCAGCCGTTAGTTCCGTCTCACTTACGCGTCACGCGTCGCGCGCTAACATGGCGGCAGCTGCCGACAAATGCGCGGAGCGTGCCGATTGGTCAATAGCATTTCCCGCGCTTTGAAAATTCGTTGTCTGTGCAGATGTACCTGCTGTACACTGCTGATGGTAAAGCTTTGGTTTCCTAGGATAGCGGTGCCGTCAAATAGCGGCCGTAATACAGCGGTGAATGATGTCACTAGAACGTTGTCTATGTAAACAAAATGGCGCGGTTTCCTAGAGAGCGGTAACTGACACCGTAACGTCAAAAAGCGGTGCCGCCATTTGCATGACGGCCGTCTTGTAGGTGTCAGATGGTTTCGTGAACGTTTCCAAAGAGAATGTAATACACTAGATAACGATGAAGCAGACAGTGTGTTAAAACGGCCGTGGAACTTTCCACATGTCGTCACCGTAAAGACGGCCGCCTTTTTGCGTCCGTAATATTACGGCCGCTATATGACGGCACCGCTTTCCTAGGAAAACAAAGCTTTAGCCATATCAGTTGGGTATTACTGTAACTACTAGCCTAATGGGTATGGTGTCGGCATTGTGATCGAGAGCTCTTCAACTCGAACCCCACCCATTACACAATTGCCGTGCACCCACTCCAGCCAAGCATAGCTTAGTTGAAGGGTTTAAAAAGATTGCTAGTAATGTGAATTCTACCCACATTGCTAGTTCTCTTTTTTTAAATCGAAGAAAATCCAAGTCACATGCTACAGTCAAAGCTTTTAGAACTTTTTCAGAATTTGAGTACTTTGAAGAACATTTGTCAAAGAAAATCAACTAATTTTAAATACTTAAAACGATACCGGATATTTACCATGTGTGTTTATTGTTTCGAGTCTCCGATATTTCGGCACTGTTGCATGCGCTATGCTCACGGATGAACGGAAGTTATTGTGGGTGGACGTTTATAAGCACACGAATCGGTCTACACTCTTCGTTCATTTAAAATACACATGCTAAATATCCCGTTTTAAGTTCTAATGATACTGTTAGTTTTAAAACTTATACAACAAATTTTAGTTAAAAATTCTGCCAATGAACAGTTGGTACCCGTCGATCTGATTCAAAATAGTAGCATATACTTTCGGTCGTAAAGCAATACTTCATTAAGGTAAACGAAGCTCTAGGCAGGAATCAGTCTATCAATTGAATATTGGCCATTCAAAATGGGTTTTAAAAAATTATGCTGGCCAACTTGGCCCATGCTGGCTCGCCATAGGCGGTTGTCAGAGACCAGTGTTGCCAGCCAGTTAAAATAGATGCGTTCTAGGTGTGATAGCCAACCTTAAAGGTGGATGTGATTCACCTTGTATGAATGTTATATTATGCCATTTGGCAATGTTTTCTGTAGTGTGTATTAGAAGTCGGCTCGTGATTTCTCAGTGATCGTTTAATTGTGATCAATGTGTGGTATTTCATTGACTCTTTGTTTTAAATCGGCTGATATTTACATGTCAGTCTAGTAAAAATTTTTTTTGAAGATAAGAGGTTTTGTTTGTGGTCAACAGAAAGTTGAAGGAATTATTAATGGATGTGTTTGAATTGTGAAAAATATAATATCGAAGATAGTTTTAATCAGTAAAGAGTCATTAAAATTCCACCGCAATATTATTGTATTTAGTAAGTTAGAGTGTGTGTAAACTTTGATTTGACGTTAGATTCAGAGTTGCCATGTTGATAATATTTTGTTACTAATAGAAAATGGTACGATTTTTTTATTCTAATGTGTAACTGTGGAATTGAAAACAAAGTGCATTTGTTACAGTCTGTTATTGTAATATTAAGAAATATATTTTTCAATGTTGTTGTATGAATCTAAAGATTGCATGAAAACGAAACTATATTGTATAACGAGGTCTATTTATTCAGGCAGTTGAAGAGAGTTTAATAAATATATCCAAGTGTTTATTATATACTGATTTTATTTGAGGTAGGTATATGTTATGTACCGAACATGGTACCTAAAAACTATTTTGTGGAGCGTAGTTATTAAGATATAATAGTTAGAAAAGATATAATTATACAAGTTTACAAAGTAGCAAGTATCAAAGCTGTTATTTGTACAAACTTTGTATTTGTAGTTTATTACGCTTTTTATAAAGAAATTAGTTTGCTTGAGCAACAGTGTTGCCTGTATTTGTTCATTTTTATTATGAAGAAGTTGAAACGCTTCTCACACATTTTTCTACAACGAGAGTGAATGATATTTTTATAGTGACATCAACAATCACTTTCTGTAAGATTACCTCTTGTAAGCTTTGTAGTCGGGTAACGAAGAATGTGGCTGTTGATGTTAGACTGAATTTTGAATGAGAACTCATTTTATATATTTCTATTAAGTTTTTCATATGATTTTGCATTGTTAATTGACTACCTATCATATTTTGTATTGCTCTTGTATGCAACTTGTAGGATTTAAGATAGTTTCCTAATTATTTGGAATACAAATAGAAATAAGTGTGAGTTATAATAATCTTGAAACAACAAGTCCCATTAATTGCTTCCATGATACAATTATTGTATTCATATACATATTGTCGTATGAAATAAAAATATGTTTTAATGAAACTTTGTCTTCTTTTTCTTTCCTAATCCTAGATTCAGTGACAGGAAATTTTAATTACTTACTCGAAGATATTATAATACATTTACGTATGTTTCTGAATCGTGCGTGGTGAAAATGATTAAAAAACCAGCCAAGTGTCGGGCCACGCGCAGTGTAGGGTTCCGTAGACCTTGCAATTTGTTGGCATGATTCAGGCCAAACTTCAGCGTCCTAGTACCAATAGTTTCTGAGCTAAGCCGCGGACAGACGGATGTCTGTTTGCCCAGAAAGGCCCCCCAGAATTTGCGTTTCAGGTGTGCACCAATGCAATGCTCTAGGAGTATATGTACCGGTTTCTTTTTCAATGTACGTCTGTACTTTTGAAGAAATATGCAAAAAGTGTAACTTGAAACCATGTAACTTGAAAAATGTATAGCGTATTAAAAAGTTTCTTAAACTCAAGGAATGTACTCTATTAACACGTTTCATGTGCCGCAACAGATATTGTGAATTCTTAATAACAAATAATATATCGATGGGGATAGGGGCTGGAAAAGACATTATAAGAAAATATCTAAAAAAGACAAAACAATCTAAGCCTAAAACTATTAAGAAATAATTGATGTTTGGTAAGTAATATATGTACCGCATTAGTTCCTCATACAACTTGCTAAATTTGAAAAATAAACTAATTTTAGTTCATTCAGCACGGCCCTCTATAGTTGCCTATATCTTTTTAAATATGACATGTTTGTTTACGAAATTCGACTTCCTAAATTATGTATAGGAGTACATTCGTTCTTAATAATAAATAACTTAATAGATAAATTGGATCAAAAATATCATATAAGTATTATCATGCACAGCCCCCTTTTTTGCATATTTCTTCAAAAGTACAGAGGTACATTGAAAAGAAACCGGTACATAATTATACTCCTAGAGGCACTCGCCTCTAGGAGTCTCGCTCCAGGTGCTGTACTCACATTGCATTGGTACACAACTGAAACGCAAATTCTCGGAAGCCTTGCTGGGCAAACGGACATACGAGTACAGACGGAGGGACATGTGAAACTATGTATAAGGGTTCCCTGTCGACGACTACGGAACTTTAAAAAGAACTTAGTAGGTATTTCATTTTAATAAAACGTCTTCATACTTTAAAAATAAATAAAAAAATATTGAATTAAGGGGGCTTCCTATACATGGAACTGAAACTGAAAATATTTTTTTTCATGAAACCTATACGTGTGTAAAACAGATAGATAGAGAGTGTGTATACGTGTGTCTATCTATAGACAGGTTTTTAAAAATGACATGGAGGTTTCTTAAACCACTCTTTCATAAAGTCAACCGTTTAAAAGATATACGCTTCCAAAGTGGTAAAATGTGTGTCCCCCCGTAAATTCTATAATAATAGAGTGAAAACTCTAAGAAAAATATACGCTGTAGATCTTAATGTAAACATTCAACAAAAATTGGTTTGAACGAGACCGGGTCAGCAGGTTTTGAGATATAGCATATTTTATTAAAACCGCAAATATAACTTTGTAATTCATACAAATACTATGAAAAACAAAGTTATTTGGTGTAGTTACTATGGAACACCTGGGCGAGTCTGACTCGCGCTTGGCCAATTTTTCTACTAATCAAGCTGATAATGGGGGAACTATTGAGATGAAGCCATTGTAGTTATAGCTTATATTTCTCAGTTGCAATTGCCTTCCAGGGCCGCGGTATTTCGTTAGAAAATTCCAGCAAGCCTGGCAGGCAATGTCCCTGTCGGCCTAGTCAGTGTTGCTGACTGTTCTGAGGCGCGCGTGGAACACGAGGCCGCTGACTCAGGCCTGGTCCTTACTGGACCATGAGCTACCCTTGCTAGTCGGTGACAATAAACTAATATTAGTCTTCAATATAGGTCTCTATGGGAAAAATAAAAAACAAACATTGCCTTACTTATTTACTACTTAGATATACTACACAGATTCATAATGTGTGCGTGCGTGCCCACTTCTCTTACAAAACTAATGAGTATTACAAGTACTAATCCTTTTTAAGACGAAGCTAAACACTGAATGTGACAATCAATATTTATCAACTACACTTAGAATACATAAGCAGAGACGAATTATAATCTATAATCCTAAATAAGCTATATATCAATGTAATACTATCATTTCTTATACTAATTTTATTTCATGACGACACAACATTTTTCCTCGACGGTTATATTTTAAATATTAATAAAGACAACTACATAATAATAGTATCATGAGTTACACGGCTATTTAATCTACGATATAATAAAGATTATATAATTTTTAAAATAGAGCATCATTTGGGAAAGGAAGTTTAGAATTTAAAGGTTGCATTTTTACTTTTTGCCTCCTCCCTGGCAGCATGGCTTACCACCTGCAAAAAGACAAAAATATAAATAAAAAAGAAATTTCGAATCTAAAATAAAAACATCGGAGAGTTTCGTAAACAGTCGTACATTTTCGGGATCTATAATCTTCTGTCTAAGCTTTCTTCATATTAGAGTCAGTTGTTACTCCAAACAGTTTCAGCTGTGCAACAGTATTTTACATGGAGCGACAGCCTTACCTCCACAGCCTCCATAATCCAGGTGCAAGATTCTCAGGCTTTTACCTCCCTCTGAGTAGTTAATGTCGCTCAAGATATATTTGAGGTTATTTCTACTATGGTTCGCGTTTCTAGTGATGATTACTTCAGATATTATTAAGTACACACTGAAAGATGCGCTATTGTCAGTTGGGACCAATAGCTTAATATTTAATGGATCATTCACCCACGATCCGATTTCTCTCAGCGTTGTTTAGACTTGAGAATACAGGGTGGCAGGGACATCGACGCACAAACGCTTACCAGGGATTCGGGACATGATTCTAAAACCCCTGCGTTGGAATTTTTCGTCGGCTTTTTCTTATTTTTTCTGGTTTTTTCAGCAATTTCTTTTACTGAAAACTGTATGAAATCATTGTTTCTATCTAACCCAATGAGATTTTAATTAAAAAATAAAATTCACTTGTTTCACTTAAAACTGCAATATAAATAAAACTCGAAAGGGCTACCTGATCAGCTGTTTTGCTAGAGTTAATTTGCAAGATCAACACAGCTGATCAGGTAGCCTTTCCGAGTTTTATTTACATAACTTTTTTAAGTGAAACAAGTGAATTTACTGTTTTTGTTTTGTGACGAAAAATTTCAACGCAGAAAATTTCATTTCATTTCAATGGATTCAGAACCCCAGTCCAGAATCATGTTCTGAATCCATGGTAAGCGGTTGCGCGTCGATATCCCTGCCACCCTGTATATTGGCGCGGCTTTTATCATTTAGCCACAAGCTTGATGCTTTGATTTCGACAGTCGATATGTCCTCTTAAAAACGGCTTAACATTAGGTTATAATAAATTTCTAGATTGATGTTCTGTCACCTGAAAGTAACTATATAAAAAGCATTGTTTCTTACATCTCAATATTTTAAAATCTGGAGAACGTATCTAGATATTAATAATAGTACTTAAATAATTTTATTGACTAACGTACTTTCACGAAGATAATTATACCTACTAAGCTTCGTAACTCTTATAGGTCTCTACAGAATTGACAGCCATTATTTTGGCTAAAGCCATAGATACGCGCTCAATAGGAATACACTAAGGACCTAACTACTACTAGTAGAAAAACAGTGCTATAGCTTAACCTGAAGAGCACCCTGTGTTTCTTTTACCGGCGTTGTGTTATTAAAACGCCATAATAAGTCACCTTATTCGAAAAGGTACTGTATGTATACGATGACGCACGTCATCACCACGCGGCACTCTCGTCACGTGTACGAGTGCGCACGTCTCTTCCTGCTAACCCATCTATATTGACTGAACTGAGTTGTACTGACCAGAGGGTTTGCCATCGCCGCACGCGCAGTTGGGGCCGCAAGTGCAGTTCGCACCGCACGCGGCCGCCCCACCGCCACACGTGTCTGTAAAAATACAGCAAGAATTGCACAATCTAAATCCATCAAGCCGTACCATCATCGCACTACAAGACAAACGGCTATGCGCCATCGTTACATGGTGGACATCCTGACGCACAAAGCGTTTTGGGAATACATTAATTGCGCGTACAGCTAAGAAGAGGAATTCCCTGCCAGAGTCTGTGTTTCCTAATAGCTGCGAGTATAATCTTGGCGGTTTTTAAGTCAAGAAAGGGTGAATAGGTTACTTCCAGGCAAGCGTGCTTCATCTTCGACCACATCATCGCTTAACATCTGGTGAGATGGTGGTCAAACGCGAAAACAATAAAAAAGATAATTTACATGTCAGACCTCTTTCCTGCTGCAAGAGATGAATGAGAGTCCCAACAATGCTGTGCAGTGGAGGAAACCAACACTTAGAATCGGGTGGGCTAAATCAGAATGGCTTCCTGTTAGTCCATCCACTGTACAGTATGCAACTGTACTTTTACGTAGCACAGTGGCGAAAGCCACCACTTTAATTTTGAAGGGGGCGTATTCTGCCCCGATGTAATAATTACAGTAAGTCGTGTTACTGGTGTTATGAATTTTTTACATTACTGTGATCCTTAAATCAAGCCCTATAAGGAAACATTTTCTTTATTTTTATATCTAAATTATTAACAAAGTTACGATAAGCATAGTAAATGTTGAGAAGACTCAATCGTTTATTATAATAATAACAGTAAGTGGACTAGATAGACTTACTGTATTAAAATTATGTTTTATTTCGTATTTTCACTATCATATTTACAGTAACTAATATTCCGGTAGATTGACATTATTTAAATATGGCGTTTTAGCTACTCATTTTCATAGTAAGTATAGTTACTCTGTTTATAACTTGTGTAATTCACAAAAAATAAAACCAATCCGTAAGCCACTTACTTGATCTTGTATATCAAGTAAGTGAGTGAGCAGATATACTTACTGTAACAATGTAATTACAGTATCTTATCTAGTTACTGTAAATACGCTTAAGAAAGTGTTAGTTGGGCTGATAGAAGTGGTAACTATAGATACAATTCATTAGATTTAAAAAAAACCATCAATATTTAACAAATAAATTATATTGAGGACTACTCTAAAATCATGTACCTTTTGTTATCCGTTTAAATATTTAAGCTATCTGCTATAATTATCAAGATACACCGATTTAAACATTTCAAAACAAAAGTGCGATTTCCCAACTTTTCATTTTTTTGACTTACTGTAATTATGACAATGGCAGTATTGGTACATATATAATGTACCAAGAGTGGCGAATCTTACGAACCGAACGTTTCATTTATTGACGATGTCAAATGGCTTCCCAAGACTAAAACCTATATAATTATAATCGATTTATGCATTTACAGTTAAAATACCTTAAAAGTTTGTATGACCGTGTGAAGAAAAAGCTCTCAGATAGTGATTTCGAAAATAGTTGACCAGCTTTTGATTGCTATAGACTTAAATTTAACTCGTCACTACATAATAGACGGAACTGCCAACATCATGGCAGCAACGACCGTCCATGTGGAAAAGCCAGATTAAAATTAGAACACTTGATTAGTATCGAGAGACAGTCAAGCTTTATAATAGATATCTTATATCTTATGATACGTAGGGAGCAAGTGTTATGGAAATAATGCAAAATAACAGAGATTAGGAAAAGCAGTTTGACGCCTAAGTGTAAAATTGCTCTATGTTTCTCTCTGAATTCTTTTGGAAAAAGTTCTTGACTAACCATTTAGTCCTAGGTATCATGTTTATGGGTAGTCTCATTAAAATCGCTTATTTCATTTCCGAATATAAACCTAAGAAGTTAGTATATAACACCGTGAAGTGTAGGTAACTGAAAATCTCTTAAATCTCTTTTAAAATCAATCTCTTCTCTTAGAATTAAGATCACCTAAAAGAAAAAAATAATATTGCACCTTACAGTAAATTAATAAAAAGTGAACAATTCCAGTTTAATGGTAACACAAAACTAAGCTATAACAGAACATAGTACCTACGCAAGTAAGCACGTTCAACTTTAGATACGTCGGTTGGTCGTGGGAACTGGTCTGCGGTCTACAATTGAATGAACTGTCTGCGCTCAGCCACTGGGAATGGCGCCGATAAATCTCTCAGTTTAACGAACCTAATTAAAATTACTTTAGTAATGAGGCAGGTTATCGTTAAGACTATCATTTAATTGGTTGTATGACTTTTAATAGACACAGTTTGTTTATAAAAGCTCTCTACTTACCTTTATCTTTTACTGATTAGTGAAAGATTTCTCTAGTTATATATTTCTGCATACTTTATTGAACTAAATTTATTTATTTACACTTTATGCACATAGGTACAAGGCGGACTTATGCCGTAGCTATTCTCTACCAGTCAACACATTTACATGGTGAGAAACGGTAATAAAAAATAATAAAAAACCTAACATGAAAATAAAACTATTAAGTAGCTTAAAATATAAATCTACATGAATATTAAAATAAATACTTATATCAATATGCACATTTACATACAGAGTTGATACGACAGAAGGGCATTAAATTACACTACGTATACTATACGTGTTTAGTGTTAATTTGATACAGTTAAAAAATATAAAGAGCCAAAAATTTTTTTTTTTCAAACAAACTAAATTGCTTACAAATCAAAGTAAAACGCAAACACCCTTTGTAAATAAATGTGACTGACCTTAAATACCTAGGTAACAAAGTGGCAACGTAGCGCGGCGTGTGTTATCTCTTGTCTTGGTCAGATTGGTGCATGTCATCAAAATCATTTGCGACTAAACTACTTCTCCTATTTAATTGATTTTTGGTACAAAGCTTGAAAATGGTACCTAGTATACGCAGTTCAAAGGAAAGCCCCTCGGTCGTATCAACTCTGTATATACTTAACAAGCTACTGAAACCCCAATTAGAAAATTCTGCTTATTTATTCAGAAAGTAGATTCACAATTTCTTCATCATCCTAGCCTGCTCCTATCGACATTGTCCAGATTACATGGAACGACTGCCTATCTATCCTAAACAACCCAGTTACTGGGTGACAATAACAACGATAAGTACCTATTACCAAGACTGTTGTCAGACTTAACATAATGATGTGCAAATGATAACCTGGCCCAAAAGCGTGCTGTCCAAGGAACCTACTTGACTTTTGTTCAACTATAGACTTACACCAAGTATTTCGTAGGCAATGTTATTCCTATAGGTAACTGGATGCAACTGCGTACTAAAATTTAAATACAGCGACTGTAGCAGCTGGGTAACATAATGTTATTTTTTTTATAAATAAATTATTTATTTCCAAAAGAAAATACATGAATTGTTACATATCAAGTTTATGAGTTCTTTTTATATTTAATTTTATGAATAATGTCCCCTATACTAGGAAAGTCCTGTATTATAGGAAACATCCATTCGTCCGTAATTACAATTTACAAGAATTCGGTGAAGCAAACGTGTAAAATTAACATTAACTATGTACGTGTGAGCACGTGTGCGTGAGAAGTATGTGTAAATACCTCTTGGCAAGCTCGTTCCATCATCGGACTACAAGACAAACGGCGATGCGCCATCGTTACATGGTGGACATCCCACCCATACGCACAAAACGTTTTGGGAATACTTTCATTGTGCGTACGGTTAAGCCGGCTCTACACGTTGGCCAACACAGTGGCGAATGTAGTGGCCAGTGCCTATTCGCCAACGTGTAGAGGGGGTGTTTGTGCATCTTGGGTTGTATTGAGCCGGCTCTACACGTTGGCCAACACAGTGGCGAATGTAGTGGCCAATGCGTATTGGCCAACGTGTAGACGGCGTGTTTGTGCATGTTGGGTGCAGAAACACCCCTTCTACACGTTGGCGAATAGTCATTGGCCACTACATTCGCCACTGTGTTGGCCAACGTGTAGAGCCGGCTTTGGAATGATGGCCGACGAGTTGGCGCGAGATCCGTGTGGTGTCGGTTTTTTGCAAAAGATCAAAGGGTTGTTGGCCGAGTATTGGCTACCGCGTCCACACGTTGGCCACGCGTTTAGTATGCTACGAGCTCCCAGAACGATCGCACGCACCTGATTAAACATTTTAACCGACTTAAAAAAAAAAGAAGGAGGTTCTCAGTTCGTCTTGAACTTTTTTTTTATGTATGTTACCTCATAACTCGAAGTCAGCTCGACCGATTTAGAAAATTCTCTTTTCATTTGAAATGATATACTTTCTAGTTGGTCCCATTGTTATGAAATCAGGATCTGATGATGGGATCCTGGAGTAATCGAGGGAACTCTTCAAATATTATAGGCACATCTATAGCGTTTTGGGTATTTCTTATAGTGTCTTGTGCAGTTGCTCTCGAAAAAGCACCATTTGGGGAAGTGGAACTGATGATGAAGACCACAGATGACCACCGAAACTACTCAATAATAAGTATTTCGTGGATTGCGATTCGATTACTTGAATATGGATGTTAAGCACTTTATGTTCGTCACAATGCATATGGTGAAGTAGAGCTGATGGTGAAGTACCAGGAGAACTCCTCAAAAATTAACGGCTCTGCATCGGGAAAAGCTATATTTTGTAAAAGGTGATAAGTAGTTGACATTTTGGCTTTTGTAACTAGATAAATTACAAACCGACCCACTAAAAAGCGTGAAAAAAACTTTTTAACAAAAAATAAAACCGACTTCCATACCAAAATACTACAAAGGTAAAAATAACTTTAATTTCGGAAGGCGATGTCAAAAAAAGAAAATACAAAACCTTTTTATTTTTTGTTAAAAAGTTTTTATAGTCACGCGTCGGTAACAACTAGTGTAACCAAAATGTCAGTACTGACTAATAATAACGAAGAAACTTTTCGGTTTATAGAGCTCTACCAAGCCGTAAATTGTTTGTGGAACCCAAGAAGCAGAAGTTAGCGCCTCAATATCCATTTTAATAAATACGTCCGCACATTGGCCCGAACCATAGCAAACTGAACGACCTTCCAACGTGTGGACGCTATCACGAACTCTTGGCCAATATGCTGGCCACTACATTCGCCACTGTGTTGGCCAACGTGTAGAGCCGGCTTAAGGAGTGGAATTCCCTGCCGGAATCTGCGTTTCGCTATAACCTGGGAGTCTTTAAGTCAAGAGTGAATAGATTACTTCTAGGCAAGCGTGCTCCATCTTCGACCACATCATCACTTACCATCAGGTGAGATGGTGGTAAACGCGAGCCTGTTCTGAATTTAAAAATAAATTGTCAGATGTTCTGGCTTCGGCCTAGCTGTAACGACTGTCAAATGACAGCGGGGCTCCACGTGCTTTCCGAGGCATGGAGAAATCTCGATTCGTTAATATGGTCACCGATCCATACACTGACTTCGGCGAGCGTGGCTTAACTTTGAACATCAACCCTTTTTTTTTAACGTGGTAAAATTATCAAATAAGCCCTCCCACCCCGGGTAGGGTGGGAGGGACTGTCAGACTTTTACTGACTAAAATCCACGGTGTTCCTTCAATAACCCTTTACGAACCGGGGTCACGGTAATGGGATAGGTCCCACGACCCCGGCAGGCTTCGGCCCTCTGCAGAGGGGGCCTCGTCATGTTGCTGACGCTCTTTGAGGCGCGCGTGGAACACAACGCGCCGTCGACCCGGGCATGGTCCATGGTCGGACAGCGAGTTGCCATCGCATGCCCGCGCCTACGGTGGCCGGAGATCGTCGGCCGACGTCCGACGCCGTGGGCGTCTACCACTGCGGCTGGGCTGGAGGGAGGACGCCATCCTCTCCCTCACGCGGCCCGCCTCCTCCTTCAGAAGCATGACTGCTTCGCAGAAGGTGGCGACCGCTTCCCACTCCCAAACATCAACCCTTGCAGCTATTATTATTTAAATAAGACCTCTTTTTCTTAGTCACAAGTAATATTGCTTAAAATAAAGTGATCTTATTCAAGTTTAGAGACTAATTCATTGTTAATAGTGGGGAGGGTGAATTTAACTCATTAGTTTAAATTAGAAACTTTAAAAAAGACATAGCTGATGAGCATTTGAAGTTCACATGATACAAGATTGAAATGACGAAAAAAGTGAAAAGTTTGTTCAGAAGAACTTCTCCTCCCCATGATATTGTCATTGAATCAAAATGTTATCGTAACTCATTAGTTTGAATTAGAAACTTTAAAAAAGACATAGCTGATGAGCACATTTGAAGTTCACATGATATAAAATTGAAATGATGAAAAAAGTGAAATGTTTGTTCTTAAGAACTTCTCCTCCTCATGATATTGTCATTGAATCAAAATGTTATCGTGTTGAGAAGCAAATAAGTATGTATAGTCCACATATTTCATCACACAGTGACATTTTAAATAAATGATATTTATTTTCTAAATTGATATTGATATTTATTTAAACATTCAAATAACACGTAATTTATTCGTAATTTTGAACTAGATGAGGCTGGTAAGGACATTTGGGTAGACCGTATAAAATACCTACTCAAACTGCCAGACACTGCGATATACTACTCATAGTGTTTGTTATTTTCCCATATAGCCCTTACTTACATTCACAATCAGCAAATTAAAGAGAGTAAAATGAAACCAGAGTTCTATCTGGACTTATTTCAATACTTTATAAATGAATATTATATGTATAAAGTTCTAAACCCTTACTTTCCAATCACTGCAACAATCAATCAATCATCAATCTACATAGTTTTGCCAAATATTAACTTAAATAGAAAACACCGTTTTCAAAACAAATATGGGAATGGCCAATAATTTCGAAAATGCTAAATGTAATGAATTCATGACCGTTAATTTACTCAAATAATTGGGGCGTAATACTAAACATAACATTGCTGACTTTTTTAATATTGTACCGTGTTAAAATAACGCCCACTCTACAAGATCGCACGCATCATAATATAAATTTCCCTTACGTAACTTTCGTTAAACGTTTTTCCACCTTTTCATCCTTTGCAGAGAATACAAAACAGTACAAGTAGATAGATCTTTACGGTCTCAAATTATATCTAATAAGAAATCATCAGAACGGAAACTTACTGCGTCATTTGCTAAACCGTCCCTAATTGGGTTTAGTCCAGCCGGCGATAGCAAAATAAAAACAAAAGACACGTGGAGAAAAGATAGAAACACACGAAGAAAAGAGCGTGGAAATCACAGAAAAAAAATTGTTTAAAATATATTCTCACCTTTACAGGAGTCACAAGGTGCAGGCATCTCTGCACAAGTCTAAGCTAGACTAAGCTATCTGGGGCTGTGAATGTCGGGGTGCGCGCGCAGTGGTTACGTCTAAAGCAACGAGAGCTCGGCGGGTCAATAACTGTGCGCCTCGAGTGGGGATCGCATCGGTCTGCGATAGGCAGAGAGACAGGGCACTGATTGACAATGTTATCGGTTTATTAAATGATTGATGCAGCGCAGTTGGACTGATTTTGATTGATTACCTTTGAGATTGTTGGTATATAATGTGCTACTGTGTTTTGCTGTCAAAGATAAGATCGTGTTATGATGATTTGGAAATGGATTACATAATTCATTTTTAGGGTTCCGTAGCCAAATGGCAAAAAACGGAACCCTTATAGTTTCGTCATGTCTGTCTTGTGTCCGTCCTTCCGTATGTCACAGCCATTTTATTCTGAAACTATTAGAACTCCACATTGAGAAACTTGGAAGGTATATGTATTCTGTGAACCACTTTCCGATTTTAAAGAAAAAAAAAATATTAAGGGGGGCTAAAAAAATATATTTTTTATCATCAAACCTATACGTGTGTGGTGTCTATACGTAGGTCTTTAAAAATGACATTGAGGTTTTTAATACTATTTTTTCCTTAAGGCTGCTCTCTCGAAAAAAGCTTGAAAAAAGCATTCAGATGAAGCAACTTTTCGTCGGCAATTACAGAGAAATTACATCTGAAAACAATTGTTAGTAATCTACATGATAGGAACCGTAATTTGGTTTAGCCACAATTTTTCTATCGGTATCACATAATAAGAAAAAAAAATGCCAAATCACCTCCAAATCATTGAGATGAAACCATTTTACTCCTTAATTTCTTATCAAAAGAGTATAAAAAAATATACTACTGTTTTGCAATACAAATGAAAATAATTTGGTTTTGTTACTTTTTACAAATATGTATTATTTTTATTACAATAAATTAAAAATGCGTCCAATTAAAGACTGCGTTTACATCACCCCCGCACTCGTCCACAAATTCAGTGCGGGGCGCATCGTGTTGCTAGGTGGACGTACGTCGCGTTGCGAGAGCTCAAGCACTACGAAATAATATCGCAAAATATTACTGCAAAAATTAATTTTGTTAATAGTGGAATAGCTTTTTAACCGACTTTAGAAAAAGGAGAAGGTTCTCAATTCGTCTTGAATTTTTTTTTATGATGTTACTTCATTACTCGCAGATGGCTGGACCGATTTGGAAAATTCTTTTTTTGTTTGAAAGATTATACATTTTAGTTAGTTCCATTGTCGTCACGTTTGGATCTGATGATGGAATCATGGAGAAATCGAGGGAACTCTTCAAATATTATAGGCATACCTATAGCGTTTTGGGTATTTCTTATTGTACCTTGTTTAGTTTCTCTCGAAAAGCACCATTTGAGGAAGTGGAACTGCTGACGAAGACCCCAGATGGCCATCGAAACTACTCAATAATAAGCATTTCGTGGATTGCGATTAGATTACTTGAATATAGATGTTAAGCACTTTATGCTCGTCATAATACATATGGTGAAGTAGAGCTGACAGTGATGTACCAGGAGAACTCCTCAAAAATGAACGGCTCTGCACCGGGAAAAGCAATATTTTGTAAAAGGTGATAAGTAGTTGACATTTTGGTTTTTGTAACTAGATAAATTACAAACCGACCCACTAAAAAGCGTGAAATAAAACTTATTATCAAAAAATAGAACCGACTTTCGATTCGTCAAAAAGTTTTATTTCTGATTCTTAAAGAGTATTCTATGTATCTATAAGTAGTGTTAGTGTTATAAACTCATAGTATTTTACAGTTTTAGTAGTGTTTAAATTTAGTTTGTAAAACATGGGAATAAGCAGAAACGAATGAAGAGAGGTCTAAAAAAATATTACAAACAAAAGGGTATACATTTATTATCAAGGTAAGCTTAAAGTTTTATCTACATATTTCATTATAAACTATCGCTTTACTTACCTCGCATAAAAGTAGATAGCACAGAGTAAACGGACAGAAGGTAAGCTTCATACAACTGCGCTATGATAGGTACACTACTACAAGCAACGCGCGTGTGTGCGCTTCGTCTGAGCGAGGCCTGGCTTGAGCCGATATGCACCGGTTTCTCTTCGTACGGACGAAGCCGCCAGTTGAGATAGAGAGATAGAGTTAAGATAATGTACAAGAGAAAGAAGAAAACGACAAAGAGAAGGAAATAGAACTAAGGAAAGAAAAATAGATTGATGAGAACAATGAAGAAAACGAGAACGAAGAAGGACGAAAAGAAAACATAGAACAAGATTTTATATGGCTATCAAAATTTCTAAAAATAAATATATGTGAACACGGAGAAATAAATGAGGATGAAGAAGTTCAACCAACCAAAAGAATAAAAATACTTGGTGAAAGAAAGTTACATTTCAGTGAATTTTAGTTATAATTTATTTGTTTATAAAAAATGTAACAAATAATATGACATACACTAGTAATAATTATACTACCTATCTACCTTACTCTAAGTTCCTACCTACATACCTACCTTACCTACCTACCATTTTTCTCTTAATAGAAACCTTCCTCAGACTATAACGAATATTCGAAAAAAAATCCGTATTGGTCCAGCCTTTCCTGAGTTTTGCGCTTAGCAACACATTTAGCCATTAATTTTTATTTATATATAATTTTGTTAAAAAGATACATCAAGTTGTTTACCTCAAGTTTCGAGCTAGGCTGATCTATTATAATAGAGGTATAGTTTCTACAGTACATACTCAAAGTGCATCTATATCAATAGATAATAAATAAAAACAAAATTTGACCACTTTTGATGCGGTAAAAATAAAAATGAATTTAACTTTCACGATGACTTGACCTTCTGTGATTTCGATACTCTGTGCCGCGACTAGGCGAAGCGACGACGCATGCTGGCGGCGCAGGCGCGGGCCGAGCGCGCCTCTCTTTTCTGTTGCATGCGGGTAGCGGAGAGCTGCGCGGAGTGGCGCGCGGAGAGGGGTCGTTAGCTCCGCCCAAATGGTCAAGGTTATTGGCATGAATACAAGCCTTAAGTCAATCGTTTAAAAGATATACGCTTCCAAAGTGGTAAAATGCGCGTCCCCACCCTACCTGTAGCTTTTATAATAATGGAGTGAAAAATATATGCTTTAGATCTTAATAAAAACTTCCAACGAAAATTGGTTTGAACTATATAGAGTCAGTAGTATCTGAGATATAGTACATTTTCTAAAACCGCAAATATAACTTTCTATTTCATACAAACTCTTTGAAAAACAAAGTTATTTGGCGTAGTTACTACGGATACCCTTCATGGGCGAGTCTGACTCGCATTTGGCCTTTTTTTTTGCAAGCGTCTGTGAAATTGGTCCTCAAAAGTAACGTCTGTTATTTATTTATTAATACTTCATTGTACCCTACTCTACTGTTACAAATGTTTTCCTGTGAATATTATGATATACATAAGAAAACATTTATAAATACAAGTGTACAATGAGAGGTCTTATCACACAGGGTAATCTCTTATATAATCTTTAAATGGTCAGAATGAAAGGAGACACATTTAAAAATCAGTCTAAATGCACATATTAATAAACAAGCAGTGCTCGCGTCTTCGTATTCAATAACCTGTATCGACCAATGAAAGTCTCAATCAAAATCAGTATTGCCATTACAGAGACTAGCCCGGATAGACAAAAGACAAACACACCGACCGATTTGTGTTGTAGAATAACAGTTATTTTAAATTGACTAACAGTTTTCAATTTTATTTATACGTACCTATAACGTATTTATAACGGTTGAATCCCCTTACTTTTTTTCTGATATATTAAACCTTTGCGGTCCTCTACACTTCAGAAGCTTCATTAATATCCACTTACCTTATACCATAAATATTCAAACGCCGAACATTCAAAACGAATCACTCAAACTTCACATCATTAAAAAGCGTTTTCAACTTGACCAAAAAAACGAGCGCTCCATCTCCTATCCTAAAATAAGATAGTTATTTAAGCAATGGCGTGCTGCAGGTATAATATAACTACAATAAATGATCGGATCGTAAACAAAAACAGGCCGGTACGGACAGCCGTCGGACCGGTTCGTACACGGTTGTATCTGTAGCAAGCTTTCAAAGCTTTCCTATAACAACTTTGGAACTTGCAATGGCGTTGAATTCACAAACAGAAATGAAGAATGAAAAGTCCTGAGTTAAAATAAAACAAAAAAAACAACCGATTAAGAACTTTTCTCTTTTGAAAGTCTAGTTAATTTAATACCTCCGTGGTTCGTAGATTAGCTTAGTAGTTCAAATAGGCGAACGTTGCAAGTGAATCACTTAAACCCGTTTACATATTATCAAATTTGTTATTAAAACTAGCTACTATGCCCGCCACTATCCCGGCAGCCCGGTTAGCCTGGTTTGGTTACTGGGTTTAAACTTAATCTACACCTACATGTTACAATATCCTTTCCATACTACTAAACTCCCATTAAAATCGTTTTAGCCATTACAGAGATTAGCCCGGACAAACAAAAAGACCGGCGACAGACAACATTTTTAAAAAGATTATTTGTGTTTTAGTATCGTGTGAATACGTAACAATAAACACTCAAGTGATTATTGTTGGTTTCGATAGAGCAGTTATTTTGAAATCACCGACAATCACTTTAGGTACTTGTATAAGTATACAATTGATTAAGGCTTTTTTTTTATAAAGAATTTTCCCCGATTAAAGTAAGATGCGACTTAAGTTCGCTTCACAAAGAAATCGAAAAAATAAATGGTAGAAGATAAACACAATTATAAACCAGTTTAACATTAGTTACCTAATTCATGCGCGTAAGTAACGGGGCTATAAATCTCTTAAGCTTCGTAACTTGGAATATTAAAATGTCCCCTAACTTTGTCTAGACTTTAGAGACTTGGCGCAGTAAGGATAATTTGCCAAAAACAGCAGACATTTTCTTGGCGCATTGCAAGAATTTTTTGGAACGTATGTCCAATAAATGTTTCTTACAAAATTACAGAATTAAAATCAAAATGTCAGTAACTTTATCAATCTCCACAAATTAGGTGCCTGTGGATAAATGTCGCCGCTGAAGTCAACTTAGGAAGAGGTGGCGAGATCACCTCAACTTCTACAATACGGTCTGGTTTGAGGTGAATTAAGGAAAATAATTCCTAAGAATTTTGGGGAGAACTTTGCACAGCAGTGTGATAGTGGCCAAGTCAAATAAAACATTATTCAACCAGAAGTGGAGGTGTTATTTTACCTTAATCTTTATTTAACAAGCTTTGTTGTACCTCTAGAGTGTCATATTTGCTAATGCGAATATAACAGTATAGGTAGAACAGTTACTCGTCGAGTAGCTTACAGCCAGCCAGGGTCAGGAAAAATGTCAACCATCGTTTTCAAAATTACTTTTAAAAAGCTGTGGAAAGGAAAAATATCATGACCTTTCTTGCCCGAGAAAGGCTTTAAATACATTTTTTTTAATAAATTATAATTTATTTTCTGTTAATTATGATTGAAACATCTCATCAATTAAATTAAAAATTTAAAAAACCCCTAAGCCAAAAATACTTAGAAGCAGTTAAAGAAATATCCCTTAAAAAGTAAAAAAATAATAGTCGCGGCGGGGTATCGCCAATTCAGAATCGATATTTAAAGTTTGTTACGAGAAGAGGGGTGTTATACCCCTCTCTTTCCACCGGGGGTTAAAAATGAAAAAAATAATAGTCACGGCGGGGTATCGCTATGTAACAAACTTTAAATATCGATTCTGAATTGGCGTGAAAGTATGTTTTGCGAAGGGGGTTTTTTAAATTTTTATTTTTAGCTTTTTAAGCTTTTCAACCACCATAGCTTTTGTCAATTTGACCAATTTCATGGAATGGACAGTTTTTGTAATATTTCCCTTTGTAATGTTCCCTTTCAACTGATACGCCACTGGGGTATATTTGACAATAGGTATTCAATTATTCATCCCCACTTTCAGTCCCCATATCTAGTAAATGGCTAAACTGATTTTTATAAAACATGTAATATACACGTCGTGTTCTTTCATTTGACACCCCACTTGGGTATATTTGACAGCATTCGATAAAATCATCCCCACTTTCACCGCCCATATCTAGTAAATGGTTGAACTGATTTTGACAAAACATGACTAAAACCACTGCCAGAAAACCTGCCTTCTAACAAAAAAAAAACCGCATCGAAATCGTTTCACACGCTCAGAAGCTACGGTGTCATTGACAGATACACAGACAAACAGATACACAGATACACACGTTAAACTTATAACACCGCTCTGTTTCCATCAGGGGTTAAAAATTATATTATGTGGTGTATGTGTGTACTTATTAATGGAATATTCATCACAATATAACAGACCTTCAAGCAAAATAATCCATCTAACGTTCCATCTGTAATAACTGGATCACCATCGAATGTAGACTAAGCTGACTAAGTATACCTACATTAGTTCAAAAAGTATAACTTTGAGTAGGTATCCCATTTTAAGTACGTATTTTTTACGGAGAAGTGTAAGAATTGGAACGGTCACAGTTTAATTAGAAAATAAGAGCAGCAAACTATAATTTACTTCGAATTTCGTACAATCGGCGATCACGCACGACCCATCATTATTCTCGATGTATTGACGTCCCACTGCGACTAGAAATAAAACATTGAAAGCATCCGTGTATCTCCTACATTGTAAATTAGTTGTGGCACCTGTTTCGTCTGGATCGGAAGCTGCAAGCAAAAACTACACTCAAGCCTAAGTGGATGCCTCCTTATAAGTAACCTTTTTTATAGAAATAAAATAAAACTCATATATTTCCCGTGTGAACACCATTAGAAATATTTTTCCTGCAGTTTTTGCATTATTATCTCCACATGTCTCGTTGCTTCAAGGCTAACATTTCTTTAAAAGCATAATTTGTTACTTTTTGTATCGTATCCTGAACTGGATCTTTCCAAAAATACTTTGTAGGACCGGTTTAGTCGTTAGTCGGAATATGCAACGCATTAAAAGTTTGTTTATTTGTTTTCATTGGTAATATCGCCGAAGAAAATCAAAACATCGCAAAAAATCTTGATCTTATTTTACGTTTTGACCTTGGTGGAGCTGAAATGGAATTCTTATTATAAGCACATACAAATAGGTAGGTATTACTGGAGTTGCTTTTAGGGTTCCGTTTCACAAAGGAAAAATGGAAGATCTTTAAGTCAAGAGTAAATAAGTTACATCAAGGTAAAACGTATGCTTAATGTTCGACCACATTATCGCTTACCATCAGGTGTGATGATGGTCAAAAGCGATATCAAAAAAACAAATAAAAAGATTCGGTCACTCGGTTGTCCGTCTATCATCCATCTCTGACGAGACGCGTTTTCTCAAGAATGTGTATAAGTATCAAGTTGAATTTATGGCCAATGTGTAGGTCTACAATTGACACTAAAAAACGTTTAAAAGAAATTGGCAAAAATAAATAAGAACAAAATAATGAATGCGAATTAGATTCCGTCCTTTCATCTATATTATTAATTATTATTAATATTATAAAGCGAAAAAGTTTGTTTGTTTGTTTGTTTGCTTGAACGCGCTAATCTTCGAAAGTACAGGGTGGATTTGGATGTAATTTGGTATGGAAGTAGCTTGAAGCTTGCGGAAGGTTATAGGCTACTTTTTACGCGACTGCAAAAAAGGAGAGTTATGTTTTTACCATGATAGAATCCACGGGAGCGAAGCCCCGCGTGAGTACTAGTATCTAATAAACTTTTGCTGAACTCTACATTATCCGTAGCCAGACACGCAATATTGACCGTTTTTTTTAGTAAAGAACTCTTGTGTAGCCTATGAAAATAATTCTGACCAAGATTAGTCACCCACAAAAATCAAAAAGGATATAAAAAAATGACTCAGTAATGTCCAAAGAAATCCAAAACGTAGGTTCAAAAAAGTAATTGAAAAACGCAATCGTAATAAAGCAACTAGCAATCCAATAGAAATCAAGATCTACACTCATAAACCAAGATCTACGGTTTTAGCGGAGCGTCACGATGTCTACCGAAGTCGATGACCTGCGTTCGCGCAGTGATTCACTCACTTTATAGCAAGTATTAAACTCCGAATAGTATATTTTATAATGGCGTGTTTTTGTTTCTTTGTTGAAAGAAGTTAGGCCCAGATTTTGCCAGATTTTTGGTTTGACGTCAGTGATTTTGATTTCAGGTTTCCTGTAGCATAATTGGTTCTTCTTCTGAATTGATTGATTTAGTATCTTCAGGTCTATCCCTGTGTTTATCTCTCTTCTTCTGTAACTTATTTTTCATCTCTGTTTTTATATTTTTACATATCTTAATCGGGTGTAAAGTCTTCTCAAGCCGAAAAAAGCCCACAGTTAGTTGCAACAGTTTACCTCTCCTACGAACCTACATGCTTAATAAATGTTCAGAACGAGGCTAATTCCATATTTTATTAATTAAGAATGTTAATATTTGTTAACAGTTTCACCTAACTAGTCACTCTTCATTTATCTTTTAATATATTATAGCTAACTAGCTAGTTTCTGCCCGCAGCTTCACTCACGTGAAAGCTATTTATTATTCAGCAAAAAATGTAGCCTATGTCACTCAGTGATAACGTAGCAATCTTCTAGTAAAAGATGTTATAAATCGGATAAGTAGTTTCGAAGATTACTAACTACATACAAACGCACTCAAAAACTTACTCCTTTATAATATTATAGTAGGAATAGATAATATCTATAAAAGTATAATAGTAAGTAGCTTTCATAACTCCTTCCTCATAACTGACTATTCACTTCATTCTCGCTTAACTAATTCATTTAAAGTAACTAGTTTACAAGTAATAACACTGCAAGTTATCACATTTCTCCAGAGAAAGCTAGGAAGAGTCGCGTCGTATGCGCAAGCGCTCATTACCCGCTAGCCGCTAATTGTGGAGGGTAAAGCGGTCGCAATGATATTATCTACAGTACTGTTGTCATGGATTAACTAAACACGCATGCACGGTGAAATCAATTAACAAATGGTTAGAAAAGCAAATCCTGCAGTGCAAGAGAATATGGAAGCTTTTAAAGACTTAATAGTACGTTCAGAAATTCAATCGAAAATTTTAGAAACTTGAGAGTGAATGGAAACATAAATATTATATATATAAGTTTCTGTAGAATATTTTACTTTTAAAAAAGTAGGTTTATAAAATATTTTGATGTTAAGTCTAAGCATAGCTATGCGATATTGTGCGTTGTACAGGAAAAAGATAAATTGTGGAAAAATATATAATAGTTATTGTTAATAAACTGAAAATATTGAGATCCTAAAAAAGGAAAGGCTTGATCTGTGATGCGAATCTCATGAGAGAAAAAGCAATCATATGACTTCAAGAAGAAATAACGAGATACGCTAAGGGCAAGGTTTGGTAGACTGTGTTAATATTCTTGCTTTCTAATTCTTCTGTTTTGTAATACTATACAAAAATTGTGAATTAGGTGCTTGATATAAGTAGTGACATTTGGTTTTAATAATCATAAGCATCCGTAGTCGGGTAAAAAAGTACGTAAGTACCAGTTTCACTTGCCTTCCATTTTAAATTATACTGTTTCGTTTTTTTCTTGGTTATAAGTATGGTTGGTTATTTCAACTGCGATCACGAATTTTTTTTCTGAAGACATAGTTAGTACCAGGTTACTTTTGCCACAAAAAATATGACCATATCGAGGGGACCAGTGATGAAATGTTATCGACAGGTATTTTTAATGAGAAGGTAGTTGAATTGCTGTTTGTAGCAATGAGTTTATATCTAGATAGATAGATATACTGTTTATTGTACACCATAACAGAATTAAATAAGGACTTAAAAAACTACAACGGGTGTTACAATGGGCGGTCTTATCGCTAAAAGCGATCTCTTACAGACAACCTTTGGATGGATTTAACACAGCAGGAGAAAATAAATACGCGGGTAGTCCATGGTGTACTATTCACTTATATACAATAAAAAAGTAATAACCTACATACTCAATACACATATACATAAAAAGAACAAAGCTGAGTTATATAAAAAATAGTAACAAATTAAAGAGAGATAGAGATCTTTTACCATGTTTTTGAAAGAAGGAAGGGTTTGTGCTTGTCTTACTGACACGGGAAGAGTATTCCGCAGTCGTACTGCTTGAGCTGCGAACGACTTACCAAAGAAATTGGTGGAGGGGCTCGGTACCTCTAGCCTCAAGTTTTCCGATGACCACAGAAATTTGGCATGTGTGTCATGGAGGAACTTAAAACGTTCTTTAAGATAAGAGGGGGTCTTAGGATTGAACAGAATACTGTAGAGCAGAGACAAGATGTGTAAGTTCCGGCGAAGACGTATAGGAAGCTACTTGTCACTTGAGTTTCGTACGAGCTAGGTAGGGATAGCGGGAGGCTACCTGCATTTGCGATTTTTTAATTTCTTATTAATAGAAGAAATATTTAGTATATCCAGTGTATACTCAACTACACGCTATGTGGCTTCTAAACTCGCATTGTCTACTAAGACTATATCTATAACTGGCGTATATTAACTAAATATACGCCAGTTATAGATGTAGCCTTTGTTAAAGAGTCTATAATAATTGTATGGACGAAGTTGCCATTAAATGAATTATTATTATCTCCGCAGTCTTGAATATTTGTACTAAAATACATGTATAGTTAGCAAACATTTCCATTACTTTGTTTAATACGTATCTTATTTGTTCTATCATTATTAAATTCACTTTTTTCTATCAATACTTCAACGTATGTTGTATGTGTTAACACAAACACAATGCACGTAAAGACCTTGAAATATTGATCCCGCCTACCAATATTGGAATAAATTGAGGACTGCGCTATAAAAGAGATAGCTAGGCATGTCTGCAAAGCGTCGTGGGTGCCAGTCACGAGTCTTGCTCCGCTGCACAATATACGAAGGGTCCCTTTACGACTATTTATTAATTCAACCACTTGAATGGCTCAGTGGCCGAGAACGATGATAGCTTGATACCGCATTGAATGGAATAATGTTTATTTTGTGCATTGCAGTAGACTTAAAGAAATATTTTATTTCACATAGACCTACATGGGCACTTATAAAACGTCAGAAACTAGTACACGGTTCGAAATTGATCCTTTCCTATGGAGAAGAACCGACAAGAACCTCCGGTTACTCTTTTCAAAAAAAATATAATTTTCACAATGTATCCTTTTCACAATGGTTTAATAGGTATGAGAAGACAGTATATTACAATTAACTCAGCAAAATGTAATTACAAATAAAAAATACTTGACTTGTAGCAGATTTCGAATTTTTAGATGAGGTTTATCACTGCTGTGTTGGCCCAGTACGTCGATTCTGTAAAATTCGAACAACAACTCGCATCTCACATAGCTATTCACTGTCACTTCGCTTATGGTTCAAAATGACCTTGATTTTGCATTCTGTAAACAGCGTCGAAGTAACGGAGGAATTACTTTACCGAATGCCACTTCTTACGTCATCTCATACTTTATCTGTCAAAATCTTTAGTTCAAATCGCTGACACGCTCGCAAGGGTAGCGCTAGTGTAAATTCGAATTAACAACCGAGTTTTTAGAATGCCAATCAATAAACTCACAGCGGATTCAGATTCGAAGCTTAGAATGAGGTTTTACAGAATAACACAGCAGGTAACAGGTACGACTTATCAGTAGTAGCTGATGGCTTCGAGCACAGCCACGCATACATTACTTTGTGAAATTTACCCGCGTGGTGGATTACAGCTCATTCTCCCTATTAGAGACGAGGCTTTGTCCCCGCAACCTTATAGACTGATTATGTCTTATGTTTATTTTCAGGGTAGATCAAATAAACTAAACGGAATTCCGTGCAATGTGGATCTTACCAAACACAACTTAAGAAACGTTTATAAACAAAACCAAAGATCCCTTTCATAGAAAGCTATGAAGTGGTTATGTCATAGCTTAATGTGGCTATGGCATAGCATAATGCTGAGTGGAAGCGTTCTTACCACGAATTTTTTTTCCTTCTTTAGTTAAATGTTAATCCTAAAATCTTTGCTTTTACTAACATCATTTTAGTACCTACCTACTACTAATACCTACGAATTTGGGATAATTTAATCATTCATATCCATGTGGTTTCTGTGACGATAAATAGTTTATCTTTTTTCTTTCTTTCTATGCACATGCATAGATGCCTCAAATAAAAAAAAAATCAGATATCCCGCTGAAATAAAAATACACCCAAAAATGATTCACAATAGCCTTCGCCACGATAGTTCAATGCCAAACTCAAGATACAATGTCTTTAACAAAAGATAGATAACGAAAAAAGATTAAGTTTTAATTTAATGTCAGCGCAAAAACTTTTATAGTTACCTAGAACTCCTAGAACGTACATGGAAAAAAAAACGATCGTGGTTTGTGATATATAATCTACGTCTCGAATTTGCGCCAAAATCGTATTTGTCGCAAAAAATACTGTCGAGTCTTTATTTCAGATCAGTGAACTTGCTAGCGGGACTAATTGATGCAAAAACTCAAGGAATAGGTATCAACATGGTGAGTGTTTGTAGAAATGTATGGATGTTGTATGTGAAGCAGTGGCGAAGGGTGAATTTTCATAAAAGGGGAGCCGGATCAAAAAATGCTTACCTTGCTCAAGTATGATGCGTGAATTCCAGTAACTGTGGCCCTGTGGCCGACTTCGAAATCTTGTAACTTCGTAAATAATTATTTGTTTAATTAAAATAAAATAATATAATAAAATAATAGACTAATATTTGCCATATTCCAAAAGGGAAGCCAGTAGTAATCGAGTTGTATGAAGCCTTCGCCACTGATGTGAAGGGATTGATTCCAATGCTCCTAACATTTTAGCCTTTATAGAATGTTGTTCTTCGAATTAATCTTTTCGTTTTTAAAGATACCTAGGAATGTGGATAGAATTCACATTACGTGCAATCTTTTTTACATCCCAACTACGCTAAATATGCTTGTCTGGAGTGGCAGCAATAGTGTAATGTGTGGTGTTCGAATCCTCAACCTCTCGAACAAACCTTAGTCATTTGGACGCTTAAATACACCAACCTCCATTAATCCTCTTTGAAACGTTTGATGGAATTGAATATAACCTGGATTCAGCTGGATTGGTCGAGTAAAGATTCAAATAGACCAAATTGGAAGAGGCCTCAACTTGTCAATATGTCCGTACCAATTGAAAATATAGTAATTAATTCATCCACGCTTGAGCATATCAGTGATGAAATCTTCTTCCTGTTAATTTTGCAAACTTGCAGATCATTACAATACTTTATTTTTCTTATAATCTACTTATATCGGTTATAATCATGTTTATATTGAGATAACTGGATATAATATATGAACAATCAGCCTAAAAATTTAACCGCGTTTTTTAATTAAATATAGGAATTATTCATCGCTATACATAGTTGAAGTAGATGAAAAAAAATACTTTTTGTACCAAACATGCTTACCTTTCTGTAGAACAAGCTATTGCGCGTAAATTCATTTACGTGGAAAATTCGCACATATTCGCATAATATATGTATAATTATAAATGTGCCAAGTTTCACCTAAATCTCTTTACCCATTTTTGCGTAAATAGAAACATACAAATATCAGAATATCCAAACTTTTACGTACATAAAATATGGTATGTAGTAGCTTTTGCCGGACTAAAAAGTAAGCTATGTGTCATACATAACACTCATAACATGCATAACTCATACTGATGTAATAGCTGTAATATTGAAAACTTTCATTGAAATCCATTCCATAGTTTTAACGTGAAAGAGTTAGAAACATCCATATATCCTTACAATCGTTTGCAGTTATGATATTAGTAGAACAAATAGCTGAAATAAAACAGGCTATGATTTTTTTTCAGACTAATGATTAGACAGAGTTTACTGAAACCTAATCAGCAGTCAACCATGTAAAATAACACAAATTACGCATAATACTCAACCGTAATTTTCCTTCTCACTGCCAGCGAACATAAACCAATATTATTAAAGACAACAACAACAAAACAAAGAAACATAAACAAAAAACATTTTATTGAATACTTTGCATGCTCAGTGGTTTCAAATAAATAAACAATCAATAAATAGTTAAGAGGTTAGCCTAGAAATAAATACAGTGCGAATAAAAAATATCTAGTCAGACTTGGCATGTGATCGGGCCACTCCAGATTTAGATAGCCGTCTCAGGATTGAATAAGCAACCCAAAAGACGATGTAAATGTTAGAGTCTGTGGTAACGATCAGGTACGTAGCAATGAGGGCGACGATAACTCCTATGGCGTTAAACATTAGTTTCGTCGGCTTCTGGTAGCGACCTTCTTTCTGGGTCTTGCATGGACAGTCAACGGGGCAGCCCAACGCTTGAGGCTCTTGTTTTGTTTTTGGTGGTAGGTTAGTTTTGGTCTTTTGGGTCAGCTGCTGGATTTGAGGTTTTGGCAGGAATTCTGAAATTGAAAAGATTTTTAGTACACTATTGAAAACAAAAAACTTTGGAAGAGATTAAATCCCACGAAGACAGGACGCAGGGAGTCCAGAAAAACGCATTTTTATCATGAAAATAATTACCGATTTTTTTTTTTTATAAAGATTACTAGCAATATGGGTAAAATTCACATTACTAGCAATTCTGTTATTTATATTTAACTGTTCCACAACCTAAAGACATGAATTTGTCGCTCTGTTTTGCAGTAAAAAAAGTACAAACAAATACACCTTTGCATTTATAATACTAGTAATACTATTGTTGTTCAACGTAATAACGTTTGAAGTCCAAAAAATAAAAACGCCTAGCAAATACCTATGTATGTAGTGTTATTAATATCACTTTGCTTTTGAAACTGTGGTAGGCGTTAAGAGAACTGGGCATGTATATAATCATTTTAATGATACGCAATAGTAGACTAAAATAAAACAGCGTACGGCTATACTTTTGCTCCATCCCATCTTTCCAGCTTATAATGTTATGATGGCAAAAATCTCAAACGGCGCAAATATAGTATTAACCGCACTAATAGGACACTATATTTTTGAGCCGTTTGGGGTCGCCTCATCAGCTTTTTCAAAGAAACCCGTGACTCATAGGCTGGCTTTTACTTTAGTCAATAGCTAAGAATTGCCATTCATTGTGGCAATGCCACCTGTCTCTTGGGCTCATTGCAACCTGATAGCTTTGAGGAAGAATTTTTGGATGTATTATTTTAGATTAAATAGTTTATAATTATACGAATCTTTGTCACGTACCTTGCATAGTTTGGGTTTGGGTGATCGTTTGTGTTGCCATAACTGCTGTCTACTGTTTCCTGGGTATGAATGATACCAAAATTAAAATAAATCTCCTAAATATAGGTGCTAGCCCGCAAAACAAGGTTGCTCGGTAAGGAGGAAAAGCCTTGGTATAGCTTCCTCGATGTTCAAGCGGCGTGCTCGTGCGGAACCCTTGAATAGATGGGCTGGTTTTCCTATGTTTTATTGATTGATTTTGTCCGGAATAAAAACTGCCTATATTGTTGAAGACTTGCTTCAGTAGCTAAGAGTGATGCGTGACTGGATGAAAAAGGAAAATGATCTAGAGCTCATCGTCAACTTTTTAAGATGATTAAAAAAACCATGAGCGAGTTTTGTATCCAACTGATGTTAAATATATATACACTTAAATCTTATCAACTGCTTAAGAAATATTTGTCAAAGCCACTTTGACTTTCGAAATAAAAGATGAGAGTAAAATATAATTTCTCTTTAATCACTGGATTAAAGAGAAAACGGTTTTTGTGTCTTGCATCGGTATGCAAGACCGCTAGTCAAACTTATGATATCGTGCAAAGAGTACAATGTTAGGAAGTACTAACATTATCTATCTATCTTTATTCATTAAATCAATGTCTGAAACTTTTGATGTTATTTTTATAAGTACGCGCGAGAGAGTTTTAGTGCTGAAAAAACATAACGCAACAGTAAATCATCAATAAATTGCACAACAGGGACACAGCGACAAATATCTATATCTTCTTCTATACTTATAATAAATCTGTAGAGAGCTCAATTCTGTACATGAAATATATTTCCAAAATAACTATCAGGGGGTGATTAAGGATCGATACTCATGCAAAAAATGCAATCAGTTAAATTTTTGTCTGTCTGTCTGTCTGTCTGTCTGTCTGTCTGTCTGTATAACCGTTATAGAAACAAAAACTACTCGACGGATTTTAACGAAACTTGGTACAATTATTTTTCATACTCCTGAGCGGGTTATAGTATACTTTTCATCACGCTACAATCAATAGGAGCAGAGCAGTGAAGGGAAATGTTGGGAAAACGGGAGAAGTTACTCCATTTTATAAGCTTCCGTCGCGTGTGCAACCTTAATGGTTAAAGCTACACAAATCATTTCATGACGGAAATGTTCTCCTTAAAATTATATAAAAAATATCCCACGACAGCATATGTCTAACTTTTATGGTTGACTCACAATAACACGTGTAACTCCCGATAGCTTAGCAGTTCGAAGCTTTCTGATTATAATATTTGTCTACTCTTACGTTTATAACACTCTCAGTCACCCCTAATTGAAAAAGTTAACATTATTAACTATTCCATAAAAAAATTGGCCAGGTGCGAGTCAGACTCGCCCATGAAGGGTTCCGTAGTAACTATAATATAATATGCAAATTTATTTGACGAAAAAAAAACCTTACAAATTTCTTAAAACTAGCTTATTTACATTTTTTACAACTGTGCCAAATAAATTTGTTTTGAAAAAAAAAACCTTTCTTAAAACTGGCTCTTTTACATTTTTTACAACTGCGCCGAATAAATTTGTTTTTCATAGTGTTTGTATGAATTACAAAGTTATATTTGCGGTTTTAGAAAATATGCTGTATCTCAAAAACTGCTGAACTGATTTCGTTCAAACTAATTTTGGTTGAAACTTTATATTAAGATCTACAGACATATATTTTTTTTAGATTTTTCACTCCATTATTATAGAAGTTAGAGGTTGTGTCCGCCACACACACATTTTACCACTTTGGAAGCTTATATCTTTTAAACGATTGACTTTATGGAAAAGTGGTTTTAGAAACCCCGACGTCGTTTTTAAAGAACTGTCTATAGATACCACACATGCATCGATTTCATGAAAAAAATATTTTCAGGTTTAGTTCCATGTATGGGGAGCCCCCTTTATTTTAAATATTTTTTAATTTTTGTTCTCAAAATCGGAAAGCGGTTCACAGAATACATCTACCTATCAAGTTTCACATGTATAGTCCTAATAGTTTCGGAATAAAATTGCTGTGACAGACGGACGGACCGACAGACAGACAGACAGACGGACAGACATGTCGAAACTATAAAGATTCCGTTTTTTGCCATTCGGCTACGAAACCGTAAAAAGAATCATATAAATCGGTATAGAAACACCAAAGTTATACATGAAATACGCTTATAATAATAAGCCATCGCGCGTGAATACTGAATCATGCTATAAGGATTATTTTTGAGAATCGGTCGCCGCGCTCGACGCGTCTCGCGGTCGAAGCGTTCTCTAGGTACTTAAGCCTCATGTGAACGTGATCTAAACAATATTACCAATACATTAACTTACGCTGACGGAGTCGCGGGCACAGCTATATTGTATCATTACGCTAAGGCCAATAGGAGCGGAGCGCCAATGAAGAATGCTTCAAAATCGGGGTTAAATTTAACGTTAGCCCAAAGTAACTATTCCACGCGGACGAAGTCGCGGGCAAAAGCTAGTACACAATAAAACACTCTATTGCGTATTACAAAAAGCAAAGTATCCTTTCACAATCAAAAAGAACTTGAAATCCATGACTTCTATGAATGCTACCATGTTTAATAAATAGTATGATGGACCATATAACACACGCAATGGTTGCAATGTCAATATAAATGCTTGTGTTGACCAGAGCCTTGAACATCGGAAGCGTGTTGCAAGCCTGTCTGTCAGTTTTCTATTGTTTACATTTTGGGGAGTGTGCCATGGATTTGCACAATTTAATTCCACCAAGCCCGTTCCATCATTGGACTACAAGACAAACGGCGATGCGCCTTCGTTACATGGTGGACATCCCACCCATACGCACAAATCGTTTTGGGAATACTTTATTCGTGCGTACAGCTAAGGAGTGGAATTCCCTGCTGGGGTCTGTGTTTCCTGATAGCTATAACCTGGAAGTATTTAAATCAAGAGTTACCTATTCAAGGTTACTTCTAGGCAAGCGTGCTTCATCTTCGACCACATCCTCGCATAACATCAGGTGAGACGGTGGTCAAACGTGACCCTATTTATTATAAAATAATAATAATAAAAAAAGACCATTAAATTTTGTATAATGCATGGTTACATGGTGGACATCCCACCCATACGCACAAAACATTTTGGGAATACTTTCATTGTGCGTACAGCTAAGGAGTGGAATTCCCTGCCAAAGTCTGTGTTTCCTGATAGCAATAACCTGGGGGCCTTTAGGTCAAGACTGAATAGGTTACTCCACATTATCGCTTACCATTAGGTAAGATGGTGGTCAAACGTGAGACTATTAACATTAAAAAAATGCATTTAGGCTACAGGCAGCACGCAATGATAATTAGGATGTTTTCGGTGTATCATTTAGCCTTTGTTGTTAATGAGCAAACAATCCTTTTTTTAACTAATGTGTGGAAAAAGATGTGAATGTCTAGTTAATAATTTCCGAATTAAAGGTAAATTCTATGAATTTTCAAGTAAATTTCTACTGACCAGCAAACTAGGTTTGCACTCGGAAAAAAGTAGGAACCTAACCAGGTTCCTACTTTTTTCCGAGTGGGAAAATCATCGAATGACTTCTACCGCTCTGGGTTAAGTGGAAGAGAGTGTCAGACTTTTATTGTCTAAAAACCTACCGTGTTCCTTCAGTTGCCCTTAAGTTCCGGGGCCACGGTATCTCCACGGTATTGCTATCTCCGGTTAGGACATTCCCGCAACCCAGGTTAGGTAACATGGGTATGCGGGAATGTCCTAACGAGATAATGTAATGTATTAACTATAAGTAGGTACCTACCTGTAGTTAATAAGCGAGCTAATCTATATTACTATTTTATTGCGAAAATATGTTTGTTTGTTTGTCCTTCTTTCACCTCAAAACGAAAGAGATTGATATGATTTTTAGTGTGGAGATAGTTGAAAGGATGGAGAGCAACATAGGCTACTGCAAAAAAAATCTTTACACACGAGCCTAGCCTCGGGCGAAAGCTAGTTTCAAATAAGATAAACCAATTTCACAATAAGATAATTCGAAACGCTGTCATTCTGTCCATTTAGTTTTATAAGACTTTAGAATACTTTAGATAGAGTGGTGGAAAGATCTTGTGCCAGTTACATTTCTACAAGTAAACAATCCTTACTTAATATTATAAATGCGAAAGTAACTCTGTCTGTCTGCGTGTTCCGCAATCACGCCTAAACTGCTGAACCGATTTTAATGAAATTTGGTGCGGACATAGTCTAGAGCCTGAGAAAGGACATAGGCTGCTTTTTAATGCGAAAAAAGAACTGTAAGGGGTTGAAATAGGGGATGAAAGTTTGTATGGAAATTACTTCATTTGTAAAGCTAGAAGCTTGAAACTTATTTTTAACCGACTTCTAAAAAAGGAGGAGGTTCTCAATTCGGATGTTTGTATTTTTTTTTTTTTTTTTTTTTTATGTTTGTCCACGCATAACTCCGTCGCTTGCTAACCGATTTGAAAAATTCTTTTTTTGTTGGAAAGGGTATACTTCCCAAATGGTCCCATGAAAATTTTATCGAAATCGGACGAGCCGTTTCTGAAAAATCAAAAAAAGTCGAAAAAAATAATTTACCTTGATGATCTTTTCGTTTACTCTGCATTGCGTTTTTTGTTCGCGCATAACTCCGTCATTTACGAATCGATTTGGAAAATTCACTGACCCACTAAAAAGCGCGAAAATAAAAACTTTTTTGCAAAAAATAAAACCGACTTCCATATCAAAACACTACAAAGCCAAAAATAATTTTAATTTCGGAAGGCGGTGTGAAAAAAAAGAAAATACAAAACCAATAACACCGACTACCGAAATTAAAATTATTTTTGGCTTTGTAGTGTTTTGATATGGAAGTCGGTTTTATTTTTTGCAAAAAAGTTTTTTTTAGACTTTTGATTAGATTACGAAAAAAAAATTACTATTTAGAAATACGACATTCAAATTATGTATGAGTTTTATTTTCAAAATAATTAGCCTAAAAATTCAAAATGCTGCCGAAAGTCACTATTCCGCGCGGACGAAGTCTCGGGCACAGCTAGTTATTATAATAACTAGCTGTGCCCGAGACTTCGTCCGCGAGTATTGTTAGGCTCGTGCATATAGAAGTATACTTCTATATGCACGAGCCTAACAATACTCTCCTATGAACACCATCATACAAAGTTGAAAAAATTGGCCAAGTGCGAGTCAGACTCGCCCATGAAGGGTCCCGTAATAACTATACTAGTAAAAAAACCTTACAAATTTCTTAAAACTAGCTTATTTACATTTTTTAACAACTACACCCAATAACTTTGTTTTTCATAGTGTTTGTATGAATTACAAAGTTATGTTTGCGGTTTTAGAAAATACGCTGTATCTCAAAAACCGCTGACCCGATTTCGTTCAAACCAATTTTGGTAGAAAGTTTAAATCTAAAAAATATAGATGTCTGTAGATCTTAATCTACAGACATCTATATTTTTTAGATTTTTCACTCCATTATTATAGAAGTTAGAGGGGGGAGACACACATTTTACCAATTTGGAAGCTTATATCTTTTAAACGATTGACTCTATGAGAAAGTGGTTTAAGAAACGCCCATGTAATTTTTAAAGACCTGTCTATAGATACCACACACGTATAGGTTTCATGAAAAAAAATATTTTCAGTTTTAGTTCCATGTATGGAGAGCCCCCCTTTATTTTAAATATTTCTTAATTTTTTTCTTAAAATCGGAAAGCGGTTCACAGAGTACATCTACCTACCAAGTTTCACATGTATAGTCCTAATAGTTTCGGGATAAAATGGCTGTGACATACTGACGGACGGACAGACAGACAGACAGACAGACAGACGGACAGACATGTCGAAACTATAAGGGTTCCGTTTTTTGCCATTCGGCTACGGAACCCTAAAAAGATGAGTTTCCGATCACATAGACCTACATGGGCACAAATAAACGTCAAAAGCTAGTGCATGCTTGGGTTTCATAGTTTCCTATAGAGAAGAACCGGCAAGAAACTCCCCGGTTACTCTTTTCAGAACAAAATTGTTATAAAAATGTTTCCATTGTTTAATAATAAATCCAAATTAACATCACCGAGGTTTGCAAGTGATGCATTTACTGTAGAATTTGAGGGGTGTATAATTATGCGAAGTATTATTATGAGGACTAGCGTACATTTTCCAAAAGCAAATATCTCTGCAAACTAATGAAAGATTTGACTAACCAAAGACGAGAATGTTTCCTAGCAGACTTCTTTAAAAAGAGACATCGAAACAAACTCTGAGATCAAATTACCTTCTGACGCTTATACAATTAATGTGTTGATGCAATTTCCTATCTTAGTATATTCAGTTTAAGGAAATCCGACCATCATCTGTCTTGCATTTTTCTAACTGTGCTAGGGTCAGTTTCCAGTCTAACTAGATATATCTGAGTATAATAGTATAGTATTTTACTTAAAGTGACTGCCTAACAGACCTTTACAACCCAACTTGGTACATATACCTCATGGCAAATTTCGTCAAAAATTCTGGCTTCCGGCAAACCAAAAAACTTTTTACCAAAAAATTAAACCGACTCCCAAAAAACACTGCAAAGTGAAAAATAACTTTAATTTCGGTAGTCGGTGTCTTTAGTTTTGTATTTTCGTTTTTGGCACCGACTTCCGAAATTAAAGTTATTTTTCACTATGCAGTGTTTTTTGGGAGTCGATTTAATTTTTTGGTAAAAAGTTTTTATTTCACTGTTTTTAGTTGGTCTATTTTTAATTTACCTAGTTACAAGAGCCTAATTATCAACTACTTATAACCTTTTACAAAATATTGCTTTTTCCAATGCTGGGCCGTTAATTGTTGAGGAGTTCTCCTGGTACTTCACCATCAGCTCTACATCAACATATGCATTGTGACGAGCATAAAGTGCGTAACATCCATATTCAAGTAATCGAATCGCAATCCACTCAATACTTATTACTGAGTAGTTTCGGCGGCCATCTGTGGTCTTCATCATCAGTTCCACTTCCTCAAATGGTACTTTTTAAGAGCAACTGCACAAGTTACTATAATAAATACCCAAAACGACATAGGTGTGCCTATAATATTTGAAGAGTTCCCTCGATTTCTCCAGGATCCCATCATCAGATCCTGACGTTTATGAAAATGGGACCAATATCGAAGTATACCCTTTCAATCAAAAAAAGAATTTTCCAAATCGGTTCAGCCGTCTTCGAGTAATCGATGATCATACATTAAAAAAAAAAAAAAATATACGCGTCGAATTGATAACCTCCTCTTTTTGTCGTCGGTTGAAAACGAAAAGTAAAGATGTGACATTGTTACCATACAATGAGCATTGTAAAAATAGCTGTTGAGTTTTCTATGAATAAATAAATAAGTGACTAATTTTATTTAACGCGCTAATAATAATCTTAATTGACACCCATCCGCGGACCTACCTCAAGATCGACTAAATTAAGCCAGTTCAAACAAGACAAATAAAATTTAAAGATTGCAATATGTATTAACTTTCTTTAGGGAAAAACTATTGTGAAAAACTAAATTGTGCTAAAAATATATTTTAGCAAAATCGTTTTGTGATATCTAATATAGCGATACGGTTTACGATGATGTCCAGATTTATACCAGCAAATATAGAATTTTAATATGTTCAATATTCTTTTTTCTATTTTCAGTGACATTCCTCCATTATGTCGTGCAATTTCAGTATTATAATAGCTATCAGTTTTTTGACAGCCTTGCTCCAGATATTGGTAGTTTTTGCGTTGGCTGTACGGTATAAAACGTAGTGACTTCTTGGATAATGCATAGTTAGAAGTAAACTGCACTAACAACAATCATCATGCCTGCTCCTTGTGAACCATGCAAAGGTAAGAGATTTTCATCATGTTTATGATTTTGGTCATCTTCTTCAATTGTCTACCTAAACTTTTCTCAATTGTGTGGGGTTCCAATTTAGACTGGTACACTCGGTACACTCGGTTAGCCGAGTGTACCTAAGTACCAATATTTTGCATAGTGCGACTGCGTCATATACAATACAGTAACGTTACCAGTTGTTAAAACAGTTATCAGAGTTTTTGACTTCTGTCATTTGCTTCAATTCTGGATTAATTTAAGATAGAGACAGGTTTCAGAGTAACTTGACTCGCTAGACCCTATATATTTCCTCTAAGAATAAGATCTCGGATAGTCCCGTAGTCAGTGCTCCTAATTATTAATGTCGCTCCTGTTTAATTTGAATTCCCCTGGCCTGTTAATTCAGTTAGAATGCGAAAGCCTTAAGAAAAAAACAGTTTTAACTTCTCAGTTTTAACAAAGACAAACCAAACTATTCCACCATCATTCTTAAACAGTTCTCGTTTATGTTTGCTGCATACTAATCATGCACCCATGTATATTTTTAGTATTTTATTTTCCTTTTAAAATGAAGGTCTGCATAACACTTTATAAACAGGAACCGAATCTTTTAAAACGTTAGTTATTTATTTGGTTTCTTGTAGAATAGTAGTGTATAAGTAATAGTTAAATTATGAGACCTATTTTTCAAAATGGACAATTTTAATGAAGACTCAGAATAAGTTGACAGTGGTCTCATTAATTCTGACGCAAACAACACAAGATTGACAGACGGTTCAGTTTTGTTATTTAAAATCTATATTTAGTAGTGCAGTGTAGTTTCGTGATTTTAACAACTATATAATCGTTATTTCTAGAATCCTGCAAGGGTGGTGCATGTGCAGACAACTGCGCTTGCAAGGAAAAAGGCTGCGACGACTGCACATCTAAAGGTAAAATTATGCATATACTACATGTATAGATATGGTGTATACTTGTTGTAATGTTGAATGCTGGGTACGTAAGTATCATATATATTTTTGACCTAGGTATGAAATGTTAGTGGATGAATCCTTTTTGGAAATAGATTAAGGCGCGAGAGTATTTTTTTTCTATATTGAATATAGAAAAAATTTACATTCGCCCCTCGCGCACAAATTAAAATGACTATCTCTGTCTCTTAAAAACCCTTAAAATTGGTTTATTCATTTCTTAAAACGAAACACATAGAACTAGATGCTGACTGTGTTTGATAAAAAAAGGAAACTTAAGAAAGAGAAACCTTATCGTATGTACTACCCTTTCGCCAAGGCTACATTTTGAAGCAAACTATATTATTTATTGTTACAAAACCTAGTCCTTTGGTTTCGTCATTGAGAGCTCCTAGAGAAATGATATCATCTCCTTTCCAGGTGGTTGCTGCTAAGATTCTAACTTCATCATGGACCAAGACAGGCGCGGTCGCCGCCCTTCTCTCTTCACCCGCACCAGTGGCTTCCTGGAGACCTGCTTCCCCATCTCCTTCAGTGTAGTCTTCTTCGTCACCATTGTTTTCTTCTACTGTCTAATATAAATGTTCTTTTGAAGTTATTTTTGCTTGTATTTGTTACATAACTTGTCGATAAGCATCTGGCTACATCACCAAAGTGAATCAATACGTAACGCTATTATGGAGCATGATGCTAAACCCTCAAGAACCTACAGCTCTCACTTAGTTTTAAAATAATAAATTTTATTTATTTTGTAAATTAAAGTAACAGTAGATTTACTACAACTACACTGGGAAGACACACCGAATCACAGAGGTCAATGTCTCTTTTAAATTTTCGTACGTCCTTACGTTGGTTTCCGAACTGTTCAAGCCATTGAGAACCACGTAGGTTTAAAGACATAATTAAATCTCGTGGTGCTCTTTTGAAGAAACAAACATAGATTACAGTGGACCGGTCCAAACAATTTATCAGTTATCGCTAAGTTCAACTTCACTCAGAAACCGAACTATTTAATTTGAATACCAAATACAGTACATTCAGGTAATCCGAATAATGGAATCAACCTGCCGGACAGTTCCTTAATTTTATCTTAATAGATTAATAAATGTTAGATATAGTAGTATTAATAAATCTTCTTTGGACTTACTCATAGGTATCCGCTAGCTTGGGTTGCGAGGGTTATAGCCGAATTTACAGGGTAAAGTTACATGGAACCATTATCTCACATTTTTTAAGTCGGATTGAGGAATGTATGAATGTTTCAACCGACTATAAATAAGGTAGTCTCGCGTCCATCCAATTAATTTTTTCGTTAAATTTCACATAGTAATTAAACTAGGCCTAAATTTCAACTTTGAGAACCAATACGATACTATTATCTGATATTTAACAAATTAAACCGACTCAATTAATTACTATGTGAAATTTAACGAAAAAATTAATTGGATGGACGCGAGACTACCTTCCTGACATTTGTTTTTTTTTTTAATATTAGGTACGAGTACTTCACTAAGAAAATAGCTTTTGACCCATGTTGTACAGATAAGCGTCGAAGTAGGTATCATGAAAATTAAATGTAGGCTGAAGACGCGGCTGGTGCAGTGGCTGAGCAATTAGCTGCTGCGCTGAGTATGCTGAGCTCGCTGTTCGATTGCCGCACGGAACAAACTTGCATGGTTTAAATATAGTTGTTCTAGCTCGGGGTTGTTATGCAAATGCTTTCATGTCACCCACTACGGTACAGGAGAAATTCCTAGTGTGACAAGGCAAGGCAAAGCTAAAAAGAAGGTTTCTAGAGTCCAAAAACTTATAAAACATGTGAGAACTTATAAAGAAAGTGCCTGAAAAGGAAGTTAATCTGGGTTGCTGTCACCGGATTTGGTGGGAGTAAAATTAATAAGATTTGTTTACTAAAATAATGCTGATCGCCTGGCCACACGTTCCCAGAAACTACATATAATTATAGCAGACGGCAAACGGTAGTAAGGTACGGTGGTCTGGTCCAAACGACCTCATATTTGGCTGAGTTATTAAGTATGATTTCTTGGTAAGATAAGTAATGATGATTTGCATTAATGTTACAGATATATCATAAACTCGCAGTTTTTTACAGAAATTAGATAAACGATTGTGAGGGAAAAGCTCATTAGGTACACCAAATTTAATTATGTTTTTGACGATACTGTTCTAGAAATATCACACGTCTACGAGATCTTGGTGTTCAGTTGGACTCCAACCTACATCTAGACGACAAAATAATTGATAAACCTTCCCAAATTTTCGGATTTGTAATGAGATCAATCAGAGATTTAAATCGTCTCTCTACCTATACGCGTATAATCTGACTACAATAGAATACACAATTTGTATCTGGAATCCTTACTACAAAAAGTACATTGATAGCCATTGAAGTAATCGAACGAAAATATCTTCGCGCTACACCAGAGTCAAGACGCTCTCGACTCTCTGCTGAAATGATGACGCTATTTAATATATGCCGCACCGTTTGTGGCTGCTTTTGACACTCCATTCCGCTCCACCCAGAGCGGCAGAAGTCATGATTTTCTCACCCGAAAAAAGTTACTATTCTAAATGATCAGCAAGTCAATGATGCATAGTTACCTTACTCTCATAATCTCTATAAGTTTCATATTCATTTTGTTTTGTTAACTAGTTACATAGTTTGCCCTAGTTTTTAAGTCTGACTTCATCTAGCAGCTAGTTATTTTGTGTCTGTGCATAACGTTGTGAGCAGTGCATTTGTTACACCTTATAAGTACCTACTTATGTTATTTTGTTATATTTAATTACTCTGTTGTTTGTTATCCCTAGTAAAATAAACATTATTCTACATGTATTTTAACAGAAATGTAGAATTTAAGACGCATTTCAGTATCTGTCGAAGTACTTGGTAATACACTCTAGCTTTAATGCGTCATCAGTAATTTTTGTTTACATTTTCATTAATAATGGGCAGATAATGCAGTGGACTGCAATATTGTTTACACACTGATTGTTTTGTTGTTATACATTTACTTCATATTGTCTTTCAAGTAAATTATTACATTTATGACTGATACTGAAATTCCTAGGGTACAGAGCAAAGAACCGTTACTAGAACTGAATATTTACATTTACTATAGAAAATTAATTAACACAGTAAGCGCCTGCTAAAAATATATCAAACAGACTCATAGATATCCAAACCATTTATTTTTTAATTACCTATATGCATTCATGAAGTTCATAAATGCTTTCTAGGAGCGCGGCCAGTTTCGACTGAACCAAATAACGTTAGTCCGATGAAGTTTTCCTGAAAGTTCGAAAAGATTGTAAGTACCTATGGGCTAAAAATCTATGGCCGGAGGATGCCCAACCAAGTGATCCTTTTATCTCACAATGTGTTTTGCACACAATACTAATAGGTGTTTACCAGCAAGCATTTTAATGACCCTTAATGATATTGTGGGTATAACAATGACTCTGTGAAGGAGATGAATCAAAAACGAAAGTATACTGTTCAACCATAATTTTTATTAAATCTATATGAAACAAAATTTTGACGACAAAATTCATTTGAATTAAACATGACTTATCATTATGTAGATAATATCAGGAACGCGATCACTAGCAGCAGCCGCCTGAAAAAATAAAAAATATCACTAAAGCAATAAAAAAATATACATAAAAAGTCAAATAAATAATTAGAGCATGTGTATGGCAAAAAGTTTTATCTTAGCAAATGAATACCAAGGGAAAGCCCAAGTAAACGAACTCATGCCTGTTTTTATCCAACATGCGACGTCCTAGTACGCATTCAACGCGATCATTTTATTCTGGAAGCCCATACACAAGGTTGCATCGACTGCCCTGTTTGGCCGTACAATTTCATGTCAAGCGACGCGTTTGCTTATACTGCGTCGCTTGACTCATTCATGAGTTTGATAGTTGAAAAACTCAAGATTGGTGCGTGAGCGTGATTGGATTTGGTCCCAAGAAAAGTAACTCTGTCTGTCTGTCTGTTACCTTTTCACGCTCAAACAGCTGAACCGATATAGATTAAATTTGGCATGGGAATATTTTGGGACCCCGGAAAGGACATAGGATAGTTTTTGTCCCGAAATTCCTACGGATCAGGTTTTACGCGGGAAAAGCCGGGAGAACAAAGTCGCGGGCAAAAACTAGTATAATATAAAAATAAGTACCAGGAGAAGAGCAGTCCGAGCAGTCGCTCTCGCAGTTCTTGTCCTTGCAGCAGTCAGCATCCTTGCAGGAGTCTAGGCAAAAAAACATGCTTTACAAAAATATAATAGACTTGTATAGATTGACTGATAGAGAATGCCTTGTTGCATTAAGTCTGCCCATGTACCAGTAATGTACATAAAGTTTAAATCACTACATAGTGTGAAACAAAGTCGCTTCCCTGTCTGTCTGTCCCTATGTATGCTTAGATCTTAAAAACTCCGCAACAGATTTTGATGCGGGTTATATGTACATTTGACTATTCTATTAAACCAAATTTAAGGAAATAATAAGTGTCTTATTGGATTAAAATTTTCGTTGAAAATACAGTTAAGTACATCAAATTAATACATACCTTTGCAGGTTTCGGTAGGAGCAGGCATGTTGGTAGGGTTGCTGGTCTGACTGTATAACTGAAGAGATAAAGGTTGAATATGCTTCTGTAGCAATCTGTGCAGGTTTATATACCAAACTAAATAAATGTGGTAAAAACAGAACAATAGCGAGGTTAACGAGACCTCGATATATTTTTTGGATTAGTGAGGTTACACCCAATGATGCAGGCTGTTTACTATTTACAGTCAATTGTCCGTATTGAGAACTTTTTGTATTTATTTTAATTTTCAATATCTTCTGACAGGAAGGAGTGGTATTCCATAAGTTCGAACCAAAGCAGACTATTACTATAAATACATAATACTTTGTGTAGTTTACATCACCACTGCCCTCAAAGCGAAGAAGGAAAATCCTACTAATATTATAAATGCGAAATCCTACTTCCTATCCTACTAATATCCTACTTCCTACTAATATTATAAATGCGAAAGTTTGTGAGGATGGATGGATGTTTGTTACTCTTTCACGCAAAAACTACCGAACGGATCTGAATGAAATTTGGTAAGTAGATATTTGAATGTCAACATCTACTTGCCAAATTTCATTGGTGTAAATGTTTGTGTGATGAGCACGATCATTTGTTCTTTGTCTGGGTGTAATTTATCTATAATATGTATGTATTAAGAAATATATATGTATGTTTATCAGTTGTTTAGTACTCATAGCACAAGCTCTGCTTAGTTTGGGACTAGATGGCGTTGTGTGAAAGTTGTGGAATATTATATTATTTAGATCCGGTCAGTAGTTTTTGGGTGAAAGAGTAACAAACATCCATCCATCCTCACAAACTTTCGCATTTATAATATTAGTAAGAAGTAAGATTAGTAAGAAATAAGAAGTAAGATAAGATAAGAAGTAAGATGAAGAAAAAAAAATGTGTTAAGACCGAAAATTAGAAGACATGTAACATCCACAAACCTGCATGTTGAATTAAAACAGACAGTACCAATGTGGGCAGAATTCACATTTAGTAATGTTATTAACCGCTCCAACTAAGCTAAATATGCTTGTGTCTGGAGTGGGTTCACGACAATACTGTAATGGGAGAGGTTTGAACCCGCGACCTCCTTATCACAAGTCCGACTCCTTAGCCATAAGCTATTGACGCTACAGAATTAGTTATAGGCTGAAATGGTGTTGTGTTATGCTATATCAGTCAAGCGACATTAATTGCAAAGTAATCCTTGTTATTTTTAAAAAGCATAAAAAGTCCATCCTTTCGATTGAACTGAACATTGAATCTTGATACTCATCTTTAGGCCGTATACAGAAAGAAAGCTGGTAGCCGCCGCCGATCTACAAGCGCTTATAGGCTCTGGTCCATTCTGGTTACAGTTACATAAAGCAAGCAGATTGAAGCAGAAAGAATTTATACTATGAGGTTTTACTGTTTGCAATTTTTCATTGTTTTCCTCCACTTCCTTGACAATAAGAAAATTTGCTTAATTAAATACACCCATGACCATTGACACATCTTCAAAAGGCTAAAATGTATCCAAGGCTAGTTACCTGCTTCATGTGATTACAAAATTTCAGTAGGTGAATTATTTCAGTACTCGATAAAATAACCTCTGAGTTAGTTTCGGTCATGTTTCTCTCAGGATCTTACGAAAAACGTTACGGGTAAAAGTATCATCATAAATATAATTTGTATTTAACTAACGCAAACTAAATATGTTAAATTTACAACCTTTTTCTCATGAAGAAGGGAATTTTATCACCTGGTTGAAATCCTGGAAATTAGTCTTTTTTTTATTTAAAATAGGTTCGCGTTTGACCATCATCTCACCTGATGGTAAGTGATGATGTGGTCGAAGATGGAGCACGCTTACCTAAAAGTAACCTATTCACTCTTGACTTAAAGACTCCTAGGTTATAGCTATCGGGAAACACAGACACCGGCAGGGAATTCCACTCCTTAGCCGTACAAAAACAAGCCAAAACTTTAATTTTTATTCAAAATCATATAAATTAACTAAACTTTCATAAAACTAAAATAAACAGGAAAACAGGAATAACTTTGATTTCAAATCAACTTGCGCATTAACTGCCGATCAACTTGTCTGGCAAACTTGCTTATTTCTCCCAAAGAGGAGTCTCTTTGTTATGGTCTTATGTTATGATTAGGCCTTCAGAAATGCCTGCCAGGGGTGCGGGCACGTTTCAACGAGATACCGCGGCCTCGGTACAAGGGCATCTCAACGAATAGGGTTGGTTTTTAATCAGTAGAAGTCTGACGATTTTCCCACCGCCTCTCAGAGATGTCTACTTCATCTTTTGTGGATGTTTTGTTTCTTATGGTGGTATCTTTTTGTCAGTATTTTAGTTTTATATCTAAATTGTCAATATACCTTCTTATCTTTTACGTATCGTAGTCGCCTCTTCTAAATCTCGTTACGCTTCAAGTCATCTTTTGTTGCCCTATCAATGCCACTTATTGGAGCAGTTTTTATTAAACCCATTTTTTTTTTCTTTAATCTGTAGCATTGTGAGGTGCAAACAAAATTTATTTCATTGTCGCATCTGTTGTTTTGCCAGTTACACGTAGCATCTTAATTATTGTTTGTTTTACTAAAATGAGGATTCCTAATAATCATACCGGTAAGTTTTTGTTTTATTTATTCGATGGGCATTAATTTTATACTTTTTCGTCTCCTCAAATCTAACTTTGAATCCTAACTTTGAAAAAAGAAACATTGGCCTACAGTAGGGATTTCTCCTGTATCCTGATTGCATTTTTAGGGTTTCATACCCAATGGGTAAAAACGGGACCCTATTACTTCGCTGACTGTCCATCCGTCTGTCGGTCACCAGGCTGTATCTCAAAAACCGCGATGGCTAGAAATTTTCACAAATTATGTATTTCTGTTGCTGCTATAACAACAAATACTAAAAACAATATAAAATAAATATTAAACGGCAAAAAGTCATGTCTGTTGTATGGGAGCATACAACAGACATGACTTTTTGCCGTTTTTATAGAAAATGGTACGGAACCCTTCGTGCGCGAGTCCGACTAGCACTTGGCCGGTTTTTACAATCACCCAGACCCGAAGCAAGTAATTGTAGGCCCATACAAACATTTGTTGCGATGCGCGAATCGAACCCGTGTGGCTGCGGCATGCGGGGCGCTAGCCAATCGCTGTTCTACCTCACCAACCGTGTTGTCTTCATATTATTTAATCCAAAATCACTCTTTCACATTTATCATTTACTATCAATAATTTTGCAGCCATGCCTTTCATTCTAGGACAAACGGGTTATTATAACGGTTGCGAACTATTTTAACATATAAATCATCCGAATAAATCCCATTTTATAGTTTCATTGCTAATCGATTAAAAACTTTATATTACTTACAGTTTGGCTTGTACCTTTAAATTAATGCATTTAAATAGGCCAACTTACTTTAATCGTAATTAGTAAATGTATTTATTTGTGACAATAAATACTTTTATTTTATTTATTTATTCATTAGTTGTTTCATAAATATCCTACCACTAGCTTCTGCCCGCGACTTCGTTCGCGTGGGAGGGTTTTCCCGCGAAAACCCCGATCCCGTGGGAATTCCGGGATAAAAAGTAGCCTATGTTACTTGTACTATTAAGTATTCTGTGCCTATGTGTTATTCAAGAATAACAACTATCAGTCTGTTCAGTAGTTATTGCGGAAAGAGCATTGTTGCTCTTTCCGCAACAACTACTGAACATACATACATCCTCACAAACTTTATAATGTTACTAGCTGACCCGCCACCACTTCGTTCGCGTGGTATCCTACCCCTATCCTACCGATACCATACCCATACCTTACTCTACCCCTACCCTACCCTACCAATACTCTACCCCTACCCTACCCTACCCTACCGTACCCTACCCTACCCCTACCCCTACCCTACCTCTACCCTACCCTACCCCTACCCTTGAGACGTTTCCTCCTTTTTTTTTTTCATAAAAACCTTCTGACAAAACCAAAAACAATAAAAAAAGAATCAGCCAAATTGGTCCAGCCATTTTCGTGTTTTGAGCTTAGCAACACATATAGCGATTAATTTTTATTATATAAACTCTTTTGCAAAAAAAACGGGCACTTTAGATTTTTTCTCTACTTCAATGAAGAAGAACAAGAAATAAGTTTTATTAATTTGACGATGTATTGGCATGTTATTTGAAGCATCCTGGCATGATTCTTTACGTTCCAAATTTAAAATTTGAAATTAATAAAAGAAAAATAATGATTATTGCGGATTATTCTAAAATTGCTTTACTAATGGCGCGAATTGCTGAAACGATTTTTAACTGATTATGGTATTTTAAAACTTTTTGGATATTTTCTGCAAATTAAACAATTTAATCTTTCTTTTTACATTAGATACCACTTTTTGATATGAGTGATAAAGCGATAAGGGCCGGTAAAATTATAGCCCTACTTGAAGAAGGTTGTTCGCAAACTTACGTGACTCAGCGGCTAAATGTGAGTCGTTCAACTGTCCAGAGGACTTAGCAACGGTATCAAGAGACCGGTTCGGTCAAAAGAAGACCCGGTTCGGGAAGAAAACGTTGCACAGAACCAAGAGATGACCGCTTTTTGGTGAGTCAGGCGTTGCGGAATCGTAAAGCGTCAAGTGTGGACCTGAAGAAGAGCCTTGAAGAAGTAAGAGGAGTAGAAGTTAGCTTGTGGACGGTCAGGAGGAGGCTTTTGGCTGCCAATATCAGGAGTTACCGCCCAGCTCGGGGCCCTAAATTACTCCGTGAGCACCGTGTTGCTCGACTTCAGTTTGCTCGGAACTGTGCTTCATGGACTCTGGAGGACTGGAATAAAGTATTGCTTCCGTTATGTTTTGGGCAGCAATTAATTCGACGGAGCGTACGGAGTTAGTTTTCATAGAAAATGGAACATTAAATGCACACCGGTACATAATGGAAGTCCTAATTCCATATGCACAACCCACATTGACTGCACTTCCATTTTTATGGACGACAATGCTCGCCCGCACCGTTCTGGCGACGTGGAAGCGTACATGCAAGAAGTTGGGATCCGTCGTTTAGATTGGCCAGCTTGAAGTCCTGACCTCAATCCAATTGAGCATGTCTGGGATGTTCTAAAGAGACGGGTAAGATCAGTGCAACCTGCTCCACAAAACATCAGGGGGCTAAAAAGAGTCATTGCAGAAGAGTGGGAACGTATTCCTCAGAACGTTATTAAAAACATCGTGGAAAGCATGCCCAGAAGGATTCAAGCTGTGTTTTTGGCAAGAGGAGGTCACACTCGTTATTAGGTGTTTACATTTGTAACTTTATTTAATTAAAAAAAGTAAAAAAAAATCTTGTCTTTATTGCCGACCACTTCTTATTGTTTGGGCGTGTACATCGGTTTTAAAGAATCCGTCGTTTTTTTTTCTTTTAATTGCCCGAATTCACTTCACGCGCATTAATTTACACGATTATAAGTATACAGACTACGTCAAAGCAATAAATTTCATTTTCATCCCCCCATCTCGGAAAGAGTATTTTTGCTCTTCGATATCTGAGTGCAAAAGCCGTTTTTATCCACTAGAGGATAAAGTAAATTGAATTTAGAACATCGTGTGTACTAAGTTTGTGAATTCAAAACATCATTAAACCTATTTACTTCTACCTCCATGGGGCCGAATGTATCATACAACTTTTTTTAATTTGTTAAAAACTCAGACTGGAACCTTCTTGGTGTACTTACTTTTTTTTGCTTTGCGCGCCATTTTTTTTTGCATTTAGTCATTTCCTCGGTGAGGTGGGATGAAAAGTTACGTGTTGCACTCGAGTGCAAAGATTTTTCACCTCGTGCTCTTTTGATTCCCTCGCTAACGCTCAGGATTCTAGTGTTTGAATCACTCGCTGCACTCGTGATTCAATTTTAGAATCCTTCGCTTGCTCGGTCATCAAAATTGAGCACGCGGTTAAAAAGCAACTTTGCAATCTTGTATAACAAATAACTATTAATTAACTCAAATCGACCTTAGAACGTAAATTCCCTTAGGTGCCCGTTTTTTTTTGCAAAAGAGTGTAGATTAGTAGGACTAGGAGTCGCGCGGGGCTTCATTCCCGCGGACTTTATCAATATAAAAATTGGCCAAGTGCGAGTCGGACTCGCCCATGAAGGGTTCCGTAGTAACTATAATAAATATAATATACTTACTATATTTATTTGAAAAAAAAAAAACATAAAACCTTACAAATTTCCTAAAACCAGCTTATTTACAATTTTTACAACTACGCCAAATAACTTTATTTTTCATAGTATTTGTATGAATTACAAAGTTATATTTGCGGTTTTATAAAATATACTGTATCTCAAAAACTGCTGATTCGATCTCGTTCAAACCAATTTCGTTTGAAAGTTTACATTAAGATCTACAACATATGGTTTTTTTAGATTTTTCACTTCATTATTATAGAAGTTAGAGGGGGAGGGAAACACACATTTTACCACTTTGGAAGCGTATATCTTTTTAACGATTAACTTTATGAAAAAGTCATTTTAGAAACCTTAATGTCATTTTTAAAGACCTGTCTATAGATACCACACACGTATAGATTTCATGAAAAAAATATTTTCAGTTTCAGTTCCATGTATGGGGAGCCCCCTTTATTTTAAATATTTTTTAAATTTTCTCTTAAAATCGGAAAGCGGTTTATAGAATACATCTACCTACCAAGTTTTACATGTATAGTCCTAACAGTTTCGGAATAAAATGGCTGTGACATACGGACGGACGGACAGACAGACAGACGGACAGACATGTCGAAACTATAAGGGTTCCGTTTTTTGCCATTCGGCTACGGAACCCTAAAAACATAACCTTCCGTAAAAAAGGTAAGTAGTAACCTTCCTCAAGCTTCAAGCTACTTCCATACAAAATTTAATCCAAATCCATCCAGTACTTTCGAAGAATAACCACGTTTAAACAAACAAACTATTCCGCTTTATAATATTAGTATAAATCGTGTAATTGGCTAATTTAAATATACAAACATACCTACACAAGAATATAGGAAGGTTGTTTATTAAATACAGCTATTTTATTTGTTTCAGATTTGAAGCCAGAAACCCCATGGAGTGCCGAGTGCGTACCAGGCTGCGATTGTCACGACATCTATATTGATCGTGAGTTACAACTGTTTATGAATACGTTGGTTTGAGCTCCCATATCCCAATGATTCATAATTATATCGTAGACAACCCATATATTTATTTTCTCCTTCTGTGTCAAATCCATCTAAAGGTTGCCTGTAAAAGATTGCTTTTAGCGATAAGACCACCCATTGTATCGATCTTTTTAGTTGTTAAGTCCTTATTTGTTTTCTGTTATGGTGTCCAATAAAGAGTCTATCATATACTAGATGTGTGTCCAATCAGTGGCGAGGGCTGGAAATTTATTTTTGGTATGTGAATAGGTGATCCTCCGTGCCTGGGAAATCTGTTGGTTCCATTTGACGGTTAAGCAACACATGCCGAGATGCATGATATTTTAAGCAATTAGTAGATTAATAATAGATAATTCAGTCTATTACGTTCCCACAGAGAATGGGCCATAATCCACCACGCGTGCCCAGTGCAGATTGGTGGATGTCATATGTCTTCTAATTTTTGGTTCAAAGATATGCTGGCTTTTTCACAATATTTCCCTTCATCGTTTTGAGAGTATTTTAGTACCAGCTGACATTTGTAGATCTTTGACTGTAATGATTAACAGAAGAGAAGAATTAATTTCCGAATTTTAAATAAAACCTTTTATTATGTAAATTCAATGTAATGTTAACACCACTGTGTATACCCTTGACCAGCAAATAAATGATTTATGATTATGATTATGGCTCAGTTGCCAAAGAAGAAAAAAAAGAATAAAAAAAAACAGAAGAGAATCTGACACAGGTCTTGGAAAGTGCCGTGTCACCCAATTAATGACTTCTGGAAGTCAAATAGCCAGTCGCTCCATGTAAAATAGGAGACGTGCGCAGCTGCTATCTTCAATAGGGAAAAGGCTATGTAGATTGACAGTTAATTGATTAATAGAAAACATTACTTGTAAATAAATTTTCACTCTATACCCAGGGTACTTTTGAAACGATAGAAAGCTCTTTATGTTTTATTGAAATGGAAACAAAAAGTATAGGTACACACCTACACGGCTAAATAATTAACAAATTTTATTTACCTAAACATATTGTTTTTTTCGTTTTCAGATTCCTGTATTAAGTAAATAATGAAGTACCTACACATAAACTCCACTTCTACATTAAATTATTTATAATAGACTGTAAGAGGACAGTAAATTATTGTACAATGTTATCAATCAATGGATTGGATAATAAATCAATTGGTAATAATGTAGTGAATTAAAAGGCATAAATTATGGTAATGGCGTTTTTATTTTATTTTAACAATAGTGTAGAAATATATGTGAAATTAAAATTAGTAATCCATGAAAATATTGAATGACCTTCTGTAAAAGAACATTGTGAAAAAAAAAACGATCACGAGAGACAAATGCTATCTTGAAAATGTATAGACTATAGACCTTTAATAAAGCCTTATTAGTTCGAGAACAGAAAATTATAATTTAAAGAAAGAATAAACAATATGTGCACACTAAAATAACTTCGTATTCAAATTACTATTTTGTCAGATGTTTTCCATTATGACGTATTCACCTATTTATTTATTTGAATTTACAAAACGAAGTCACCTTGCCATTCATTTTCAAGTTCATTTCAGCTTAATATTTGAATTAAGAACGCATGCCACTATGTGTTCAAATTATGACATTCTACGACTTGTATCCATAGACTATATTGAATGATGCGTTCTTTTTTTGTTTTATTAAAACAAAGGAAATCTAGAGCTTTTAGTTGGTGGCTGTTTTAGCAGGGTCGGTTGTGGTTGTTGCCTGTTTGCAGGTGCAGCTGCAAGAAGCATCGCACTTGCATGAAGTGCAGCACTGGGTTGATGTGCATTTGCAATCTGGAAAAATATACTTAATGTTATTAACACGACTAAACCTTCTTTACTCTATTTTTTAATAGGCTCGCGTTTGACCACCATCTCAACAGATGGTAATCGAAGATGGAGCACGCTTATCTAGAAGTAACCTATTCATTCTTGACTTAAAGACCCCCCGGTTATAGCAATATTTTTTCGTCTTTTTAACTCGAAGGTTGACTGGTAGATAATGCCGTGTTGCATTAGTCCGCCCATGTCCCACTATTGTACATAAATTAATAATTAATAAACCTAGTTACCAGCATCTCGATAAACAAATTCATTCATCCAACGCACTAATCATGTTTATAAAAATGTTTAATAAACTACCATAGCCGCTTAGAGGTGAAAGAGACCGATTTGATTACTAACAATTTAAAAAGAACGATACGTTATAAGTTATACAACTATGTATTGAAAAAAGTTATATTGTATGATTAACTAGTCCTATCTATCGCCTTAAATTGGGATTGCTGTGCCCGATAGGGTTCACAAATAAGTTTAAGAATATCTTCCGTGCCACGTTACACTTTGTGGAATGCTAACTAATTGAATTGAATAATATACTACTATTAAGGTTGTATTTTGTAGACTGCTAATGTTATTACCGTATTAAGTGTTAAAGTTAAGCGCTTGCGTTTAATTTATTTCCATTTCCATATCAACAAACGCACAGTTACGTGAACACAATAGAGCGTTACTAATCTTAATTATGGACCGTCACACTATCCTAATTACTACTGCCACCATAAGTAACAAGGTTGCATAGGTATAAATGAAAACATATGTACGCGATATGTATTGCTGACTTACCTAAATAGGTACTTATACTATATATAATATGTAATATATATAGTATAATATATATATTAAAAGGGCAGACACGCTACTTTTTCAGCATCATTTTTACACAACGATATATTAATGGCATAAAGACTTCTTAGTTAATTACGGCGCGAAACAATACTAAGTTTTTTTATTAACCTTAATCATATCTCTTGTGTCGTGTGTGCATTATTACAACGACCTACACCCGGAACAAACCAGTGTAGAAATAAAACCCGCGATAAGCAGCGCCGCAGCTAATAGCTCTTGCAACCCCTGTGACAACCGAGAAACTGTGAAGTCAACCGCTCAGTAGGTACCTACCAAGTACACGGCTTCTTTGGATGATAACCATTAATGATATGACAAGGGTTTTGTAATCCTATGTCTACATGTGTGGAACTTATTAGAAATCTCAATACATTGATACAGAACAAATTTTCAAATTAATAAGAGCGACGAGAATTATCGTGTAATTGCAAGTGACGTAGAAAGTTATCGACCCTCGTAGTGCTGTGACACGTTTGTTCACATTAGTATTCGAGAAACATATGAAACCGATAATTTTGGTATCAATTCTTTCAGTCACTTATTTTGAAGTGAAACTTTGTATAAAGACTTCATACCAGATGTTGTCTTCAGCTCTTTTTGATAGATAGACTTCATACCAGATGTTACACGTTGTATAATAACTAGGTAACCTTTGCAAATTTATATCTCGATATAAAGCTAGATTTATATTTTAATTTAATAATACAAGTTACAATAATAGGAAACACAATCAATAAATTAGTTAAATAACACTGAAGTAATCCAAGGTGAATTGGATTTCTAAACGAATTGGAAACTAACGATAACACCAGAAATAAGAGACTTGATGAAGTTGTCTTAAATTTTTGCTGTGGGATTTGGTGAGAGACGAACTGTACAAACAAAAATTAACATTAACGCTTTCATTTTGACTAACTATAATTCACTATTGCGCCCGATTATACTATCTAAGAGCAATTGTGTTTAAAGAAATTGTGATATCAAGTATGTATTTCGGTTTAGTAACCTTTCACAGTAGGCAAATAAATTGCCAATCTTAATTTTCGTCGTTCCTACTAATTTACTTATGGTCGGCTCAACTTTTTTTATTTTCAAATAAATGCTAATTTTACTGCCTTTCGTCCAGAATAGGTTTTTTTTGTATGTACTATTATCTAGAAAGAACGAATAAATTCTGTATCAATTTTCCAACAAGTATATTTCACATAGATACCTACCCACTTTCAACAATTTTAATTAAAATACTTACCTATATGCAACTCGACGTAGGTACATTACATAGGTAATGTATTTACCTTAATCTTATCTCAATGTCAAAAAAGATTTAAATGTCAAGTATAAAACACTAAGTGCAAAATAGTTTGATATTTTTTAGCACTTGAATAACACATGATTTTAGTATTAAAAAAATCTAAAGTAACCTATACCTTTATCAATCGCTAGCTATTCTTCAAACATAATATTGCCGTAGGCTTCAATCAAATCCGAAAAAAAAAATTACGTTTAAAAGAAAAAGGACCATAGATACAAAGAAAAAACAAAAAACTCACTGTCATCGCAACCTTTGCAAGGCATCTTGAAAGAAAATTCAAACTTCGAAATTCAAAATTGACGCGACAACGCGACGTGTTGGCGGGAACGCTGCAGCAGTAATGCGCTTTATACTGCAGCTGGCGATTGTTATCGACAATTTAGAGACGAGTTGTTCGGAAACATGAGCGATTGTTTATTTTCTTGCGCCTGCAGTTAATGATGATGGAAATTAGGCCGGACGAAAGAGGAATAAAGGTGAGATGTTCTTTTTCATTTGTTTTGTTTCGTTTTAGTAAGTTGCTACCTCCATGAGCGAGTATGACGCAGTAAGACCAGCCTTTTATTTATTTATTTATGGTTCACTAACAGATGTTACAGCTAAACATGATTGATGTATGTGTCATGTGCGTACAAAATATATATATTTTTTTACTCTAATGCTTTTCACCATCCAAAATACTTAACCGATCAACCTCCTGCGTTTGATGGTCTATCATTCTCCACGTGATATTGGCAAAATTATGGTGGCTCCTTCACAAACGCCACTCTACATAAGAGTTGATTGATGAATGACAAGGTTACAATTAACCATACTGCACATCAAATTAAAGGTAAACACCGCATGCTTCGTGTTTAACAGGTGACAAATAGAAAGGAATTTTTATGTAATTGTGAGTAGCTTAGAGTAAATGTTAGTGCTTATTACTGTATAAGCTTGCTTCTACATACTATATCGTAACTAATTTTCGACTGGCCGTTTATCGTTTACCGTTTTATTGTCCGGTAATCTTGACGAGGTGACTTATTCTTTAACCTGTCGACTTACCAGGAGTCGCAGAGCATGTCATGTCAACAAAAAATTGTTGCACATTTGTTTATTTGAAAAAGTTTAAGGCTAGGTACTGCATTTGATTGCATCTTGCGGCCAGTGCAATGCGACTTACGAGTAAGTAATTCGTGTATCGCGATGGGGGCACGGCGCGGCGTGTTGTTGACGTTTTGCTCGCGTTATATCGCCGTTTGGAAAAACGTAGAACTATTATAATATAATGGGGCAAAACCAATGACGTATTATAATAGACGCGTCATATTCCCACAAAACACCTCTCAAAAACGGCACGAAACGCACACATAGAGAATTACTATCTAATACGTGTAAAGAAAGGGACAGAAAATAAATGCCATCTTTAGGTACACCTGATTTTAGAGAGAGATGAATATACATCTTTAGTTAACAACCTCCCCTAACGCCATTAGCCGTGTAGAAAAATAAAAATAAAAATGTATTTCTGTTGATATTTACCTATGAAATGACACATTTTGACCTCTCACGGAAGCAGTATAATTAGTGCAACGTCTGAAAACACACAAAGGCATGCTTTTTTCCTAATTTTCTTTTAAAACACATTTTTTCTTAAGATGTGTAGTGTAGCGATCGCGACACAGGTTCGTGCGTAACTAAACAGACACGAGGCACTTACCTTGATTTCAACTTGCCATTTTAGAGCGCGGACAACGTATCTATAGTTTATTATATATCTTTGGGCAAAACGATAATATTGCCGCTATTCACCCGTTCGTGGAGGTGGGACCTTAAAGTAAGGTTTACCTGCTATGGTATAGTATGAAAACGAATGCAGATCTACTACGTCGTTCACTGGTTTTGAGATATATAATAATAATAAACGTTTATTTATCATCAAAAAAGTACATGGTTGATACATACATATTGTTACATGGTCAGTTCATCAATACATGGGCTATTTATTACCTATAAATAGAACATTTGTACTCAAAGTCGGTGAACCCTGCCTCTTAAACTAGGGTTACCTGTGACTTAAGAGGCAGTGATCGGCTTAAATGTTTCATAACATAGTACATTACTGGTACGAAGTGTGTCGATCTACCATGTGAAGTAGATATTATACTAAAGGACTAAACCGTAAATATTTATGATAAATAGATAAATATTTTAGCAAAATATGGAAAAAAGGAAGGGTAACTCGAGGATGTAGAGCGGTGTGCGTGAGTTTATCTAACTGTGTGAGAGTGTGTGTGTATATGTAGAAGTATGTGAGTGGTTGTGTGTAACTGCACAGGAGTATAGATCGCAAATAAATCATTAAGTAATTGTCTCGTTTTAGTTCTTTCGACATTTACGAAGTGAAGTACATGGAGCGACTGCTTATCTCACTTCCACAACCCAGCAGCTGGGTAGCGCGATACCCCTTAGCAAGACCAGTATCAGATTTTATGGCTTCTACCCATAATGACTGTTAAAGAAGTCCACATGACTGCCGATACCAACTGCTTAACTGTATACTGTTTGCTTTCCTCTTCTTTTATGTATCTCTCTTTCGATCAATAAGGGAGCGTTCAAGTATTACGTAACGCAATTTCTGAAGATTTTTGACCCCCCTCCGCCACCATAACGTATTTCTGTACCCCCCCTCCCCCTCTCTAAACGTTACGTAACACTCAAGTGACCATTTTTACCCTAAAGTCGCAAAAAGTTATGTTATAGTTTTTATCCTTGGTATACTTTCAATTGCCTTTGCGATAATAATACTAAATAAAACAGGAGATTTTTAATCCGCAACACCTGCGTAGGTATGTTGTTTATTTTTATAAATTTTTGGCTTTACACACAATTGTTTTCGTCCCTCATTCTCCTATTTTGGCTTTTTTTTTAATAATAAACTCTCAAAATAAAATAACATTTTTATTTTAACCTTTGGCATTGCAATCTTATGCTTACATGTGTAAAATAACTAAGCATTGTTGCTTTCTTCTTCGTGGCATTCACCTTCAACTCTCGTATCATATTATCATTTATATTTTCTATAAACTTTTCTTTATTTTTTAGTTTTTCTTTAGCCGTTTTCCAAATTGAGTTGGCATTTTTTGACACAGTTGCGCTGGCAAGTCAGCAGATGATACAAATCTCCCTCTTTTGAGGACATTACAGTATGAACTCACTTTAATAACACCGACTACAGCAATGTGCTTCTGCATAAACACTAACGAATACTGACAACGAAAACAACATTAAATGACGTACAATCCAATCTAGGGATTCCCCGTGAAATATAAACGAAAAGGTTTGCCAATTTGGGAGGTTTAATTCAATAATTTTTTATTAAAAAAAAATCAATGTTACGTAATGTGTTGTAAGAAAGGCCCCCTCCCGCCCCTGTAACGCATCGTAACGTTTTACGAGACCCCCCCTCCCCGACAACTGCGTTACGTAATACTTGAACGCCCCCTAACATGCGTGTACCAAATAAATAAATAACTTTCCGAGGCTCGGAGAATCGCAACATATTAAGATGGTTTACCCATTCACAGGCACAATAATTTAATTACCACTGATAGAAGTTTAAAGTGTCTTATCACAAAAGACAATTTAACTATATTAATTTTAATATACAGAACCAACAACAAAGTAATAACATCACAACATTTCGGAACAGCAAGTGCAATTATGTACACAGTTGAAATCCATTTTACAACGGTCACACATTTTCATGACAAAACAAAATTACTTCACTAATCATTATTTACATTGCCGCCTATATGCACTACTTGCTACCTTACCTCCTTACTATAACAGCAATAGAAAGCGACCAAAGAGAAAATGACATGACCAAAGACAACTTTACGTTGAATTTCTGAGGGTAGGGCAGTGTGCCTGATTTGTTTTGCACTCGGCGTAACAGAGAGCTCTTGTCTCTAGTCAATATTAATACTATTGAAGCTGATAAACAATATAGTAAATACTTCGTTCTAGAAAGTACTGGTAGACAAGTTATTAGTTGACCGTGGTAAGGTTTTATCGTGAAGGTAAGTAGTAACCTGCGTCATTAATAACACAGAAGCAGATAAAATTAAATTTCTTAAGAATATAACTATTTTTCTTTTATATAGAGAACGAAGAATGTGGGTAGAATTCAAATTACTAGCAATCTTGTTAACCCTTCCAACTAAGCTTCTGTCTGGAGTGGGTTCAGGGCAATAGAGTAATGGGTGGGGTTCCAACCTGCGACCTCTCGATCACAAGTTTGAAACCTTAGCCATAGACGCTTCAAAATATGATAAAAAGATGTATATTTGGTTGGGCAGAAACTTTTAGGTGAAAAATCCAGTTCAAGGAAGTGTCCGTCCCGAACACATGTTTGATCATTTGTGTGTGTTTGATATGTCGGTCCTAAGTCCTAACAAAGGACCATCTCAAAGAGAAATAATACAAAAAGAAAGAATACTTGTGTATTCAATGTAGATGCATTAATGTGAGTTATATTATTATCATTATTTGTGAAAGAAACTCATACAGTGAGTTTCTTTCACAAATAATGATGTTCGGCTGCGCGTTCGTGAGTTATAATTGTTATAAAACAGAAGTCACGGTCACCTTTGTTTTCTTTTACTTTTGCGATGCTCAAGGACTTGTTTGAATTTTTTTTTTTTTTTTTTTTTAAGTTTGCTAGCAATGTGGGTAGAATTCACATTACTAGCAATCTTGTTAACCCCTCCAACTAAGCTAAATATACTTGTGTCTGGAGTGGGTTCACGCCAATAGTGTAATGGGTACGTATTATACTTGATAGTTTTAACCTTCGGCATACAAGGTGGGGTTATTTTAACCCCAACACTTTTAATTCGAGTTGATTGTATATTAAAACGCAATCAAATAACTTGACTTTCACAGTAGCTGGAGATTAAATAGTGCCACGTCGAAACATAGCGTTAGATTAGTACTACTCGCACCAGCGTCATCTGTGCATACAGGCAAAGTGGTTCCCGGGCGTTCCCAACGTTGTATGGGACGTCGTAAAAAAGTTTGTGCCTACTTCTGTGTTTTTTCGTTATATTTACACTTACAATTAGTGTATTATTTATACTTTTTCATTTTTATTATGTGTACAGATAGTGAATATGTCTTACAACCTGCAGAATGATCGTATTACACCTGCCTTATTGGAAGAAAATGAAATTTCGTTGGATGGTGAAAAGTTTCTTCCCAGTAGCGACGACGAAGCAGATCATATCAGCGAGGCTTCTAAAGTTCAAAGTGATACTGACGTGGCAGATGCTGAAATAAACCTTGAACCATATTATAATGATAAAACATTAACACCTCAACCATTTTATCTCGGAAAATTGTCGATTAACCTGCAGGAAAATACGGTGTTTCTCGCAACTGTAAACGCTGGTCTCTTACCGTATTTTTTCATGATGAACTATGCTTTTATTGTGCATATATACACACATCAAAAGCGTCTAGGGATCAAGCATTTTTATGCGGATTTCTTGAGATTGAGATGTGGCTTTGTAATAAATTTATGATTTTATAAATTTATATGGATCCTTTTTGGTGCATTTCATAATTTGAAACAGGAACTGTTAATCAAATTCGAGTAAAAGATGAAAATCAGCTGTCAATATTTTCCCTATAAAAATATACAACGCATTGAAGACATTATTAGTGCTACTGTTTCCCTACTACTGATTAAAACCAACGTTATTATGGAGCGGCGACGTCATTTAAGCAGGGAAGAAATGCTCAGAGCCGTGGGAATGATAGAAGCTGGTTCCCGGCAACGTTCTGTGGCTTTAGCTCTGAATACAAGTCAGAGTGTTATCAGTCGACTTTGGACACGTTACCGAAGCACTGGTACCGTGGCTGAGCGCCATGGAGGACGGTATCGCTGCACCACACGGAGACAAGACCGATACATTCAAATCTTAACTCGAAGAGCTCCAACAATAACCGCCATGATGTTGCCGTGAGGCTTCATCACTCTTCAGGGAACTTAATTAGCGACCAAACAGTCAGAAACCGCTTGCATGAAGTGAACCTTCATTCCCGAAGACCGCTACGGGTACCACCTATAGCAATGCACAATCGTAGGATTCGATATCAATGGGCTCTTGAACACAGAAATTGGGCAGAAGAACAATGGCGTTTCGTGTGCTTTTCTGATGAGTCTCGTTTTGGTATGAGACCGGATACAAGACGTATACGACACTGGAGAACCCCTGGACGCCAACAGCGATTAAAATCCTGCCAGGAAGTCCATCCTTATAGTGGTGGAACCATCATGGTATGGGCGGATATTTGGATCGGCGGAAGAACTGAGTTGATTTGGATCAGTGGCAACCTCAACGCTCAAATTTATGCTGAGACGATTGTATCTGACGTCATCGTTCCTCTACAAGTGCAAATCGGTCCCTTATTTCAGTTAATGCATGATAATGCACGACCGCACACCGCAAGAGTTGTAAGACAGACTCTCGCCGCAGCTAACATCAATGTCCTGCTCTAGCCTGCTCAGTCGCCAGACTTGAACCCGATTGAGCATGCATGGGATATGCTACAGAGAAGAGCTCTGCCGAATATGGAGGGTATCCAGTCGCAAGAAGACCTTTTTTTGTTGTTGCAACGAACATGGGCGGCCATTCCACAGCGTGATTTGGATGAACTCATTTTGAGTATGCCAAACCGATGTTCTTGTGTTGTTAGTGTTCGCGGTAGAAACACGGATTATTAATTGTTTAAGTTACCCAATAAAATTTTAAAGAAAACTGTTATTTCAGTCTTTTTTTCGAACTTTAATGTTAGTGGTTCAAATGTCAAAAATCCCTTTATTAGGAAAATGGCAAATTTCTTTATTAATGCAAAGGTGACTTGGTTTATCGTTACTGTAACAAACGAAAACACTTTATTTGATGAATCCTTAAAGAAAATTTTAATTAATATCAATCAGGAGAAAAGTTATTGCAAAAATATATGTTGATCCCTAGACACTTTTGATGTGTGTATGTTGAATAATAGCATTGAAAGGAACAAAACGAATCTAAGGAAGAACTTCATCAAGCAATTGGGACTGTCTTTGCTCGAAGACCACATTAGGAAAAGAAAAGTCAATTCACATATTCCACGAGATATAAGAAGACGTATGCATGAAATGTTGCATGAAGAAGTTCCACAAAAGCAACCAAAAAGGTCTCAAAGATATTCTGTCTGCCCATGTAACAAAGATAGGAAGATCCTGAACGGTTGTTTCAAATGTAATGCCGTGATCTATGTAAGGAACATGTGAATTTGTTGTGTCAAAATTGTATTGATTTAGATAACGAATGATCTCGCTCAAATAGCCATAAAATGCTAATTTCGATCATTTCTATGATACGAAATCTATCTAGTTTTATTTAATAAGTAAACTAACTGTGTTAATTTTAAGAAATAGTTTTATTGAATTTTTATGTTGACCTGATAACATTTTGTTGAATTCACGGAGAGAGTGTGTGATTTTAAGATTTTTTTTTATAATTAATATTTAATTTGATACTTTTTATATGTTATATATTAACTTAGTGATGTACTTATCAAAAAACTCATTCACACTAAATTGCAATTGGTGCACACACAAAGTAGAGACAATCAATTGTGGGGTTAATTTAACCCCACGTTGTATAGGTGAGGATTTTTTTTCACCTTGTATGCCGAGGGTTAATCACAGAACAGATAAAAGTTTTAATAAACTTCTCTCCACACTGCCCGTTGGTATAGCTTTTTTTTATTAATCATATTTCAGCTTTTTTTTTATAGTAATAAAAACGAATGAAGTATAATCTGTAGAAGATAGACAGGCAAGCAACATTTCACCGGTAAGCCAGGCTGTGAAGCTTGCCTGCCAGAACCTCGTCACCTATGAGCCTTTTAGCTCTGCGTTCGATCGAGTCATGTGCAGCTAGCTGGTTTTTGACTGAGCCATCGCATAAATGACTGTAATACTCCATACAGGAACGGACCTGTGCTTTATATAAATTCAAAAGCTGTCCAGGTGTGAAGTATCGCCTCACTTTCTGTAGGATGCCCAGCTTTTTGGCTGCAGTCTAAGCTTTAGCCGAAGTTGAGGTCAGACGTCAACTCCATGCCCAAGAGCTCCAGGCGGTCGGTAATAGGTACAGATGGACCACTGAAAGTAGGGGATTATTCAAATTGGCTCCTTTTAGCGGAGAAAAGACAAGCCTGTGTTTTTAAAGCGTTGAATTTGACCAGATCGTCATCGCCCCATTGGAAACGAGATTTAAGGTCAAATTCGTTAGCTCTACAATGGCCATTCTAGGAGTGGCTATTTAGTCCCTACCAGCTCTAGCACTGGACAAGTATCTCTCTGAGACTGCTGTCAACCGCGTACCCAATAGCTCCCAGCTGAAGCAGGTCGTTGATATGAACCAAAAATAGATTCGCAGAGAGAACAGACCTCTGAGGAACACCGGCATTAATAGCCATAAGATCCGATGCGCAGCCATCGATGACCACTCGGATCGACCGTTCACTCAAAAAGTATAAGCATAAGCTAGCAGGGACACCGTATCTAGGAAGCTTGCTCAGCAGACTAGCGTGCTAGGCCCAGTCAAAGACTTTTGAGATGTCGAGGGATACAGCAAGGGCTTCGCCGTGTTTCTCAAAGGCCTCGCCCCAGCACACAGTGGTTCCGCGCCCTAAGAGAGGCGGTCATAGGATTTCGCGAAGGTAATGACTGTCGTTATCAATACTAATTATTATTATTATGATTTTTTGTAATACTTTACGTTATAATAAAACGAAAATAAGCGAATTAATGTTATAAAACTTTTTTATTCGAAAAAATACTGCAGTTATTATACTGGACGAAATACATACTAAAATATAAGAAAAGAATTGCAACTTAATAACTAATAAACTTAAATATTTACATTTTTATAGTAAAAACAAAGTAAATACCTAATTATTACTTAACTACAAACACAGAAATGGACAAAAATATATCAGTTACATAATAGGAGCTGTATCTAAAATAATATAAATCTAGTGTTTATTATTTAACTATATACATTTTATTTTATACCGACAACAAATTCAACACCTCTTTAGATAGAATAGACTTCTTCTTCCGTGGTAATGTTCTTAAACCAGAAATACCTATAAGGATACGAATTAAGAAGAAGTCTATGTACCAAGTCGGTGTTTGTAACAACCCGGGACATTTTCCTCGTGTTGTCACGCATAAACTGTTTAACTAACATATTGCAAGATTCGGCGGCCTCTTCCGAAAGCTCACCTATTGACAATAATGCATGGTCAATTACTTCCGAACCATGAATGAGGACCTTATGTACAAACGAGGACAGGTTGTACCATGGATAGGTAGCAACAAGCTTACGTGCTGTGTCTAGAGCATACTCTTTAAAAGCAGCGTTATTAATTTTGTATCCCGACGAAAGATACTGCAGCAGATTATGACATCTGTCAATAAGGTCTTTGTCTAATCCAGTAATTTCCGCTGAAATAGCTGAATTACAAAAAAGCCTTCTGGCAGTGTTTCCATCGTTGGATGTGCCACTTCCTCCACTTCGCGGTGTGTCGACTATTAGACCAAGTCGCTGCCTAAACTTTTGCTGGACATGTTGTTTTTTCTGTGCAAGAAGAGCTTTAGCGTCTGATGAACGCACCTGCTATTTTTTAAAATTTAATCTATAGGAAACGTGAATAAAATATTCAAAGAATCGGATATGCGAGTGAAGAGGAGATAGTCCAATTTGATATTTACTACTGTCTACAGTTTTGCTACGTGATTTATCTATACCATTCATGTCTTTTGGAGTTAAACCACAAATATGACTACAAGATGTATCACTCAGAGCACTGCACACTTTACCATCAAGCATGGTTAATTGTAAAGAATGCCGCACCTTTATTTCACATCCGTTGTGAGTGAAAGAAGATGGCTGTAAACTATTAATTTTAGTCTTGAAATAAGCTTCTTCTTGCACAGAAAGGTCTTTCGATTCTTTAGCAAATTGGAATCGAATAGGCCTACAATACCTGGTGCAGGAAGGGCGCGGGTTTTTCCAAACTATTTGGTCTGGGTCCGAAGTATTTGATTTCCAAACTAACTGGAGAGGACAATATGAAGTAAGAAACATACTGCCATCATCCTCGATACCAGAATCTCCAAAACACTGTTTATATTCGCTGTGCCCCGTACTTCCATCGAAACCCCATTTTCCAATCAAAACAAATTCTTTGTTAAGGTCAATATTATTCAAAACGAGTTTTTGGGATTCTAGTATCCGGCATGCAGTATGATCTAACAAGGATTGTAATTCTACTTCAGCAGATGAATCCGTGATAAACTCTTGCGATGAATAACACCACTTCTTAGCTTCCAACACTTTTGTATAAGATGGTAATGCATTCGGTGATTTTGCATTAATGAAGTCTTTCACCACAAGATACTGATGTTTAGTCAGTTTAGTCACATTTATGAGAGACAAGATTTCGTAGGTGTTGAAATTTAAAGAAGCGGCGTTAGATCGACTTGAATCATCCAACAAATAATTTATTGCAGGACTGTCTACTTTACTTAACTCTGTAAGCCTGCGGCGTTGTGATATCTTGCTACACTCCTCGAAGTCCTTCCAGTGCTGATGCTGTTGAGTGCTCGTCGAAGCTTTTGCTGCTGGCCGTTGATTGTCGTGGCTCTCTGCTGCTGCACAAGTTGGTAGAACGCAAACTTCAATTTCGTTCAGCCAGTCTCCGTACTTAGAGACCACGCGAGAATGCTTGCGAGAGACTTGCTTCCAGATAGCTACAAATCTTGTAAAAAGATTAGTAACTCTTGTTTCTAAGTCATCAGCAATCAAATTCTCAACATCAGGCAGCAACTGTATCAGGGCTTGAAAAACTCGACGGCACCGTTCCAGTTCAGATTTGCTGTCCTTAATAGACAGCCAAGTATCTAGTACAAGCAACAAGCACTCTTTTGAAAGAACACTTAATACTAGTACCTAAAACAAAACAAAAAACAGTTAAATGCGAATCAAAAACAATACTCTGTTTCGTAGCAAGTGCTACGCGCCCAGGCGCTCGGCGTAGACCCTGGCTGCAGTCGGCCCAATGGTTTTGTTCACATCAAGACTGGAAAGGACTTTACGGACTTACTTAACGTGAAGTGCAATTTCCGGCATCACAGAGCCACAATGAGGTATTTCAGGTGGTATTTTAGACGCCGCGTCGAGACGTGAACCTTCCGCAAAGAGAGAGGCAAATAAATTTGCTTTTTCTTGTGCTGTGTGAGCCAGTGTTCCATCCGGTCTTAACATAGGAGGCAACGAAGGACGGCAAAAGTTTGTCTCGACCAATTTGGCGAGGGACCAAAACGTAGATAAAAAGAAAGGTAGATACCGTTTTCACCAGATAGTGGTCAGACGATCCGAGCGGGGCCCAGACCGATACTGAAAGCCTGTCTGGAACGGTTGTGAGCACAAGATCTAAGCAATTGGGTGTGGGGCCGTCGACATCCGGAATGCGGGTAGCTTGGTGAATCAGCTGGTCGAGATATAGCGATGAAGCAAATCTGCGCACCTCTCTACCAGCATGGTCTGTTTTCTGGTATGGGAACAACCATTCTTTATGATGAGCATTAAAATCCCCCAGAAAAACAAGCTCCACCATCGGGTATTTGTGCTGGGCCAATTCAGCTGCCTCCGTAAGGTGGTCGAAGAAGCTTAACTTATTCTTAAGGGCCTATACTACCTCAAATGGTTTAGCATGATCCTCCGTTATGTCGAAAATACTGCAGCAATAATTTTGAAATAAATATATAGTAAAATTGAGGATTAATGCTAGGTACTATGTTTGACGAAAACACGATTCCATAAAATTTTCTTGGTAGAAAAAAATCCAAAGTTACCTCCAAACCGAACAATAAACCGCTGGTATTCAAAAATAACTTCAAATTAGATAATGAAACTTTGCATATTAATTGAACTAACTATAAAACAGGTCTTATGTTATTTACTTTTTAAAATCACCATTATATTCACCGTAAAAAGAAATAAACTAAATTATCGGTGTCTTGGAGTCTTTTCCCTGCCACCCTGTCTCGCTTGCTCGCGTGACCGTGGCCAGTAGTTTGCGAGCGAGATAAAGAGTGAGAAGCGCTGAGGTAGTATAGGCCCTTAACATAACATCTGCCAATTCTGCCTGACGCAGGTGCTTACTGGACATGACTGTTTCGGGAGGTACCTGTTTCAGATTCAGCGGGAGGACACGCCCGGGTGTGTCATTGTATGGACCACCCGGAGGATACGGTGGAGCCTACGTTGGAGGTGCGGAGCGAGAGGGAATGGGATGTAGTCACCTCCTGCGAAACAGTTGCAGAGCACAGTTGTTCGCGAATTCGTTCGCGTGGGAAGATTTTCCCATGTAAATCCCGATCACGTGGGAATTTCGCAAAATCCCGTCTTGGCGAGCATCCACGTACTAAAAGGAACCCCCATGCAAAATTTGAGAGCCCTACTACTTGTAGTTTCTGAGATTTCGTGATTAATCAGTGAGTGGTATTTCGCATATAGAAGATAATAGATTCTGTAATTGACCAAACTAAATATATATTTTTTTTTTTTTTGTGTGTGGCATCTCGCAGGTCAACCTCTGAGGTTGTCGGCTGCTTAACCGGGCTTGCCTGTGGTTGCCTTAATTAATAAATTAATTAAAGCCTCCAGCCAGGGCTTATTAGAAAACTTACAAACTAGGCGACTACACGCTAAGGGCACCCCCTGTGGGGTACGGACCTCGGCTTAGGGCGTCGCAGTGGGAGGGCAGCTAGGGACAGGCTGGATCATATCATTTTTATTATTAATAAGGGAATTTAAAGCTACTGGCTCAGCGTCGCGGGCTGGCTCTGGCAAGGGTCGGGGCGGACTATTACGGGGACGTCGCGGCGGGCCTCGGCGGCGAGGACGGAAGGACGGTCGTTTTTTGTTTTTGTGTGCCACTGTACTTGTTTCCCTACGGCTCTCTTGGAGCAGGGTGATTGCGTCATCGGGAGTGACAAGGGTATGCCTTGGTCGGCGAATCTTAGAGATACGCGAGGGTTCGTATTGGGCGGCCGATACGATAAGGGGATTCCTATGTTGGATTGCAGTATCAAAGAAACGCTTGGAGACACGTTTCATGAACTGCTGGATGGTGGGCATCTTGAGGTCTACGTGAAGAAGCTCATTTCGAACATAAAAGGGGGCTCCCGTGACTCTACGGAGGAATCGGTTTTGAAGGGTCTGCATCTTGTGGAGGAGGTAGGGCTTTGCGTGTGCGAAAACAACGCAGGCGTAGGTCATGATGGGACGGATGACCGCGGTGAAAATACGCAGCTTGCACCTGAGTGATAACTTGCTGCGGGAGCTAAGAATGAAGTGGAGCCTACCTAGAGCGAAAGCGGCGCGCGAACGTGCCTGCTTTATGTGCTCAGCGAAGGAAAGGTGTTTATCGAGGACCACGCCTAAGTATTTGGCTTGCTTTTCCCAGGGGATCGGCTTGCCGTACATGGTAATCGGACGAGGGGAGGGTGGGTTTATCCGCGGCTTAGAAAAGAGGACTGCCTGGCTTTTGTCTGGATTGACTTCGATTCTCCATTTCCGGAACCACTTGGCCAGAGTGTTTGCGGAAGTTTGGAGAGTGCGAGCGATGGCATCGGGTTTAAGACCGGTATAATAGATAGCCGTATCGTCGGCAAATAGGGCTAGCTGAGTATTTTTATGCTTGGGGATATCGCTAGTGAATAGCGTGAAAACGAGGGGGGATAGTACGGAGCCTTGAGGAACTCCTGCGCGAATGGGATGGGGGGAGGAAAGCTCCCCCTCAATTCGGTAACGAAAAGTGCGATTCGATAAAAAGTCCCGTAGGATGAGCACGAGACGGTCAGGCACGCCGAGTTGGTATAGCTTATAGATTAAGCCATTGTGCCAGACTTTGTCGAACGCTTTCGCTATGTCGAAGAATAAGGCTCCCGTTATTGCGCCCCGTTGGAAGCCGGCGCTGACGTGTTCTATGATGCGGTGGACTTGTTGGATACATGAGTGTTCGGTTCTAAATCCAAACTGCTCATTGGGTATAAGACTCTTTGCTTCGGCAAAATCTTTGAGCCGCTTATATATAAGCCTTTCATAGATTTTACCAAGGACGTTGAGTAAGCTAATGGGACGGTAGCTAGACGGGTCAGACTTGGGCTTGCCTGGTTTGGGAATACCTATGACGGTGGCCTGTTTCCAGGTTGCGGGGAACATATTATTGCTCAATGCACCATTGAAGATGGCAGTCATTAGCACTATAAGCTGGGCGGGGAAAAGTTTGAAAACCCTATTGGTGATGCCGTCGGAGCCAGGGGCTTTTCGCGGTTGGAGACTTTTAATGATATCCTGGACCTCATCAGGAGTGATGGGGGCCAGTGGATTATCGGGATCTTCGATGGGCGGAAGGGAAGTTCTACGTTCGACTTCGGCGTTCACCATATCGAGGTGGGCTTGGTCTACTGGTTGAGAGCTGGGAGAACACTGGGACTCTAGGCTGTCGGCTAGGCATTCTGTTTTTTCAGAGTTATCGAAGGCGACACTCTTATCGGGACGAATGAGAGGAGGCATTGTGGCCTCTTCAGTGGATCGTAACTTCCTCTGAAGCTGCCAGAAGGCAAGATGGGTGGGCTCAAGTTCGCTCAGCATCTTGTCCCAGCTCGCATTACGCTGCTCGGTAATGCGTTTCCTTACAGCACGCTGTAAGTTGCGCATGTGAGCTTTGTTTGCGGCGCAGGGAAAAGCGCTGTACGCACGGATGGCTGCGTTCTTCTCGGTTATCAGATTCCGTACATCGTCCGGGAGTTTCCAGCGGTGGTCTTCCACTACAGGAACTTCCCTTGAACAATCGTTCAGGACGGATTGTACGTGATTTGTAAGCGAGTCGATCGCCGCCGTCGTGTCAGCGACTGAGACTATGTGGTCAGGAATGGTGTCCAATTGAGGCGACGTGGTGGATTTCAGTTTTTCACTTACTTTCCTCCAGTCGGTGATCAATTGGGTCGGAGGAGGTTGGGTAGGATCATGGTTACCCGAGCGGGAACCTAGGTGTAGGATAACTGGACGGTGATCCGAGTTGAGCTCGTGAAGCGCTTCTATGGAGTGTAAACGGAGGTTTACATTCTTTAGGAGCGCCACATCGAGGACATCGGGGTTATGGTTGGGGTCGTGTGGGTAGTGGGTGGGAGTCATCGGAGCGATGACGTCGTAGTTTAGGGTCGCGCCTAGGTTATACACGATTCTGCCTCTGGCATTTGTCGTGTTGCTGTTCCAAGCGGGGTGTTTGGCGTTGAGATCGCCCGCTAGTAAGACGGAGTCACTCAGGCCGAAGAGAGTCGTGAGATCGCTGGTGAGCGCGATAGGATCGTCTGAAGCAAGAGACGCGACCGATGGTGGGGGATGGTAGGCAGAGATGATGGTTATCGGAGGATGACCAGTCATGCCTAGTCGACAGGCAGAGTACTCTAGGTGAGAGAGAGGCGCGGGTGGGGTCAGAGGGATGCAGTATAACTCCTTTCTATAATAAATAAGGGTACCGCCGCCGTGGCAACGTGTTCTGTCATTGCGAACTAGACGGTAATTCGCAATTTTGGGATCAGCGCGGTGGGGTTTCAAAAGGGTCTCCTGTATAAGGAGGACGTCTAATTGGTGGTCGCGGAGGAATTTAGTTATTTCGGCGCGTTGGTTGAAAATTCCATTGGCGTTGAAAAAACCTAATTTGAGGGATCGAGGCCTAGTGTGGTTTGTGCGTTGGGAATCCATTGGATCAGTCCATCGCATCCATCTGGTCGAGACCTAGCACCACATCACTGTGTGTGCTGAATATTTGGCTGTACATTGCCGTCGTAATTTTGCCGTTATTCTGCTGTTCGGCAGCCAGAAGGGCATCGCGGAGAGATCTGGCTTGGCGGGTCATAAATAACCTATAATGGCGTAGTATAGTCTGGGCGCAAGCCTCGCCATGCGCGACGGGTGAGGGATTGGGCGGTTGTTTGACTGCAGGAGCAGCAGTGGTTTGAGGCGCGGGTTTGTGACTGGCTGTGGGCTCTGTAGCCACGGCTATAGGCAGGATCTGCGCTGCGATGGGTATATCCATCAGTGCCTGCAAAGGTTTGGCAGGGGCCAAGGAGGGAAAGGCTTTTTCGTGGTTTAGCCTGTTCCACGGGGACGGTCTCTGAGGAGCGAGACGTTGGGGAATTTGAGAAGAAGGTGCCTCTCTCTGTTGGCGGGCGTTGGCGCGCTTCGCTAATTTAGGAGCGAGTTTGGGGGCTTTGGGACAGCCGCGGTAGTTTGCCGGGTGACCGGTCTGGCCGCAGAGAACGCAGCTGGGTGGTTCCGAACAGAGGGTTCGGTCTTTAGGCCGTGGGCAGTCCGCAGTGCTATGCTCGCCCAGACACTTGACGCATCTGGGAGTCGCATAGCAGTTGCTCTGCGCATGGCCATACAGTTGGCAACGGTGGCATTGTCCCACTGTTGCGGTTTTGTAGGGCTTTTCTATTGAGATACCGGATAGGGAGCAAATAGACTTAATCTTAAATATTGGGTGATGACCTTCGGTTGGTTCACAAATGACAAGAACCATGTCGTACAATTCACCGCCTCTCGCTTTATGTAAGCGATGGACGGCGATCACTGGTATACCTTGATCGGCAAGGTCGTCTTTAATATCCTGTACTAGGATTTCTTTAGGGACACGTTTAATAATAACACGAGTAGGCGTGTCCTCGGGGAAGGAGAAAGTGTGAAAGGAAATATTCCTTTCACGGAGGGCGCGATATAGTTCCCTATAGTCGTTCGACGTAGGGACGGTGACTTTAATGCCATTTTGGCAGGCACGGGCGTTTGTGTAGTTGATCTTTCGATCAACACACATCTTGGACACATCAGTCCATTTACCCTTGTCCTGGATGTAAAAGGGGGGCGGAGGGCGTTGCTTCCTTTGGGCTGAGGAAGTTTGGGCTATCGGGCTGGCGGGACGACTATTCTGCGCTCGAGCAGAGGTAGTTGGGACGGGGCTAGCGGGTCGAACGTGCGTTTGAGTTGGGGACGGGGGCGACGCGGTGGTCTTTTTGGCCTTGCTGGCCTGGGAGGTTTTCCCTTTCTTCCTCTTGCCACCGGTGACGACTTGAAAGTCGTCTTCCGAGGACGAGGGGCATGATGACAAATCATTGTCAGAGTTGTTATTGGACACAGGTTCGGTGGTGTCCATTTCACGGAATTCAGGTGCAGCGCACACCTGCGCGGCGTCCATTGTTTTAGGAACAATGGGATTAGCAGGTGGGCCGGAAACAATGGGTGATTTCGGGAATCGGGCGATCGGCACGACTTTGTCGGCGGGCGGGGGCAATAAAGGGCTATCTACCTGGAAGTCGTTCGTTGTTTGTCGAACAATGGGATCGGAGTTAATAAATACTTCCGTGAACTGACCTACCGGGATGCCTTGATCGGCAAGCGGGGGAGATAATGGGCTGTCAAGCGCGTCACTAAAATCAGCGACGTTGGCTTCGGTAGCCGGGGGACAATTAGCGATTTCACGCTGGATTTTTCCGCCATATTTGGCGGAAATAGTAGGGTTTTCCCTAAGGATTTCTAACAGAATCTCCAAAATATTGGAGTTCGCCATGATTGGCAAATGGATCAAAAATTGAATGGGGAAATTTTGGAGATTTCTCTCCCGCGGGGGGCCTATTTAAAGCCTAACTGGCCTAACTCCCCGGATGGATGGGTCCGGGGATGTGTAACCCTCCCAGTCGGGTAGAGACTGGGAGGTGAGTACCTAATGGTGAGCCCTAAGCTTGTAACCGGTCGCCAGTCTTATTGTGCGAACCGGGCCCTATTGGGTCTAGTGCGAAGGGGTAGACACACCCAACCGACACTAGGTGTGTAGCTGAAAAGGAAACTCAGTAACTAGGTTTGACTAGGAGATCCCCCAAGGCCAAAACCTAGCACTCGACTCCAATTTACTGCTTCACCCTGAAGGGGATCAGCGGGTGCGTCGGGTCAGCACCCCCTTGGTATTGTTGACACCGTGAGGTTTCCAACCAAGGACCACGAAACTGTGGTTTTACCCTGAAGGGGCCAAACCAAATTGTTTTTGACGATACTCTGTTATAGAAACAGGATATCCTTCACCGCCTCGAAAAAGGCGGATCCGGACCAGGCGTCGTAGTCGGCGACTACGAGTGACGTCACGGCGAGCGTGACGAAGCGTAGCGATGACTCAGGCACGGAACGATCGAGAGCGCGGAGCGTTACGACCGTCGCGGGCGAGCGTCGGAAGCGGGTGACCAAACTAAATATACATACATACCATACATATATAGGATATACAACGTGTAACGGAAACCCCATATCTATCCAAAAGGACTGAAGACAACATCTGGTATGGAGTCTCTATGCAAAGTTTCAGCTCAAAATAAGTGACTCACAGAATTGACCCCAAATTATTGGTTTCATATGTTTTTTGATTACCAGTAATAACAAACGTGTCACGGCACTATGAGGGTCATCACTTTCCACGTCACTTGCCAATAAAACGATAATTCTCTTCGTTCTTCTTAATTTGAAAAATTCGGTCTCTGGTATCAACGTATTGAAATTTCTAATAAGTTCCACACATGTAGACATAGGATTAAAAAACCATTGCTATATCGTTTGTTATCATCCAAAGAAGCCGTGCACTCTGTATGTATATACCCTTTAAATTACACGTTGTATATTCCTGTGTAGGTTGTTTATTATACACAGGTGTTTGCTTTGTTTTAGATTTGAAGCCAGAAACCCCATGGAGTGCCGAGTGCGTACCAGGCTGCGATTGTCACGACATTTATATTGATCGTAAGTTACAACTGTTTAAGAATAGCTTTTTTTTCGGGGTGGGAAAATCATCAAATGACTTCTCCCACTGTGGGTGGAGCGGAAGGGAGTGTCACACTTCTACTGACTAAAAACCCACCCTGTTTCTTCAGTTGCCCAAGTTCCGGGGCCGCGGTATCTCGATAGAACATTCCCACAACCCCGGAGTTTATGAATAGCTTGGATTGAGCTGATGTCCCAATGCAATGACTCATGAAATGAAATATTTATTTTGTAAATTGGTTATAAATAACACTTTTACACGTCCTGTTTTTTATCGTGTTAAGTTTAGTTTAGCTAGATACTGATTGTGAGTCTGATCAATGGCGAAGGGTGGTTGTGGTAGGTGGTAGTTTATTTTTGGAATGTTTTTACGACAAGAAATTAACGTGGCTTAATAGTAAACAGCCGTTTGGGGTGATTTTCAAGGTAAGCACTGCTTACGGAGATCGCACTATGAAGAGGTGATCCTCCGTTCTTGGGAAAGCTGTTGGTTCCATTTGACGGTTAAGAAACACATGCCGAGATGCATGATATTATAATCAATTAGTAGATTAATAATAGATAATTCAGCCTATTTACTCTCTCACTGCTGGTACACAGGTCGCCGCTCTATGAAGGACTGGGCTATAATCCGCCACAAAAGCCCCGTGCGCGTTGGTTGATGCCACATGTCTTCGAAGTTTTGATCCTAAGGCATGCCGGTTTCCTCACGATATTTTCCTTGAGAATATTTTAGTGCCAGCTGACATTTCGACGCCTTAGAGTGAAAACCTCGTAAGTGAAAAAGGAGTAACTTTTCAGGAGGAAGAAAAATCTGCGTGCTATAAAATTTTTGTACGGTTTCTTTTATGGTTTTTTTATTGATTTATATGTAAACTTAACCCGTTTTTATATCCAGAACTGTTCGATATTATACATAATATCGAACAGTTCAGAAATGCATAATCCATGGCCTGATTACGCTAAACTGACGACGCGATGCGAGTGTTTACGAGGTTCTCACTTACTTTCATAGATAGCATTTCGAGTATCGAATGAACATATTTAGTGAGATCAGGATGTGCGTTGCTAGGGTAGCTTTCTGGAAGCGCAAAAAAAAAAATTGGACAAAAATGTACTCCCGAGGTTATCACTCTAAGGCGACGATTTGTAGATCTTTGACTGTACGGATTAACGGATTAACAGAAGAGAAGACGCTGGCAGAATAGTCGGCACCGGCTCAGTTGCCAAAGAAGAAAAAAAAAGGAAAAAAAATAGAAGAGAATCTGACACAGGTCTTGCAAAGTAACGTGTCACCTAAGTAATGACTTCTGGGTGTCAGCACGTCGCTCCATGTAAATACAAGACGTGCGCAGCAGCTATCTTCAATAGGGAAAAGGCTATGAAGATTGACAATTAATTGCTAATAGAAAACATTACTTGTACATAAATTTTCACTCTATACCCAGGGTACTTTTGAAACGATAGAAAGCTCTTATGTTTTATTGAAATGGCAATAAAAAAGAATAGGTACGCACATAATGGGCTACAAAATTAACAAATTTTATTTATCTAAACACGTTGCTTTTTTTATTTTCAGATTCCTGTTTTAAGTAAATAATGAAGTATCTACACATAAACTCTACTCCTAAATTAAATTATTTATAATAGATTGTAAGAGGAAAGTAAATTATTGTACAATGTTATCAATCAATGGATGGGTAATAAATAAATTGGTTATAATGTGGTGAATTAAAAGGCATAAATTATGGTAATGGCGTTTTTATTTTATTTTAACAATGGTGTAGAAATATGTGTGAAATTAAAATAATTAGTAAACCATGAAAATATTGAATGACATTTTGTAAAAGAAAATTGTGAAAAAAACGATCATGAGAGACAAATGCAATCTTGAAAATGAACTTTAATAAAGCCTTATTAGTTCAACAACAAAAAAATATAATTTAAAGAAAATGACACGTATGCGTATACCTACAGTGACACTTCAATATGAATAAACAATATGTGCACACTAAAATAACTTAGTATTCAAATTACTGTTTGGTCAGATGTTTTCCATCATGACTTATTTACCTATTTATTTATTTTAATTTACAAAACGAAGTCACCTTGCCATTCATTTTCAAGTTCATTTCATCTTCATATTTGAATTAAGAACGCATGACACTATGTGTTCGAATTATGACATTCTCCGACTTGTATCCATAGACTATATTGAATGATGCGTTTTTTTGTTTTATTAATACAAAGGCTTAAATCTAGAGTTTTTATTTGGTGGCTGTTTTAGCAGGGTCGGTGGTAGTTGTTGCCTGTTTGCAGGTGCAGCTGCAAGAAGCATCGCACTTGCATGATGTGCAGCACTGGGTTGATGTGCATTTGCAATCTGGAAAAATATACTTAATATTAGAATAAACTTTCTTTACTCTATTCTTCTCACCTGATGGTAAGTGATGATGTGGTTGAAGATGGAGCACGCTTATCTAGAAGTAACCTATTCACTCTTGACTTAAAGACTCCCGAAGACTTAGAGACCTTAAAGGTTATAGCAATCTTTTTTCGTCTTTTTAACTCGAAGGTTGACTGGTAGATACTGCCGTTTTGCATTAGTCCGCCCATGTAACACATAAAGTAATAATTAATAAACCTAGTTACCAGAATCCCAATAACAAATTCATTCATCCAACACACTAATCATGTCTATAAAAATGTTTAATAAACTACCATAGCCGCTTAGAGATGAAAGAGACCGATTTGATTTAAAAAGAAAACTAAGAACCTAAATGTTACAATAGCAATAATGAATACTTGAACGATACATTATAAGTTATTCAACTATGTATTGAAATAAGTTACATTGTATGATTAAGTACTCCTATCTATCGCCTTAAATTGGGATTGCTGTGCCCGATAGGGTTCACAATACTGGCAAGGAAAATATTCGTACACTTACAATTATTGTAAGAATATTTTCCTTGCCACGTTACACTTAGTAAGCAAACATGTGGAATGCAATTAACTAATTGAATTGAATAATATACTACTCTCAAGGCTGTATTTTTTAGACTGTTAATGTTATTACCATATTAAGTATTAAAGATAAGCGCTTGCCTTTAAGTTTATTTCCATTTTCATATCAACGAACGTGCAGTTACGTGAACATAATAGAGCGTTACTAATCTTAATTATGGACCGTCACATTATCCTAATTACTACTGAGTACTGCCACCATAAGTATTAAGGTTGCTTAGGTATAAATGAAAACATATATACAGTATGTTAGTTTAAACGAGGGACATATTCAAACCTACAATAGTGTATGCTTACATGATACTAATAAAAATATGAAAAAAAAAACACTGATAAATAACAGACAGAACTATACCAAAAGTCCTCGGGGGACTCCCGCGGGGGCGGAGTTAACACACAAGCTTCCTTTTTTGCAAGGAGAGAGCCGTGTTATGCCACGTGATTACTTTAGGTACTGTTTACAAGTTCATTCGACTATTGCGGCTGTGTATATGATAAATGTATTATATTGGATAATTACGTCATCATCAATTTAGGTTATAGGTTTTTCACATATTTGGAACGAGAATCGAATACTGAATACCCTCCCTCAATAAGTCCCTCGTTTAACCTAACACACTGTATACGCGATTTGTATTCCTGATTTACCTAAATAGATACTTATGCTATGTATAATACCTATGTATCCCACAACCCCATTTTATCTCAAAGAACGCTTTAAGTTCCTTCATGACACACATGTAAGAGATTTGAGATCATCGGAGAATTTGAGACTTTCAATGCCTGCACATTTCACTAAATTCTATGGCTCATCGTTTACGGTGCAAGCTATTCGTTTATGGAATGCACAGCCGGTGTCAGTAAGACAAGCTCAGTCACTGGCTACTTTTAAAAGCTCGGTTGCTAATTATTTTCATTCCAATTTATGACTATTCTTTTGTTTTCTCTCCACTTGATGTTAAAGAACACATTATATGTATTGTATTATTTAATTACCTATGTATTACATTGTATTTATATGTATATATATATATGCAGATACATTTATTTATTTTAATATTTAAATAATTTTTGTTTCTCTGTTTTTATCAGTAATGTAGTTAGTACACTAATTTAGCCCTCCCCACTTTAATTAAAGTTTTTAAAGTCCTTCCAAAGGTTGTCTGGAAGATATCGCTTTCAGCGATAAGACCGCCATTGTTACAATAGAATAAGCAATATTGTTAAATAGGTGTGTTTAAATTTTGGTGTACAATAAAGTATATTCTATCTATCTATCTATGTATGTGGAAATAAATTATTTTGTATTAAAAGGGTAGATAACCTACTTTTTCAGCATCCTTTTTAAACAACGATATATTAATGGCATAAAGACTTCTTAGTTAATTACGGTGCGAAACAATACTAAGTTTTTTTAACTTTGCCCCATCCTCATATTTCCTACTAGCTTTTGCCCGCAACTTCGTCCGCGTGGAATAGTTACTTTGGGCTAACGTTAAATTTAACCCCGATTTTGAAGCATTCTTCATTGGCGCTCCGCTCCTATTGGCCTTAGCGTAATGATATAAATTGACTATTTAATTAAAAAATATTTTTTCAATTCGAACCAGTAGTTCCTGAGATTATCGCGTTCAAACAAACAAACAAACTCTTCAGCCTTATATTATTAGTATAGATAGCTGTTGCCCGCGACTTCATCCACGTTTCCGTCGTTTTTCGTAAAAAAAAGTAGCCTATGTCCTTCCTCACGGTTCAGTGATTTTGATGTAACAGACAGATTAACTTTCGTAATTTAGTAGGGAAATATAATATGTCAATCTATAATACTGTTGAAAAATATCGCAATACCGAACCGCACAATATTATTGTTAATAGCTGTGCCCGCGACTCCGTCAGCGTGTAACTCCTTGTGTGTTATTAAGTTAATGTATTGGTAATATTGTTTAGATCACGTTCACATGAGGCTTAAGTACCTATAGAACGAAAATACTTCAGCGCAAAGCTTCCGGGTAAACTATGTTGAAAGTTGACCAGTCCGGCACGTGAACATAAAGATTTCTAGAACTGCTAACCCGGGAAAGAGCGACGTACAACTGACCATGCGAGAAACAACTGACACCGAGATCTACTCCAGCAACACGAAAAGTCTGCCCAGTTACACGTGTTATTGTGAGTCAACCATAAAAGATAGATATATGCTGTCGTGGGATATTTTTTATATAATTTCAAGGAGAACATTTCCGTCATAAATGATTTCTGTGTAGCTTTAACCATTAAGGTTGCACTCGCGATGGAAGCTTAAAAAATGGAGTAACTTCTCCCGTTTTCCCAACATTTCCCTTCACTGCTCTGCTCCTATTGATTGCAGCGTGATGAAAAGTATACTATAACCAGCTCAGGAGTATGAAAAATAATTGTACCAAATTTCGTTAAAATCCGTCGAATAGTTTTTGTTTCTATAACGGTTATACAGACAGACAGACAAAAATTTTATTGATTGCATTTTTGGCATCAGTATCGATCCCTAATCACCCCCTGATAGTTATTTTGTAAATATATTTCATGTACAGAATTGACCTCTCTACAGATTTATTATAAGTATAGATATCGTGTGTGCATTATTACAACGACCTACTCCCGGAACAAACCGGTGTAGGAATCGAACCCGCGACAAGCAGCGACGCAGCTAATCGCTCAACCACTGCGACAACCGAGAACTGTGACCGAGAAATTGTGAAGTCAACCGCTCAAACAACGTGTAACATACCAAGTATATAGTCCGAGACACATAAGTTGAACCAAAATGGCGGTCATCCGCGCAGGTACAAGTATGGAGAAAATTGTTAGATGCATGCTCTACAGTTGTCCGGGAAATTAAAAAAACTGAAGTAATTTAATTAAACGCAAGTTTAAAATAATCTCGGATTATGCGTTGAAGGCTTTTTTCATAACCTACATAATTTATATCTGAACGTAACTTTGCACGAAGTTTACCAAATGTTGGTAATTCGTTCTCAGTTACATGAAAATTGTGAATGCATCGTTTTATTACCGCCTTGTCAAAATCATCTATGCCTGTCACTGATTTTATTCGTTGTCTCTTTTTACCAGGGGTCCTAAATGCGGTAGTAAATTCTGAACTTTGACTCTCTTTTAAAATTCTTTTAACTGTGGATATAGCCTTTTTCGTAGCTTCCGCAGTTTTATTTAGAGAATCAGTTACATTATTTTCTTTTAATAAGTAATTGTAAACGTCAAATATCATTCTCCTCCCCTCTCTCCTAATAGTTCGTTGTGGTGGACTCATTTTCTTGAAATTAAATTCAATGATTACAGGTTACACGGAAACAAACTTTAAAACTTCGTGCGTGATTGTAGGTACGCTAGGGCCGCGCGGAGAGTATGCGGGCAACACGGGGCAGAGGAGTGAGACTGCGTAGTGCGTGGTGGCTAGCATCGCCATACCGCACTTCGATTGAGACCCAAAAATGTGTTAATGTGCATTCAAGGTCATAGCCTACTTACGTGTCCCGTACTATACACGGCTTCTTTGGATGATAACATTGATAACAAATGATATGGCAAGGGTTTTGTAATCCTATGTCCACATGTGTGGAACTTATTAGAAATCTCAATAGGTACATTGATACAGACCGAATTTTCAAATCTTAATTTGAAGAACGACGAGAATTATCGTGTTATTGCAAGTGACGTGGAAAGTTATCGACCCTCGTAGTGCTGTGACACGTTTATTATGATTAGTATTCAAGAAACATTTATGAAAGCCTTATGAAAGCAATAATTTTGGTATCAATTCTTTCAGTCACTTATTTTGAAGTGAAACTTTGCATAAAGACTTCTTACCAGATGTTGTCTTCAGCACATTTTGTTAGATATGGGGTTTCCGTTACACGTTTTATAATAACTAGGTAACCTCTGTAAAATTATAGGTATTTCGATATAAAGCTAGATTTTTATTTTAATTAAGTAAATCTAATAAACACATAACAATAATAGGAAACACAAGCAATAAATTAGCCAAATAGGTAACACTTAAGTAATCCAAGGTGACGTGAATTTTTAAACGGATTGGAAACTTACGATAACATCAGAAATAAGAGATTTGTTGAAGTTATCTTAGTAATAACTTTTTTGCTAGGTATGGGAATTAGTGCCTTTGGAACTGTGCAACTAAAACAAAACATTTATGTGATCATTTTACCTGAATATGGCGCGCGATTATACCTACTATCTAAGAGCAATTGAGTTTAAAGAAATTGTGTTATCAAGTATGTATTTAGGTTAAGTTATCTACCTTTTACAGTAGGCAAATGAATCACAAATTTTAATGTTCCAAGTCTTTCCTACTAAGTTACTTGTCGTCTTGTGGTCGAGACAACTTTTTTTAAATTTCCAAATGCCATTTTTACTCCCTTTCGTCCAGAAAATGTTTTCTTTTTGTATAAATAGTTAAATATCTTATTAAGTAGAAAGTAGTAATCAATTCTGTATCAATTTTCCAACAAGAATATATACAACGTGTAACGAAAACCCCATATCTATCCAAAAGGACTGAAGACAACATCTAGTATGGAGTCTCTATGCAAAGTTTCAGCTAAAAATAAGTGAATCACAGAATTGACCCCAAATAATTGGTTTCATATGTTTCTTGAATACCAGTAATAACAAACGTGTCACAGCAATATGAGAGTCATCACTTTCCAATTAATTATTTTGAAAAATTCGGCCTCTGGTATCAATGTATTGAAATTTCTAATATGCTCCACACATGTAGACATAGGATTAGAAAACTCGTGCCATATCGTTTGTTATCATCCAAAGAAGCCGTGCACTCGGTATGTGTATACCCTTTAAATTACACGTTGTATAATATGATTTTAGTATTAAAAAAATCTATCCCATAGATATAATACATATATTATAATACGTAATTGAGATTACCCTATCTATTAATCAATCGCCAGCTATTCTTCAAAAATAATATTGTCGTACATCAAGTATTGGGTTTTTCAGAACTTTTTACGTATAACAGAAAAAGGACCATAGATAAAAACAAAAAACAAAATACTCACTGTCACCGCAACCTTTGCAAGGCATCTTGATTTTAAAATATTAAAAGTAAATTCAAACTTCGAAATTCAAAATTGACGCAACGTGTTGGCGGGAACGCTGTAGCAGTAATGCCGTAATGCGCGCAGCTGGCGATTGTTGTCGATAATTCAGAGACGAGTTGTTCGGAAACATGATCGAGTGTTTATTTTCCTGCGCCTACAGTTAATGATGATGGAAATTAGGCCGAACGAATGGGAAATAAAGGTGAGATGCTCTTTGTTATTAGTTTTGTTTCGTTTTAGAAAGTTGCTACCTCTACGAGCGAGTATGACGTAGTAAGGCCGGCCTTTTATTTATTTATTTATGGTTCACTAACAGATGTTACAACTAAATATGATTGATGTATGGCAAGGTTACAATCAACAATACAACACATCTAATAAAAGGTAAACAGCGCATGTAACAAAGAGAAATGAAAATTTAAGTAAATGTGAGTGTTAGTAGCTTAAAATAAAATAATTTTAGTGCTTATTACTATGTAAACTCGTGCACATGCTATGTCGTAACTAATTTCATTGATTAGCATTACGATTAAGTTCAAACAGGCCGTTTATCGTTTCATCGTCGGATAATCTTGACGAGTGAATGTTATGCCCAGCAAAAATCTTTGCACATTCTTTTGTAATAAAATTTAAGGCTAGGACTCGCGGCCAGTGCAGTGCGAGTAATCGTGTATCGCGATGGGGGCACGGTCTGCAGTTGAAGTTTTTCTCGTGTTATAGATATCGCAGTTTGGAAAAACGTTGAACTATTATAATATGAAGTGGCAAAACGACAATTATTTTACCTATAATGAGCCGCTCGTGAAGGCCCTGTAGTAAGGTTTATTCAGGATCTACCTGCTATGGTTAAGTATGAAAAACGAATGAAGGTTAGAATCTCGAAACTATGAAGAATCTCGAAACCAGTGAACGACGAAGTAGACGTCGTTCACTGGTTTTGAGGTCGCAAAATAATCATTAAGTAATTTTCTCGTTTTAGTTCTTTCGACATTTACGAAGTGAAGTACATGGAGCGACTGCTTATCTCACTTTTACAACCCAGCAGCTGGGTAGCGCGATACCTCTTAGCAAGACCAGTATCACATTTTATGGCTTCTACCCATAATGACTGTTAAAGACGTCCAAATGCCATCCGATACCAATGGCTTAACTTTCCGAGGCACGGAGGCATCGCGACATATTAAGATGGCCACCCATTCACAGGCATAATAATTTAATTACCACTGATAGAAGGTTAAAACGTCCGAGTCTTGTCACAAAAGAAACTACATAATAACAATTTAACTATATTAACTTTAATATACAGAACCAACAACAAGTAATAACATTACAACATTTCGGAACACAGCATTATTTTGCAATTGTGTCCACAGTTGGATTACATTTTACTATAGACGCATATTTTCATGGCAAAAACAAAATAGCTTCACTAAATACTACTTACATTGCCGCCTATATGCACTACTTGCTACCTTACCTCCTTACTATAACAGCAATAGAAAGCGACCATAGAGAAAATGGCATGACCAGAGACCACTTTACGTTGAATTTCTGAGGTAGGGCCGTGTGCCTGATTTGTTTTGCACTCGGCGTAACAAAGGGCTCATAACAAGGGCAATATTAATACTATTAAGCTGATAAACAATACAGTAAATACTTCGTTCTAGAAAGTACTACTAGACAAGTTAGTTGGCCGTGGTTTGGGTTTATCGTGAAGATAGGTAGTAACATGCGTCATAAATAAAAATAACACAGAAGAAGATAAAATTGAATTTCTTAAGAATATACCTATTTTTCTTTTATATAGAGAACTAGCAATGTAGGTAGATTCACATTACTAGCAATGTTGTTAACTCTTCCAACTAAGCTATAAATATGCTTCTGTCTGGAATGAATTCACGGCAATAGAGTAATGGGTGGGGTTCCAACCTGTGACCTCTCGATCACAAGTTTGAAACCTTAGCCATAGACGCTTCAAAATATGATAAAAAAAAACGTTTATTTTGTTGGGCAGAAAATTTTAGGTGACTTATCACATCCGGTTCAAGGAAGTGTCCGTCCCGTACATGTTTGTAATAGACACTTAAAATTTACTGTATCTAAGTCTATAAGTAATCATTTGTCTGTGTTTGATATGTTGGTCCTAACGAAGGACCATCTCAAAGAGAAATAATACAAAAAGAAAGAAAAGTTGTTTATTCAATGTAGATGCATCAAATTAACTTTATTTCCAAACAAATATACATAATTATATACTAAAATACAAACTAGAATAAAGCATCAAAAAATTGTTGCTCTACGCTGTCGGCTGGCAACGTACCCAAGATACTGGCGGCATTGCCTCGTTGTATGGCAATGCTTAGCCGTTGACCAAAGAAATAGCCAGCCCTTGGGTCGCGGGAAGCGTCAACAAGCCTTTTCGATATTTCTTTAAAAAGGCTGTGAGCACACGGGCCCCATGGTCCGAGAGTTTCGACCCCAAACGGCTCGAAAATATAGTTATCACCGAGATGACTATATTTACACTGCTTGAGGTTTTCCGCAGCCGCAGCGGTAGCGCCAGCACAACATGATGAACTGGGAAGATGGGATGGTGCGACAGTACCGACACAAGTTGCATCCCACACTAAAGGCCTACTCATCTTCCAAGGAAACAATGACATGCCGTCCGGGCTCTTGCCATCGTCACGCCAGTCCATTGGGTTCCAATACGGCTGGAACGCCGACGGTGACAAGGGCTCCTCGGAAAATGTCGTTTAAATTGGCATGTGCAAAACGACCCGCACTACGGCTGCAAGAGAGTCCATGGTGCCCGAGGCTGTTGACCGCTTCCCCACAATTACAGCGATGAGGGGAACAACAAGGGGCTCCTAGGCGTACTGAAGCAGCGATGCGGAAAGTGGTGTCGTTGAACAAAGTGCCTTAATTTGATGACGGTAGAGCATGTAACCAAAGACCTGATTCCCACTTTCCCACAGCTAGCAGACGTGCACACTCAGCAGAAGTAGCAGACGTGGTTAGTAAATTATTCAGAACAACTCTGCAGAGCGGCTCGTTCCACCGCCTCTGTGAAGAGGGTATAACAGATAGGTCAGAATTCGGACAAGCGAGATTCCAGGCATCAATAGCCTCAGTGAAGCACGGCACATTAAAATCAATCAGTGTGGAAGCCAAGATATTCCTGATTAATTTCTCAGTGCTGTGGACCGAGGAAATGAAAGCCGGTAAACTAATACTAGAAATTTTGCGGATTCCGAGCCCTCCCATGCGGATGGGACGAGAGGCTTGAGCCCAAGCTCGGTCATCCAAAGCCACATTCAAAATAAAGGACAAAGTTCGTCTGATAATTTGATCCATCGAACTAAAAGTTGCTTCCACAAATGGGAAGCACGAAGAGAATATGTTAATTTAGGGCCGAAACAATAGAAACGAATTATAGTGATGGCCGAGTGCATATTGATTTAGAGCAATCTTTCCGAAACGTCATTGCATTTATTAATTTGTTCTGCAATAAAGTCGGGAAAGGAAGTATCAAAGATTGGAGAACCAAGGAGACGGAGAGAACTTTTCTCAATAATTTGAATTCCAGGTGCTATTTCGTTAAATTTAGAGAGAGTCAGTAGTCTGTCAGTGTTATTTGTTAAAAATAATTAACATTTTAAGAGGTTGAGGTCAAGGCCAATAGAATGTAGTTAATTTTTTAAGAAATTTAGGTCTGCTAAAATATTTTCTACATCACCTCCCAAGGTTCCGTCGTCAAGATACCAAACATTGAATTTAGAATTTAGCTTTCGAATTATTGGGTGAATAGCTAAACTGAAAATCACTGGCCCGAGAGGGTCACCTTGTTGACAGCCAACAGCTGATTCTAATAGATTGTCTCGAAACAATGATTTGGATGGATTTCTATAGCATTTCCAAAGGAAACTATAAATTTGGGGTAATTCTTTTTTAGTCTCAGCCAACAAAGTCTCCCTGTTAACTGAATTGAAGGCGTTCTTTATGTCAACCTTCAGAATGGCCTCACTTTTCCCAGAATTTAGGTATGTCGACAAAGCGTGTACGGCAGCCTGACAGCCCCCTTTTGAGCCGTAACCAAGTTGAAGGGGCTGAAATTTTTCTGAAATCTTGGCTGCCATACGACGGTAAGTGTAGATGCATTAATGTAAAGCACACAGCCAGTTACGTTCACAAAAAAATAAGTTCGGCTGTGTGTGCGTGAGTTATTTATAATTATATAACAGGAGTCACGGTCACCTTTGTTGTCTTTTACTTTTGCGATGCTCAATCAAAGACTTGTTTGAATTATTCTTTTCATGAATATTATATATATATATGCCAACCTGGTCAAGTTTAATGCAGCTAAGACCCAGGCGTGTCTCTTCTCCGCAAAAAGGAGCCAATTCGAACCGGCTCCTACTTTCCGAGGTGTAACCGTGCCGATAACCGACCGTATCGAGCTTCTGGGGGTAACACTAACTTCTACCCTCAATTTTGGCCCGTTTATTGAGGATAAGGCTCAACTAACATCAAAAAAGTTGGGAATCCTAGCAAACGTGAGACGGTACTTCACACCCGAACAGTTGCTCAATCTCTATCAAGCCCAGGTCCGGTCGTGTATGGAGTACTGCTCTCATATTTGGGATGGATCTGCTAAATACCAACTGGACGCGCTTGAGTCTATCGAGAAGCGGGCCAAGAGACTCATTGGCGACGATGCACTGGTCGAGTCAAAGCTCCAGAGGCTTGAACATCGACGACGAGTTGCAAGTCTGTCGGTTTTCTATCGGTTACATTTTGGGGAGTGTGCGATGGAATTACACAATCTAATCCCACCAAGCCCGTTCCATCATCGGACTACGAGACAAACGGCGAAGCACCATCGTTACATGGTGGATATCCCACACATACGCACAAAACGTTTTGGGAATACCTTCATTGTGCGTACGGCTAAGGAGTGGAATTCCCTGCCGGAGTCTGTGTTTCCCGATAGCTATAACCTAGGAGTCTTTAAGTCAAGAGTGAATAGGTTACTTTTAGGTAAGCGTGCTCCATCTTCGACCACATCATCACTTGCCATCAGGTGAGATGGTGGTCAAACGTGAACCTATTTTAAATAAAAAAAAATAAAAAAGATATTATTCAGAGTGAAATTATTTGCTGCTAAAGAGGATTTTTTTTATGATAGGTTCGCGTTTTACCGCTATATCACCTAATGGTAAATAATTATGTAGTAGAAGATATCCTTACACGCTTAACTAGAAGTAAGATATTCAATCTTGACTTAAATACTTCTAGGTTATAGCTATCAGAAAATACAGACTCCACCCAACAAACATTTCAATCGTAGGTTACGCGACTCAAAATCCTAAAAACATTGTATTGAAGTAATTTTGGCGTGTAATACGACTTAGTGCCTCTAATTTCTATACAAGTTGTAGTCGTATATAGATATCTTATAAACTTCTATACGACTGTCTTATATGACCATTACACAAGTTTCACCAGTACTGTCGTCTTACTAACGTCTACACGACTTTAACACCAACGTCACACACAACTTAATCACAACTGTCTATACGTAGGTACAGACAGTTGTGATTAAGTTGTGTGTGTGTTATTTTTATTGTATGTACCTAAGTACCTCAGAGCCAAAATATTGTCAAAACAAGCACCAATCCTGCCGACAAACTGCTACGCAGTTTGGTGGGTTTTTAAATTAAGTTACATGTTTGGTCTCGAATAAACGCTTTTTTTTATTAAACATATAAGAGTCACGAGATCTACTTTTACCTGACTTTTTACTTTAAGAGTGATAAATTGCACTCTTATACGATTTTAAGCCAATCGTATTAGAGTCGTGAGAACTACTTCTACGTGAGGATCATATAATAATAATAATAAGACATTTATTTCAGACGAGTAGTCCATATTCTATTAGTAACACAAATCTTATAAAGCTATTGTTAGTACACAAAAAAAATAACATAAAATAAAAGTAATCGTAAGGTAGTACCGCACAGGGGTGCCAGTTTATGGCAAGCCCTGGACACGACCACCCGCAGTGTGTAGTCGCAGTGTGCATCCAGTGCCGCCACATCGGCGAGTCCCAGCGGCCCACGAACACTCTCAGAAGCCTGTTCGAGCTGGCCCGCATGCGCTTCATTAGGGATGCACAACGCTTCCGCATGATGGCATGAAAACCTTCCACGCTTTTCACCGCAAACATTGTTGAAGCACTGCAGTGGCGAGGCAGCCCGAACAGTACCCTGAACGCGTTATTATACTGTACTCGCAGAGCACTGTATGTACGCTGCGTGGACTTAGTCCACAGGCTGCAGGTGTAGAAAGATTGACAGAAGGCCTTAAATAATGTCACTTTGACTTGCTCGGTACACTGTGCAAACCTGCGGACCAGCATGTTACAGCGTACAGACAGCGCCCTGCGCTCTCTCTCCAAATCAATGTTGTCACATAAATCCTCAGACACCCAGTGACCCAGATATTTAAAATTACACACTCTAAGCTGGGACCGCAAAGATACAAGGGAGGCACATTAGCAAATGATTTATTACCAGCCTTAAACACCATCATCTCACTCTTATTTATATTATATCTGAGTCCATGGGTTCGTGCATACTTTTCACAAATATCTAGCAGTCTGCACTATTATACGATTTTAAATCAATTTGAATACTATTAAATGACTGGATGGACTGTCATATTAATGTATAAAAATTTTGTAATATACAACCACATCCACTCTATTCTATCTTTGTAAAAATAATTTGTACGTTGTGACATTGAATACAAAAAACCGGGCAAATGTAAATAATGTGGTGCATTTTAAAGAAAAGTAAAAAAAAACTATAATGCGCTTCTTACGTTAAATTATATTATATCAAATATTTCTACACGTGAAGTCAACTGTTATCAAACTGGAGTTGGTTTCGCACAAAATTTAGTTTTAGACTCAAGAGAATTGAGTTCGGTGCAGAATGGGTGTAAACAATTATGATGTTGCTCAAAGCGCCGAAAGTAGATCTAGTGACTCTATAACAGTAGAGTCAGAAGAAGACGAAGTAGATGAAATATTTAATAAATCATATCTTCCCAACTAGCAAAAAATACGCTTACAAATATCCCAAGACCATATTTTTTTCAGTCTTATATCACACTTATAGACACATATAAGTGTGGATTTGGGCGCACTTTATAAGTATATTCACCCTTACAATTGGCTTGCAATGGTCTCGTGAAGTGTATTTTCAAACTTATAAAACTCTTGCTAATACTTTTATAAGGAAAAACAAACTTACAAGTGACTTACAAGAGCTTGCTTTAAGGGCAAATAACCTTAAAGTCTTCTTACGAATGCTATTTTAAGTGTAATATTACTTGTAGCCCTCTTTGTGATCTCCTTATAAGAGTGTAATCACCAACGGTAATCACAAACCACCGCCGCGCCGTGAGGTAAAGAGAAACTTTGGGAAAATAATTAAAGAACGTAAGTATTATATTTTATTTCATTTTCGTAAGTGTGTAAGCTTAGTTTGTCACGCATTTTAAGCGATTATTAGGTTGCGAAGTAGTTTTTCTCGATTATTTTGAAATTTGAATAACAGTATTTTCACGGGCCTTCTCAAAAATGTGTCCTTTATTATATATAATTATAATTATTTGTGAGATAATATTCAAAATGTCGCCATTACGACCAACCACGACTCATAAGTGCTTTATCAGAACAATATAAGTGCAGTATTCTTGTGTAAGGTTTATATCGCCCTCGTAAAAGTCAAATTAAACCTAAAACCGTTGTCTACACGGCCATACTACTCATAATTTAGGGTTCCTTAATAAGTAAAAGCAAACCAAACAACGAAGTAATTATAGGTACAAGTAAATAATTAATCCACTACGTTAATTCAATGTAAATACGCTTATATTATGTTTTAGGACAAATACACACAAAGTATGGTTGCAGTTATGGATGTCGACTGTTTCATAAGTAAAAAAAAGCTCCGAATGCTTAAGAATGAAACTTGGCCATTGAACATAACGCACTTTATATTGTGTGAAAAATGTATAGCCTGTGGATATCCTACTTCAAAGTTCCTGCCCAACATTTTACAACGGCCCAAAATGATATCATGACTTTATTGTATTTGGATTTCTTCTGCTGCGCAGGCTGCCATAAATTTGCAATTTACGACCACTACTCAAGTGATGAATTACATAATAATATATAAATAAAATTATAAATATATCGTTGAAATCATAACGCACTTTCAAGCTACATATTGAAAAACTTTGGGTAGGTAGACTTTTTAATACTTAGGTCGTTATTTTGCACGGAACCATCAAAAATATTTTTTGTGTCAGTTGCATGAGATGCTCAGAGAGATACTCGATATTTCTCGTGTCAAACACAACACGGAAAATAAATAACACTTAATAGAGAATTGTTAAGACACTAGTAAGACTTTTAAAAGTGCTTCTACTCTTTTATATGTCTGAGGTGAGATAATCACACTTTTAAAACACTCGTTCAACAGAAGTCTAATAAAACACTTAGTATAGTCACTTATAAGGTTAAATGTACTTATAAAATGCATTTATAAGTTTTAATTAAGAATCAAATGCAATTAGACTTGTAAAAGGCGCTTATAAGACCAGTGCTCTTATTAATACTATATAACGTTTTCTTATATACGTCTTTATAGACGTTGTTATTCTTATGAATAATGTTACAAGTATGAATGCTCTTAAAACTTAAATAGACTTATAAGATGACACTATTACAGTTTCTGGCTTAATCAGAACATATATAAACCTTATATGAAACCATAGCTCTTACAAGCTTTTGTTTGTAAGGGTACTAAGGGTTTCTGGCTTAATCAGAACATTTATAAACCTTATATGAAACCACAGCTCTTACAAGCTTTTGTTTGTAAGGGTATTTTGCTAGTTGGGTTAGTGATAGTTTGTAATTCCGATTATGTATTTGATAAGCCAATTAGATCGTTATTTATTAATATTTTTGAATAAATTGTAACAGTATTCGAAGATTGAAAGTAATTGTTAATATTACTGACATAAAGTGATGTAGTAACTGCAGAATATAGTTCAAAAATTTATTTTGTACCACTTATTCATACTCTTAAGTAAAAGGTGTCCATAACTAAAACAAATTATGTGGTTGGTTTTATTTATTATAAAAAACATATACAATCATAAGTGTATCATTCATATCTATACTAATATTATAAAGCGGAAAAATTTGTTTGTTTGTTTGTTTGTTTGCTTGAACGCGCTAATCTTCGAAAGTACTGGGTGGATCTGGATGCAATTTGGTATGGAAGTAGCTTGAAGCTTAAGGAAGGTTATAGGCTCCTTTTTACGCGACTGCAAAAAAGGAGAGTTATGTTTTTACCGTGATAGAATCCACGGGAGCGAAGCCCCGCGTGAGTTCTAGTTGTTATATATAATTGCGCAGTCACTATAAAACGTGTAGGTCTAGGTTTAGTTTCGTCGTTAGATAGACCGAAACAATGATCTGCGCGTATAAAGTGTGTAGACCCACGGCCCTCTCAAACGTACACGTATCAATATGATATAATCTGATTTGATTAAAAACTTGTTAATGTCCATTATAATATATAATTATATTTTTTTATTATCACCGAGACCACCACTACATAAATTGTTTTTTTTTTCATATGGGATTCACTTTAAATAATTTAGTTAAAAACTAATTTAGTTAATATGGCTGATAATCACAGATAAACAATACGTGCACGGAATGACAAGTCCGTTAGATGTTGTATTACGGTTGTGTCTTAAATATTATATAACCCTAAGTCGTATAAAGGTAACCGTTAATACGTTCGATAAAATATAGGTGCAAAATATTACTTCATTTAAAGAATTTAAAAGGCGCGTTTGAAAAAGCTAACGCATATTACTCGATAACATTAATTTCCCAACAGATTAATGTACTTGAACATGAGTTTCGAGGATGTAATAATGAATATATAAAATGACTGTACTCGCCTTTCAATGATAAACATTCTAACAAAGTACAAGTTGTCCGGTTTTAATGTTTGAAGTTCACTATACATTAATATCATCACTTTACATCAAAACCCCATATAAAAGTCTTGATGAACACTGGTTATTCGTTAAAATGCCGTTAAGCATTGGCATCATTATGTAATCATAACTCGACTAAAGGTGGATCTCATGACATCTGTACGACCACTACACGAGTATATAGTGATTTTTACGACTGCTACATGATAAAAGGACTCCATTACGACACTGCTTCGTATAAAATGGGCCTAGTCTCGGTCGTGTCAACGTGGTAGCAACGTATAGAGGACCAGCTTATGGAACTTGAAGTTAAAATCAGGATGTTGTGGCGACCTATCTAATGTTTGGGTCCAAATACCTACTTAAATATAATTGAAAGATCTTTCCAGGAGCCGAGTTGATATTTCGCAAGACCCAAGGGCTTTTGCCTTGGACAGAGATTAAACATTGCTATAATATAACGTGGCAATACTGCCGGTTTTATTTATTATCCGTGGACAGCAGCAGTGCCACTGGTAGTGTGAAATTTAATTTAAATTAAAAATGGTCGAATTTCGACAAATAGGCGGCCACTAGTAATGAATATTTATCTTATTATTAGTCAAAATAACACCGAACCAATAATATACTCGTAGTCCTCTGTCTTTCTGTGGCCTCAATAATTAACAATCTTCAGCCTTTCCAATAACACTGTAGATATATAGCGCCTACAATTTTATCGATAGGTACTTTCCGTGTCCATGCATAAATAAATTCGTTTGCGCCTGTTAGTTCTTAGATACATAATTATTAGATATCACCGTTAAGTTAATATTGGTAATACAATTTATCAAGGCGCTCCAGAATAATGAGTTTTGTGTAACCAAAAATTAAAATATCTAACAAATTTCTTTTGAAATAAGCAGCATCCTTTTTTATTTCGTCTCTATACGTGATATTTTCTAACCAAAGTATAATAGAAAGTGATGCAGTAGCTTAAAATTTAATGAGCAAGAGCATAGTACACATATTTTATGCCTTTAAATAAACATTACCCACTCATGCAATCCCCTAGGGGTAAGATAAGAAAAATGAATAGGCACCCGTAATACACTTACATTTCGCTAGTTTTGTGTCGATCCTATGTGGGCAGGCCACTCTATTGCAATTAATCGGGTGCAAAAAAACTTCTACAGACTTCAAATAAGGAATTCCTCATAGAAAACTTTTAACTTCCCCGACCTGGGGTTGACCTCAACCCCAAGGCTCAACAAATAAAAAAATTCTAGATAGATAAATAGAGGACTTAACAACTAAAAAGGGTGATAAAATGATCTAATTGCTAAAAGCGATCTTTTATAGACCACCTCTCGATGAATTTCAACCTTTGCTAGCAGCTATAACATAATGCATGCGAATTCACGGGAACGTACCTACTGCCGCTACTGGCGAATGTTACGTTAAGAATGAGTTAAGCTGAAATGTCATTATTAAAAAAAAAGCTATACCAACGGGCAGTGGAGAGAATAGAAGTTTATTCAAACTTTCAGGGGCCATACCATGACGTTTTAAAACGTAAAACGAGTCGTTCGAGCAAGAAGAGGGATGGAGCTATGTAGAGTGCATTGCTTCATCCCTTTTTCTCGCTCGAACGACTCACATTTTAACACGTCATGGTATGGCCCCTGATAGTTTGAATAAACTTCTATTCTCTCCACTGCCCGTTGGTATAGCTATTTTTTAATAATGACATTTCAGGTATAATACGTATATACATACATGCAGTTTTTTAACTTTTCAAAATGCATGCAAGTTTTTTAGATAAGATAAAATACATAAATCTATCATTCATCACAAACCTACGTTCCTCAAGAGGCTACTAAATTGAAGTGTGCCTACATTTGTGAGCCAAAATCACCATTTTCAGCACCTGTGACACAGCCGGAAGGCGTCTCGGCGGACGACATGGAAGATGGTGGGACGAGCTGAATTAAACTCTAGGACGAGTGGTCCACTTTAGCCCTGGACAGCACCATTTGGAAATCATGGAGGAGGCATTTGCCCAACAGAGGGATGAAACAGACTTAACATCAAATGGTCGGTGCACACATGGTCGTATTATGTGTACTGAAATTGATCGCGAACGTACAAACGCTAAGGCTAAGGCGGCGATCGATGAAAGAAGCTGATAACGAGTTATCAAATAAATGAAGTTCATTCTTCATTCGCTTTAGTTCGTTCTTTACTTTTGTTGCGTAATTATTATCGCAAATTTAGGTATATATTTTTTATCGTGTATAAATATTAAGAACATAATATTCTAAAACTACTGCAGTACAGCTTGTATACCTTTCTTTTAAATTCGTACTGTCTTTAAGAGATAACTTAGCGATAAACCAACCATCGTTTCTCCCTATGCAATATTTTCTTAATTTTAAGTGTAATACCTTTATTTAAATTAATTTATTAATAAATTTAATTGTACAAAGACCTAGTGCAATTTAGTGATACTAACATAGTATTAAGTTTTATTTACTAACTATTACTATTGTTATTATATTATGTATACTTGAGGTTAAGGTATATATCTATGGGTCTTTGTAACCTGAAAATAATTAAATAATTATATTATTATTATTATGGTTTTATGCTTTCGTTTTCTCAGGTTAATACCTGGTGTTTTTAGAATATCGCGGGTGTGAACCAAGGCGACATTCTAGTTTTCTGGTAGTGAAGCTAAATTATTATGTACTGCAGTAAAATTGTAATCTAAATCTAGTTGTAAAAATTTTCTAACTATTCGGCAAGTGTTTAGTATGGCGGTTTTTTGTAGTGTCAGATATGTGTATTTAGATAGATTGAGTGCATTAAGACTATCAAATATTTGTTTTGGTATAACACCTCTTGTTGATATAACAATTGGGACTATAGTGACTCTATTCATTTTCCAGATTCGGGTAATTTCCTCCTGTAGCTCTGTATATTTTCTAATTTTCTCTGAGATGGTTTTCTGTATGTTATTAGTGTTAGGAACTGCGATATCTATTATGTATGTGTGTTTTTTTCTTTGTCAACAAGTGTTATGTCAGGTCTGTTGTTGTATATGGTATGATCTGTAATTATGGCTGGGTCATAATATATTTTGTAAAATTGATTTTCTAAAGTAGCTCTGGGTGAGTATTTGTAATATGGTGTGTATGTATCCTTCATGAGATTTAATTTAATTGCGAATTTTTGTTGTATGATGTTAACTAATTGATTATGTCTGGGGGTGTAGTCATTTTGAGTAAGTGTGTTACAAGCTCCTGTGATGTGCTGTATTGTTTCAGGTTTACTATGGCACTTTCTACATAAATCATTCCTAGCTGTACTATCTTTTATTATGTATTTCCTATAATTTTTTGTGTTGATGACTTGGTCTTGAATGGCTAACATAAACCCTTCTGTTTCCGGAAATAGCCCACTTAGCTCAAGCCATTTGTTAGAAGGCTTCTTTATCGATGTGTGTTTGGTGTAGGTCGTTGGGGTGTCTGTGAGTGAGTAAGTGTGTTACAAGCTCCTGTGATGTGCTGTATTGTTTCAGGTTTACTATGGCACTTTCTACATAAATCATTCCTAGCTGTACTATCTTTTATTATGTATTTCCTATAATTTTTTGTGTTGATGACTTGGTCTTGAATGGCTAACATAAACCCTTCTGTTTCCGGAAATAGCCCACTTAGCTCAAGCCATTTGTTAGAGGCTTCTTTATCGATGTGTGTTTGGTGTAGGTCGTTGGGGTGTCTTCGATGTAGTTATTTTTGTCTCCAATTTCTGTGTATCTCTTCTATATGTTTTGTTTTATCAACTATCTCAATATTGTTGCTTTCGCTAAGGTTTAGTGGTGTGTATTGTTTGTCTATGTCTGTGATTGCTTTGTGTAACTGACTATTACTTTACTTTCTTATGAAAAATTGTTTTAAATTTATTATTTGTCTTTTATGAAGATATGATAATTCGACTAATCCTCTACCCCCTTCTTTTCTGGACATTATTACTATCTCTATTGCCGACTTGGGGTGGTGATATCTATGTTGTGTCAGAATGGTTCTTGTTTTAACTTCAAGAGCGTGTAGTTCTGTGTTCGACCATTTAATTACACCGAAAGAGTACGTGAGTATGGGTATTGCGTAAGTGTTTATGGATTTAAATAAATGTTTACTGGTGAGATGCATTTTGCATTTTGAGTGTATTCTACTATTGTATTCTCGTTTTAGCTTATCTTTAATGGACTTATGTTCTAACAGTCTTGCTTGATTATAACCTAAATATTTATAGAATTCTCCGTCTTTCATAGCTTCAATTACTTCATCAGTGTCTGTTGGATAGTTTCCTTCAATAATTTTACCTTTTTCAATATTTAGTTTCCGGCATTTATCTAGTCCAAAATCCATTTTTATATCTTTTGAAAATATTGTTGTTATATTTAATAAGTCGTGTAAATCTTTATTTTTATTAGTATATAGTTTAAGGTCATCCATATAAAGTAAATGTGTGATTTGATGCAATACTGATCTACCATCCTTAATATCGAAACCTAATCCAGAATCAATTAGTGCTCGTGAGAGTGGATTTAGGGCTAAACAAAACCAAAGAGGGCTTAATGAGTCCCCTTGAAAAATACCTTTTTTAATTGCTATTTCTTCTACGGATATGTTTGTTGTTTTAGTTTGTAATTTAAGTGTAGTTCTCCATGTTTCCATGGTGTTTTTAAGGAATTTAATAATTAATGGTTTGACTTTATAAATATTTAGTACTTCAGTTAACCATGAGTGTGGGACGCTGTCGAATGCTTTTTTATAATCTATGTATGCTATGTATAAATTTTTCTAGATCTCTGGACGTATTTTAAGATAGTGGAATCGATAATTAATTGCTCTTTACATCCCATATGACCGCGCCTACATCCTTTTTGTTCTTCAGTTAAGATATTGTATTTCTCAGTGTGTTTAATAATTTTATTAGCTATACATGACGTAATGATTTTATATAAGGTTGGTAAGCAGGTGATTGGTCTATACTGTGACGGATCTTGGGTTCTGATTGATTTAGGGATCATGTATGTGATTCTTTTAGTTAATAATTCTGGGATAGTGTACTGCGAAGTGAGTGAAGTCGTTTAATCCAAAAATTATGTATACCATCTATTCCTGCTGCTTTCCAGTTATGCGTTTTATTTATTATTGTGTTTATTTCAAGCGTATCTATGTCTTCAAACGGCATTTCGTCTATGGTTTCTGACCTACCAATTTCTTTTTGTATCCATATGGCTTCCTTGTTATGATCAGTATTATCTGACCAGATTCCTTGCCAGAATCCTTTTAAAGACTCTTGAGATAGAGGGTTAGTAATAATTGTATCGCTGCCTTTAAGTTTTCTGTAGAATTGTTTCTCATTTGTTTTAAATAATCTATTATCGTCTTTTCTCTCTTTTGCCTTTTTGTATCTTTTTAACCTATGGCTTTTTACTAAAAGTTTTTGTTTCAACGTGTCTAAGTGATCTTCTATTCTTTTGTTATAATTTTCATGCGAACTGTGTACTCTGGTATTTTTAATTATTTGCTTTACCTTATTTTCTAGTTTTCTTGATGTGTTACCATTATTATATTGCGTTAGTCTGTTTATATCTTTTCTTAGTTGGTCTATATCGGTTTCTAATCTTTGTTTCCAAGGTGGATCTTTTTTAATTCTACTATCTTTATTATTGATAGCTCTATTCATATTAATATTTAGTTTAAAATGAATTGCAACTGTAATTGCTACTGAGTATATTAAAGAATGTGTGTCGCATAGATTTTCCAGTGACGATAGTTTGGGTGGTATAATCCTTTGATTAAATATACTAATAATATCTGATAGTTGGCGAGACTATCTCAATTTTGGTAATAATGGTAAGTTATATTTTATCAATTTTGACTCTAATTCGTTACTTAATGTGTCTACTAAGGAAGAGTCAGTCTCAACATTATTTTATGTTTGGTTTGACACGGGATTATTTGTAGTAGGTTGATTACTGTGTTGTGTGTGTATCGTTAATTCTGTATCAAAATAGTCACTAGTGTATGAGCTTGTATCCAGATCTTGTAATGTATGTGTTTGTTGTGTGAGATTCATACTTTCTTCTTCTTTATTAAGTTGTTCGGCTATTTCATATTTAATTCTATTTATGGTGTCATCTGATAACAGCTTGTTTCTGATAATTACTCGTCTTTGGTCTGCTACTCTTTGTTCTGTTACATTTATATCTGGATATTGTAATTTAAACTGTTCGTGAAATTGTGTACAGTACATAGTTCTGTCCTCTTCAAGTTTAGTTATATGATAGTAAGTGCGCATAATGAATATGTTCATATCTTCAGTCCATTTCATGCGCACTCTAGGTTTGCCGGCTTTGGTGGTCGCAGGCTGAGTGGCTAATGCCGCCTGTGAAACATCCAAATCGGATATAACTGCTCGGCTGTAGTATTTTTATCGGGGAGAACCCGCCTGCTCAGTCCCCCACCGCCGATGGATCGCATACTGTGACACCCAGCATCGGCCCCAGGTGTGCCCCGACGATTGCCCTCGGGTAGCGGTCCTATACGTACTTTTCTTGATCTAGTCTCCATGTAAAATGGGTTTCCAGAGCCACGTTAGCCACGCCAGTAATTTTTTTTAATCGTGTGTCCGCCCCCTACGTGATTAGATATTCAATCCGGACGTGTGGTTGTATTAGGGGGCTTATTATTATTATTTCCTTTATTCAACACATGTCTCAAAAATTACATTTTTAAATATTTTTCTATAAAAACTTACAATAAAAAAACATTTAAAAATATAAAAAATGGCAGTCCATCGGTGTCGGGAGCAGGGTCCAAGCTACCGGTGGTTAGGTCTCTAGAGAAAGGAACCTCCTCACAATGCGAGCTGTATCGAGGAGAACTGCCTTCTGTATCAGGCCCTTTATCCAGCTGTGCAACGCCAGCTTCGACAGATGGTCGTCGAAGCTTTTAGCTTTTATTATTATTTTATTTATTACATTTTACAAACATATTATTTACATTTTTAAATATTCCTATAAAAACAAAAAACATTTAAAAATATAAAAAACAGTAGCCCACCGGTATTGGGTACAGGGTCCAAGCTACCGGTGGTCAGGGCTCTTGAGAGAGGAACCTCCTAACAATTCGCGCCGTGTCCAGAAGTACTGCTTTCTGGATCAAGCCCTTGATCCAGCTGCCCAACGAGAGCCTCCTAAGATGTTTGTCGAGGCTCTTGGCTATTATGCCATTGGCCGAGACGACTATCGGCACAATGATTGCTGTATCCACATCCCACATGTCGACAACCTCGCGAGCCAGATCAAGATACTTAAATTGCTTATCTTTCTCGGCTTTCACGAGGTTTTCGTCATGAGGGACCGCTATATCAACAATCATTGAGCGACGCTCTAATCGATCTATCACCACTATGTCAGGCTTATTGGCAACAATAGTCCTGTCAGTGATGATAGACCGATCCCAGTACAGGCACATACCTATAGTACGGTACTTCTGATTCCACAAGATTGTATTTAAGAGCAAGTTGCTGGTGAACAATCCTGGCTACAAGGTTTTGTCTATGCAAATAGTCTCCGTTAGCCAGACGAGAACAACCGGAGATAATGTGACGAATGGATTCTCCCGGTTTGTGACATGCCCGACATGTGTCTACCGTACCATCCTTCATAATATATTTCCGATAGTTATTCGTCATCATAACTTCATCCATAATCGCACAAACAAAACCTTCGGTTTCCCCGAAGAGGTCACCAAAACGTAGCCAGGCTACGGACGCTAATGTATCTACGTCAGACCCATGAAGGGCCCGGTAATAGCGTCCGTGAAGCTCCTTGCTCTGCCATACTTCTCTGCGGTCATTAGTATCTAATACTACAGGTTTGCGCCAATTCTCGCTACCTAAGGAGAGCTGAGTGAGGCCTTTGTCCACCGCTACCACATCTCGATGCATACTCACGTCGGCTTTTAGGAAATATTCCCTAAGGCTGCATACCTCGCGGTTGTGCAGGGTCTTATTATTATTATTATTATAAACTCATGACACTTCAAATAAGAAAAGAACTAACACAACACACTAACACTAACAGACTTCATTATCAATGTGCTGCTTATATCAGTAGTTGCTTATTTCAGCAGTCCTACGTCAGAAGAGTTGGACAAAATGCGATAGTAATTATATTCTTATTTTTATACTAGCTTTCACCCGCGGCTTCGAACGCGTTAATTTACACTTTGTCAATAATTCTTGTTGCCAAAAAGGGGTACCGCGTCTTTTTGGATTATTAAAAGACGCATATAAGTAATATTTAAAAAAAAATGGCCAAGTGCGAGTCGGACTCGCTCATGAAGGGTTCCGTAGTAACTATTATAATATAATATAATATAATATGTATATTTATTTGACAAAAAAAACCTTACAAATTTCGTAAAACTAGCTTATTTACATTTATTTACAACTACGCCAAATAACTTTGTTTTTCATAGTTTTTGTATGAATTACAAAGTTATATTTGCGGTTTTAGAAAATATGCTGTATCTCAAAAACTGCTGACCCGATTTCGTTCAAACCAATTTTGGTTGAAAGTTTACATTAAGATCTACACACATATATTTTTCAGATTTTTCACTCCATTATTATAGAAGTTAGAGAGGGGGGACACACATTTTACCACTTTGGAATCTTATATCTTTTAAACGATTGACTTTATGAAAAAGTGGTTTTAGAAACCCTTATATCATTTTTAAACACCTGTCTATAGATACCACACACGCATAGGTTTAATGAAAAACAATATTTTCAGTTCCAGTTCCATGTATGGGGACCCCCCTTTATTTTAATTATTTTTTAATTTTTTTTCTTAAAATCGGAAAGCGGTTTACAGAATATATCTACCTACTAAGTTTCACGTGTATAGTCTTAATAGTTTCGGAATAAAATGGCTGTGACATACGGACGGATGGACAGACAGACAGACGGACAGACATATCGAAACTATAAGGGTTCCGTTTTTTGCCATTGGGGTAAGGAACAGTAAAAACAATCAAGAGGGTTCATCCATCCCCAAAAAGAGACAGACAGTATTTAAAATTTATCTTTATAAAACCAAAAACGTAGCTTACATTTTTGTAAACTACGTTTCTGGTTTTCTCGTCCTTGCCTAAAACGTGTCGATTTTGTGAGCTTGATACTCGTAGGCACGCCACATACAGTTGCCCATGGGAAAAGCAGTCTTTTTCTAAATGTACACCTGCGACTTTCAGTGTCTGTCCTTGAGATTTGTTTATGGTCATTGCGAATTTTCCTTTAAGGGGAAATTTGAGTTTTTGTTCTGGAATGGCAAATTGGTCGGGATTATTGGAATGCAAGTAATAAATACGTTTTCACCGCTTGCTGTTCCTGTCATAATTATTGCTTGAACAAAATTGCGTCCAAGATGTGTAATTTGTAGTCGCGTGCAATTACAGAGCCTTGGTGTGTCGAGATTACGCATCAATAGGACTGGGACACCAAGTATAAGCCTCAAATAATGTGATGGGGTACCCTGACAATTCCAGAGAGTTGATAATCTCTACAGGGTACGACGTCAGTTGCTCAATAACCATGACATTGTCGACGGATAGATACTCGACAACATCACAATCCACATGAGACATAATCTTTTCGTTGATCTGCCCTACAATTTCGATAGTCGGTGCCAAAATAGCTCTTTCACGCAGCCATACTCTATCCCTCATATTTGTTTTCAAATCCGAATAAACGTGGTTTATTAAATTATCTGTATCTTGGACTATGTTACAGAATTCAGAGCTCAAATAAATCATCCCGTTGATATCTGTAGCCACACGATCTTCTCCTATTTTTAAAAGGGCAGCCGCATATTGCCCCGGTTTTAAAATAGAAATGATTCGTATATTAACTTGATTGGTTAAAATTTCAACGACACGGTTGGCGTAACGGTTGACTGGTGCATGATGGGTTCGACCCCAGCTCTAAACAAAGATTTGTACGGCCTACATGGGTGTGTAGTATATGCCATAATAACAGATAGGTAATATATTATCACTTGAAATAACGTTCACATGATATAATTTTCATATGCTATAAAAACAAATAACCTAATTTGATGTGATCTAATATTACATTTCATATAAACTTCTTTTGCTCTAATAACATTTAGTATAACGTTCATCTCATATAATTTTCAATTAGTATATTGGTCTTTTTATATAACGTTCAGTTGACCTAATTTTCATTTGACCTAATTTTCATATTTACTCATTTTCTGCCCAAATTCTGTAGTGAATAAGTAAATATCAGAAAACATCCTCAGATTATAAAACAAAAGGAAAACATCATACTGTTATAACCTCATCTAACCCACATGATTCACCAACCATAGAGGAGATCTGACGCAGGTATATATGGGAGTGAGAGATTACTATAGAATTTGAATATTATACTAACTGAATATTAGTTCAAATGTGCATTATAGAAAATTTCTATTAAACCATATAAAATTAGGTAAACTGAAATTATATCAATAATTCATTATATCATTTCATCGTTATACTAAAAAAATATATTAAATGAAAGTAGGGCATGTGATCGTTAGAACTTTTGTTATTTTATGTCAAATGGTACGCACCCGGCCTACATGTAGTTGTGTTGTTTAAAAATATTGTTTCGACACCCCTTTTACATCCTTAAGGGATGATTTCCGGGATAAAAACCATCCTATGTCTTTTCCAGTGTCTAAAACTATTCCCATACCAATTACAAAAATCAAATTTAATTAATTTGATTTCGCTTTTGCCAGCGGCTGCGTCCGCGTGCAATTCGAAAACTATCCCACAGGAACCTTATATCGGGATAAAAACTAACCTTTGTCTTCCCCAGGGTCCTAAACTATTCCCATACCAATTTTAAAAATCAAATTTAATTAATTTAATGTAGCTTTTGCCAGCGACTGCGTTCGCGTTTAATTCGAAAACTATCCCACGGGAACCTTATATCGGGATAAAAACTATCCTATGTCCTTCCCAGGATCCTAAACTATTCCCATGCCAAATTTCATCTAAATCAGTTCAGCGGTTTAGGCGTGAAAAGGTAACAAACAGACAGACAGAGTTACTTTCGCATTTATAATATTAGTATGGATTCACGATTATATAGGACTAGTACTCACGCGGGCCTTCGCTCCCGTAGATTCTATCACGATAAAACATAACTCTCCTTTTTTGCAGTCGGGTAAAAAGTAGCCTATAACCTTCCTCAAGCTTCAAGCTACTTCCATAGCAAATTTCATCCAAATCAACCCTGTACTTTCGAAGATTAGCGCGTTCAAGCAAACAAACAAACTTTTCCGCTTTATAATATTAGTATAGATAACTTCTTTTAAGTGAATAACTTATATATACGAGTACATTACTTATACATAATATCTATAATAAAAACTTTTTACCAAAAAATTAAACCGACTCCCAAAAAACACTGCAAAGTGAAAAATAACTTTAATTTCGGTAGTCGGTGTCTTTAGTTTTGTATTTTCGTTTTTGGCACCGACTTCCGAAATTAAAGTTATTTTTCACTTTGCAGTGTTTTTTGGGAGTCGGTTTAATTTTTTGGTAAAAAGTTTTTATTTCACTCTTTTTAGTTGGTCTATTTTTAATTTACCTAGTTACAAGAGCCTAATTATCAACTACTTATAACCTTTTACAAAATATTGCTTTTCCCAATGCTGGGCCGTTAATTGTTGAGGAGTTCTCCTGGTACTTCACCATCAGCTCTACATCACCATATGCATTATGACGAGCATAAAGTGCGTAACATCCATATTCAAGTAATCGAATCGCAATCCACTCAATACTTATTATTGAGTAGTTTCGGCGGCCATCTGTGGTCTTCATCATCAGTTCCACTTCCTCAAATGGTACTTTTTGAGAGCAACTGCACAAGTTACTATAATAAATACCCAAAACGACATAGGTGTGCCTATAATATTTGAAGAGTTCCCTCGATTTCTCCAGGATCCCATCATCAGATCCTGACGTTTATGAAAATGGGACCAGTATCGAAGTATACCCTTTTAATCAAAAAAAGAATTTTCCAAATCGGTTCAGCCGTCTTCGAGTAATCGATGATCATACATAAAAAAAAAAAAAAAAAAAAAAAAAAAAATATACGCGTCGAATTGATAACCTCCTCTTTTTGTCGTCGGTTGAAAACAACTTTCTTTGCTTGCAACTGAATAGACAAGTGTCCGACTTATTTTATGGGCTATAACAATTCTGTGTAATATTTTATTTATAATGTGTCTTTAAGTAAACAACTAATAAACCAACAGTACCATTTTATGACATGTAAATATCGTATGGGAATCTTAAAATAAAATAGGCTCACGCTTGCCCACCATCTCACCTGCGCCAAGCGATGATGTGATCGAAGATCAAGCACGCTCACCTAGAAGTAGCCTATTCACTTTAACTTAAAGATCCCCAGGTTATACCGATCAGGAAACACAGACTCCTACAGGAAATTCCAGAAGAAGTGAAGTTGATCACAACGGCCAGGCAAACATGACATGACGAATACGACCGCTCTGACAAGAGCGTACCGACTGAGATGAAGCTGTACGCACAATGAAAGTAGGTGGCTATTCGCAAAACGAACCTATTTTTCAAGTTCATTCTCACTACCATAATTCTTAGAAGAAGACAATAAAGGATATCCGGTATGACACATTAATATTATTTCCGTAAAGGTAATGATGCTGAAAAATAACTGAAAACATGAATCACCACGCCCAGTAGGCGAACGGTGAATAAGTTCGGTAAATAGCGAGAAAACAAACGTTATCTATTGATAAAACAGGTACCTATTTACGATTACATAGGTACGTCAATTACTGAACGCGTTGATAATAATGATTTAGACAGTTTTCATGCTACAATCAGTCTTGATGGCGATCGTGGTACCGTCATACTAGAGGAGTTGTGTTGTATATGTATCCTGGTCCAACTCTTCGAATTCACTATAATGAAACTCTAAGAACTTAGGATTTTTTATTATAGGTACTTAGGTAGCTTCTGCCCGCGTTTAAGTTCGCGTGTAATTTTTCATCTCATCACCAACGGATATACCTACTGATCCATCATTGTTCTCTTCTTTTCAAGTAAGGTAGCTTTATCTCGTAACATTTCTTCAGGAAGTACCCACAAACTTTATTTATTCATTCGATAATAATCTATTTTACAAATATTTTAAGTCCGAATGTCGGAGCAAAGTGGTCAACATACCTCAGTTTTTATTTTATTTCTCATTTTAATTGAAAAATATATTTCTTGAGGAGTAAATAAATATATTTGATATCCACCCTTAATTTTGGTCCATTTATCGACGCTAATGGCTCAATTGGCTGCAAAAAAGTTGGGAATCCTAGCAAAGGTGAGACGGTACTTCACACCGGAACATCTGCTCAACCTCTATCAAGCGCAAGTTCGTTCGTGTATGGGTCATCTCTGGGACGGATCTGCCAAATACCAGCTTGATGCACTTGAGTCTACAGAGAAACGTGCCAAAAGGCTCATCGGCAACGAGAAACTGGTCGAGACAAAGCTCCAGAGCCTAGAACATCGGCGACGTGTTGCAAGCCTGTCAGTTTTCTATCGGTTACATTTCGGGGAGTGTGCGATGGAATTGCACAGTCTTATTCCACCAAGCCCGTTCCATCATCGGACTACAATACAAACGGCGATGCGCCATCGTTACATAGTGGACATCCCACCCATACGCACGAAACATTTTGGGAATACTTTCATTGAGCGTACGGCTAAGGAGTGGAAGTCCCTGCCGGAGTCTGTGTTTCCTGATAGCTATAACCTGGAAGTCTTTAAGTCAAGAGTGAATAGGTTACTTCTAGGCAAGCGTGCTTTATCTTCGACCACATCATCGCTTAACATCAGGTGAGATTATGGTCAAACGCAAGCCTATCAACTATAAGAAAGTCTTCTAATACTTCGCGCGCCGTAACTGCTCAACCCACCTCAAAATTTCCTCCTAGGTATATTAAAAACTTTTTAGTACGAAAAGGACGGACGGACGGCGGTATATAAGAAACACAGCAATTCATGCAGAAGAGGCCCTTTTTTTTTCAGTGAAAAATCATCAAAAGTCCAATGTCAACTGACAAAAACCCACCCTGTTCCTTCAGCTGCCCTTACGTTCCGGAGCTTGTAAGATCATTCCCGTAGCGTCGGCAAATAAGGCTTGTGTCCCAGAACGTTATAGGCTAGTCGTTCCAGATTATGTATAATTATGTTATTAGGGAAGGCGAAAAAACAGTCCTACAGTTCGTCTTACATGTAACAATACAATAAACTAGGTTAACGTATGTTCAATCAAAAACGTTTCCACATATTTTATTTTATTTATTTATTTTATCCAATATACATTACACAATAATTTAAAAAAATGTTTTGCCATACACGAAAGCCTCTTAGGGCTTGTCTGTGTGCTTGCGAGTCGTAATTAATTGACTATACAGAAAAAAGGAAAATTAGGAATGCTAAATACAATTAACTACTTTTTATGTAAAAACGTTTGTATCTGTACTTACAACTTTTCATATTTGATATGTATAGCGTTTGCAATTCCTCTGGGAGTTTGTTAATATAGTAAGGTACTACATACTCCGAAACCCTAGTCTCATATACATTTTTGTGTTTTGAAACCATATATTTATTTTTAATCACATGTTTCTTAGCAAATTCGGTCTTGTTCTTTCCTTTAGCAACTCGGGCCTATTATCTTCAGTGAGGATGGAAAATCGGACCTTGTTGTACACACTCATCACACCACAGTATTTAAATAGTTCGTGTTCACTATTTTGACATTTTTTTAACATGTTTAGGCGTTATAATTTTTAGCATTCTCAACTGTAACCTGTAAATTTCCGCTAAGTATGTGTGGTAAGTTTTCCCATAGCTACTTAGTCCGTAGTTAATAACCGAGTCTGCTAGGGCCATGTATAAATATAAGTATATTACTATAAGTATTATTTACTTACATACAGTATGGATGGATGAAAGATAGGGCTTACTGTAAAATTATATTAAACTAGCTGACACACCGCGACTTCGTTCGCGTGGTATCCTACCCCTACCCAACCGATACCACTACCCCTATCCTACCGATACCCTACCTACACCTTACTCTACCCCTACCCTACCCAAACCCTACACTACCCCTACCCTACCCTACCCTACCAATATCCTACCTTGAGACCTTTCCTACTTTTTTTTTTCATAAGAACCTTCTCGTGACAAAACCAAACACAACAAAAAAGACTCAGCCAAATCGGTCCGGCCGTTTTCGTGTTTTGCGCTTAGCAACACATGTAGCGATTCATCCTACTTCCTATCCTACTTCCTACTAATCCTACTTCCTATCCTACTAATCCTATCCTACTCCTACTATATCCTATCCTATCCTACTAATCCTACTAATATTATAAATGCGAAAGTTTGTGAGGATGGATGGATGTTTGTTACTCTTTCACGCAAAAACTACTGAACGGATCTGGAATAACACATAGGCTACTTTTTATCCCGAAATTCCCACGGGATCGGGATTTGCGCGGGAAAACCTTCACACGCGTACGAAGTCGCGGGCAGAAGCTAGTAATAATAATAGTCATCCATCAGTTAGGTTTATATTTTCAGGGTAGCACTTGGCTTTGGCCCGTGTTATTCTATAAAACCGGCAGAAAACTGCTGAGATACAAAAATGTATACACAAAAATAATAATATAATATAATAATCTTACTTTCTTTCTTACTAATTCTTACTTTCTTACTAATATTATAAATGCGAAAGTTTGTGAGGATGGATGGATGTTTGTTACTCTTTCACGCAAAAACTACTGAATGGATCTGAATGAAATTTGGTAAGTATATAGTTGGCAGCCTGGAATAACACATAGGCTACTTTTTATCCCGAAATTCCCACGGGATCGGGATTTGCGCGGGAAAACCTTCCCACGCGTACGAAGTCGCGGGTAGAAGCTAGTTTTTATTATATAGCTGACTAGGGCTTAAGTGTGTTAACTATTAATTGAGGAGATCATGGCTAAATAATAACAGCCGCAAATATCGATCAAAAAGTTAAAAAATGCTTGTCGTGGTGGGTCCGTGGATAGTTTCCTCCGTCCCTCCGATAACACTTTAATCTGTTGTTCCTGGCTGTCATTTATTCATCTTTGACAGTCGTTACGTGTAGTCACACCAGTCCTGCCACGGGCCGTCGTGTTACACAACTACTGGGTTATGAAAATCAGCTAGGCAGTCCCCAATATAGTTGGGAAAAGGCTAAGCAGATATTATATTCAATTATATTACATATCTATATAAATAATAGTAATAGTCCAGACCGATTTCGAACACGACGGCGGCCAATCTGAACGGAACTATCACCAGAACGTACGCGCCGCGCGGGTGCAGAGTGCTCCTTTACTTTCATAAGCCAATGCATGTAACGAATTCAATTCGACACGACCTTAGAGAGATTAGCTACAGGTAACTATTAAGTAATCTGTGACAGGACCAACGGCTTACCGAGGCGCGGCAGTATTGCACCGCCTATTTCCAAACTTCGGGCTACTACAGATATATTTTAATAGATTAACCCAATAGTACTTTTCACCCGACCTGGGAATCAATATCTATTAAAACATAATGGAAAGAGAACCATAGATATTGCTAAGCCGTTGGTCCTGTAGCTGATCTGTCTCCGGTCGTGTCGAATCTAAATATATATAACTGACTGACTGACTGACATAGTGATCTATCAACGCACAGCCCAAACCACTGGACGGATCGGGCTGAAATTTGGCATGCAGGTAGATGTTATGACGTAGGCATCCGCTAAGAAAGGATTTTGCGAAATTCCCACGGGATCGGGATTTACACGGGAAAAACTTCCCACGCGTGCGAAGCCGCTGGCACAAGCTAGTTAGATATATTTTAGATAAACAGAATAGTACTTTTCGCCCGAACTGGGAATCAATATCTATTGAAATATATAATGGAAAAAGAGGGGTTATTGAAAAGTATTTGCCATTCGTCCGTTATTTTGAAAGTTTTAATTTTGGTGCAATTACACTGCCTACACGTGCTGAGTATTAAAACAATTTTAACTTAAAGTGAACTATTAAATATCGCTGTTTTTTTTTTTCTTAATTTGCTTATTCATTTCTATCGTCAATCATCAATAGAATTTGTAAAATAAGCTTCATATCAATTTTTTTTATTAGGGTTGAACCCACCCTTGACCTCGATCTCGATGATGGTAAGCGATAGATGAGGTCTAAGATGGGACGAGCGAGTTTTATTCATTTGAAATCTTGAACATACTAGATTGCGAGTATATACACTAGGATCGTGAACCCCTAATGTGAACCCCGAAAAGTCTTACTTATCAATGACCTAACATTGATAAGTAAGACTTTAAATAAGTTATCTACTTCATAACATTACTGAAGATATTATTGTAAGTAATTTTATTTGCTCGATCACTTGTGTGCAAGAAGTTTATTTGTTTCTGGTTCGATGTTTTAATTTACTCGAAATTCGCTTATTTAAATTAGCCTGTATTTAAGACTGATTAATTGTTAACCGATTAATAAAATCGTTCTATCAAAACAAAATATACCTAAAACTTTCAAAGTGATCTAAACACCTTTAATTTACACTATCACAATGGTGATAGTGTAAATTAAAGGTGTTTAAGGCTTTGGTATAATGATACCAAAGCCCTACATACGAGGGCTACGATTAGGACAAAGAATTTGGCACACCTAACGTTCCTATTTGCTATCTTATCATATCTCTTAAAGATAATACCATATCATCGGGCACACAATGTTTCAGCACTCTAGTCGACCAGCACAATAGCGAGCCACCTGTTGTCGTTAAAACTGATAAAAATAATGTGATGAACATTTAGAAAGTGTGAAAATGGGTGTTAAAGTTTTAGCTTTAATAGCACTCTTTGTTGTTAGTGTTTATGGACAAGATAACATCACAAAAAATGTTGTTGAGGACAGTATCATAAGTGAAGAACCGACATTTTTAGAAACATCTACAGAAAAGGTTGAAATTAAGGAGGATGAAATTGAAGAAGCGAGTCCTGTGGAGATTTTAAGTGCTACGGATGGATTGCACGTAAGGAGTGGAAAGTACCAGCTAAGTGATGGTCTTGTTGGAGAAGAACCTCTAGCGTTAGACGCTGTTGATTTCAACGCCAATGACTTGAGTCAGAATGAAAAGCAACTGTTAGCTCCAGATAGCACTCAAGACACCAATAATGAATATGGTGAGTCATTAATTTAATATAATTAAAACATTACTGACTTAAATAATTACAGATCATTTTAAAACAAAGCATCGTTACCAAAGGTAGCGATGGAACAAGAACCCAAGATAATCATGACCTCGCTATGTCTACTGATACTAAATCAATGGTACCTACGTTTATATGTTTGCTCAAACGTTGGCTCACATAGTGTTCGTAGATGATACAAAGCGGACGATTGACAAACATTAACAAATGTTTGACAATGTTTGAGAGACTAGATAAGAGATTTTGAATTAGGTCCGTAAATAAAACTTGTTGTTCTCAGTTTTATTCTCAAAACGAATCATCGGAGGGATTATCACATGTGCCAGGAAATTAAGGCTTCTCAAAATGTTTATTACCTATAATCTCTTAGATGTTGTATAGCTTTGTATATACCTATGATTCATATGTCACAAGATGAGTAACCCGTTAATCATTATGTACATAAATCTTAACTGACGTCATCCCATTCAGCATATAACTATAGAAACGCAATGCCACTATATAATTAAGGATACAATGAACCCTTATCCCGTTAACGCTCTAAGTAACTCGATGAGTTATGTATGTATTCATCTGCACTTTTTTGTTAAATCTAATAACATCAATGAAGAAATAATCAGCCACCAGAACTTACTTAAAAAAACATTAAAGAACATTAGTCATTTCATATAATCAAATAAATGTTGTACTAATCTATGATAAGGGCCGCACCTTATATGACAATACTCTACAAAATAAAGAAATGCATTAGTTTCGCTAAAAAAAATATGTACAGTAGGTATGCTTTTGAAATTTGACGGGTTATACCAATTAAGTACAAAACTACAGATAAGGGCTACGCAGTTTATCTGTAGATAAAAAAGCCGGTCAAGTGCGGTTCGTGTTTGAGTTAAGGCCCCGTATGAAGTACTATTCGTTGGTATGAATGAGTTGTGAAATTCTGAAATTCTTGATGCTAATGCTCGTAAACAACAAAAATATTATTATGCATCGTGCTCAGAAATTTTGTATTACACTGAATGTATGCGTTAGTGGATGACATTAGCCATATTGGAAAAATATTCACACATGAGCACATATGTACACTAAAGTTAACCCAAAGAAGCATATTTGGTAACTTGCCAGTAAGAATAGGTAAGTAAATACACCCAAAACACAACTGAAGAAACTCCATTTGGATCAAAACCTTTACTGAGTCTTCTTCAGATAATTCATGACTCTTTTCCTGTCCAGAAGATATTAAATACACACTGTTGAAGGGTGATATTAGAATTATACACAAATACCCGATGTTCAATTAGATCCAAGATTTTTGCTAACCAAGACCAATGCTTATTTTTCTTGCTTAAGTTGAAATTGACCTACTATTAAAAGCGTTAAAACATCACATTTTTCAACTTTCTAGGCCCTGTTTTTGGAAATTAAACAACCGATTTCAATGAAATTTAGTACACATACACACGGTTTCTGGGACTTAATGTAATAATTTGTTAAAAACTTTCTCAATAAACAGTTCAGCGGGAAAACGAGAGTGAATTCTGACTTTCTATCTCTCTAAACTTTTCTAGTCTCATAATGCTTCAATCATTCTTCTGTTTTTAAATCGTTATCAATTAAATATCTAATTTTAACTCTAAAATATTCTCATAATATTCTATATAACAGACGTTTGATAACCTACAGCTACTCACAATTAACATGATTTCATCGCTATGTTGGCAAAGGATTACGTTTTTGGGTCAAATGACTATCGCACTGAAACAGAGTTACCGTTCAACGAAGTAACTTACTTTGTGAGCTTTTTAAAAATATTGCCTTGGTAATGAACCATAATAGTAAAACTTGAAGAGCTTGGAAAAAAGCAAGGGACTGGGAACAAAAAAAAAATATAATAATATCCATATTTCTTTCATAAATATAAAATACAGACTATAATAATAACTATATTTATTTTATCAAAATATGCTAATACATTTTGGAAAACAAAAACAAACCATCGAGGGTGGTATGCTAAAATAAACTAATACATATTATATTATAGCCTTTATCTCTTCACATTAGAATATGAGTTTGAAAATACATAATAATATTTCAAATATTTATGCATAATTTAAGTACTTTACTTAATACATACTTTACTGGTTTTCTTGATACCGATTCAGAGACTGTTTTGCAAAGGCCTCCCCCAATGCTTATACCATCCTTTTCTGTTATGGGTCCCCCTGCTCCAAGTAATACTTGGTCGGATATCATCCTCCTATCTTATGCGCAGTCTCCCTTTCTTCCTTTTATTGTATCTTGGATACCACTGGGTTACATCTTTTGCCCATTTATTTTTCCTACTCCCCATCGTATGACCTGCCCACCTCCTTTTAGCTTCTTAATGCAGTATGTTATGTTCGTAACTTTAGTTTCGTTTCTTATTGTTTCCAGGTTAACTCTGTCCTTTAGTTTTATATATTACTTAACCAACACAATACAATGTAACACAAGTTATTGCCGTGAAAGCCAGCTTATGGTTAGAGTGATTGAAGTCGAACTGTAGATGATGATAAAGAAGATCGAAAGAAAGAAGAATACGGATACATGCTATGTCTGAAATTTATTCCTACTTTACCTGGTAATGTTAAACATAACTTAACCTTTACTCATTAGATCAGTGGTAGTAATCCAGTAGTTACAGGCATGGCTTACGAGGGTCGTGGTTCCAGACGGGCACATTACATTGTGTAGTTTATATCATCACCGTTGTTCTCAAAATGGTAAAGGAATGGATGGTGAGGAAACCGGCATGTCCTAGGAATGAAACATCCGCAGACATGGGACATCCATCAACCCGCATTGGGGCCACGTGGTGGATTACGGCCCATTATTTCTCATGGAGAGAAGGAACATTATAGCCTGAATGTGTTTTATATTGCACGCTTGCACATACCACGGTTTATCCAGTCCACTTATGTATTTTATACATTATTAGTCAAGGGAATTTCAACTATTTTATAATCCAAAGCTTGTTAAGTTTCTTATGTAGTTATCTCATATTCTTGTTTGATTATGTGCAATTATTTATGTTCAGTCCTGCAATTGGCCAGTGCAACGGTAACTGGACGGTCTGAACTTGTCCACGATTCGTGGAGCTATAAACGTTGCTTACAAACAACAATAAACAAAAGGCCTTACGACAACCTATAGCCTCTGAGGCTTTATGAATACAAATAACAGGTCTAACCACCAACCTTCTGTGCTGGGTTCGCCAACTTCGACCTTCCCAAGGCCACGCCCCAAGTGTGGTATGTATGTAATATGAGGTGAGTAAGTGAAAGTGTGATGTAAATCAAGTGTGTGGACGTTCACAAGGCGCCAGTCTCCAGGAGGCGCGGTTCCAACAGCAATCACAGCACAACTCCTTTCCAGCAAAAGCGCGTGCCACGCGATGGCAACCAACCGGCGAGGAATCCCAAAATATCCCGGGTTTTTCATCAAATGGGGATTACAACTTCAAACAATAGATAATTCGCGACCCAATTATCGGTTTCAAAAGGCGATTCCAAACGATAATTCAATTACAATTACAATTACAAGAGGGTCCCGACGACCGGCATTTTTTCCAAGCTAATCTATCTGTCAAGTCAGAGTAATGTAAAGATCAAATTTCTTTATGTCAAAAGAGTACGTTCGGAAACGATCGGTACTAAACATCTACCCCCCCCGGACGGGCCTACCCGTCCGCTAATCAATTGAAAGTCTTGACAAGGTGCAAATTTAACACAGCTTCAATGCGGCCAAATACCGTAGCTAGTTACTCAAAGGTGAGAACGGTGTCTCCCAACAATCTCTGCCAGCGTCCCTTTGCCGCTTTCACCGCGGTCCCAAAAATACCCCCCCAATGGGGGCAGGCTGGCGGGTCAAACAACCAAGTGACCCCTCGGCGGGCTAAACTATTACCAGTGTCAACCTGGCTCTCATTAAGGAAGGCGTATACCTCCTTCAAATAGTTACTTGTACCCTTGTAATTCGTACCGCAATCAGAACTAATCAAAGGTAACCCACGGCGAGACCCAAATCTTTCCAAAGTCGCCTCAAAGGCCTCTGTCGAGAGGGAGGTTACCCGCTCCAAATGTACTGCCTTGGTTGACAGGCATACAAAAACACACAATAAGCCTTAACAATCTTACTATTACGAAGGGTGGACGTCTTCAACAAAAGGGGACCAACAAATCCGTTACGACGCCAGCACAGGGCCTCGCCTCATTGACGCGATCAGCCGACAAAATCCAAATTTCTCGCTGCAGAATGGCCAACAGCGCCTTGCAACCGGTATGCGAGTTCTTAACGTGACGATCAGTCACCAACAATTGAACCAAGTGGGCCCCCAAGCACGAGAAGCACAAACGGCGTGCGTTGACAATGCGGCGGCGGGAACTTACGTGCAAATTCAAAAAGTCCCGGCAACGTGCCATGACATGCCCCATTGCCTTACAAAAGTCACAATGATGCGGACTCCGGGCACCAGCAAAATGGGGGGCGGGGCGATCATCAACAGGCCCCCTAGCCCGAGGACTCCGGGCGCCAGCAAAACGGGGGGCGGGGCGATCATCAACAGGCCCCCTAGCCCGAGGACTCCGGGCGCCAGCAAAACGGGGGGCGGGGCGATCATCAACAGGCCCCCTAGCCCGAGGACTCCGGGCGCCAGCAAAACGGGGGGCGGGGCGATCATCAACAGGCCCCCTAGCCCGAGGACTCCGGGCGCCAACAAAACGGGGGGCGGGGGGAACATCAACAGGCCCCCGAGCCCTAGTCCGTCCCTGGTCTCTGGGCTGAGAAGGTAGTGGGGGTGACCCGGGTTTTTCATCAAATGGGGATTACAACTTCAAACAATAGATAATTCGCGACCCAATTATCGGTTTCAAAAGGCGATTCCAAACGATAATTCAATTACAATTACAATTACAAGAACCCTCTTGTAATTGAAAAAAACCCGACGACCGGCATTTTTTCCAAGCTAATCTATCTGTCAAGTCAGAGTAATGTCAAGATCAAATTTCTTTATGTCAAAAGAGTACGTTCGGAAACGATCGGTACTAAACAATTTATTTAGATTATCTACGCGTGCGATCTTTGACAATAATTTATCAGTGCCATGAGCACCTACTACTTAATATAGCACAGTTGCTGCCACGCCCAAACTATATATTTTATATCTGTTGGAGCATTTTAGTAGCAAATTCGTACCCATTCATATATCTTTTATTATATGCTATTTAAATACAGTTATATTTCAAAACTCAATACTCAATCATTTGTTGCATTTCACAATGTGAACTTACGTGGTAGGTTTACAAATGATCATCATGGACCCCGTCATCTACGTTCGTATTACTTTCATCGTCATCGCACAAATAGGAGAACTACTCGTATGTCACAAGAATTTAGCTTTCACTATTTTCTTATATATATTCATTAGCATTCACAATTTTTTTTAGTTTCTTTGAATTAAGCTAATTCAGTGATGGATAGAACAGCTTTGGTATTGGCCTCGTTAAGATCCTGCAAGGTACAGGGTCGATTGAGGACGTCCTGCATTTTCCCACCGAAAACGTATAAAAGGAACAATGGCTAAACGTGCTTTTCGATGCGTGGATTATTCATAGTACACGATATGTTATGGGCCCCATGCATGAACCAGCCTTTGCAAGCATTGCTCACCACGAGACGTTCCTAATTATGGAATAATAATAATAGCTTATCTAAATCAAACAAACTACATACTTACTTTGATAGCTATTCGTTTTAATTGTAATGAGTCAGCCTGAATGAATGACACGCTACATATTATGTTTGCTAACAGTCATAAAGTTGTTATGTCCGCTTGAAAACTTAGAAAACTCGACAGCATTATTGTGAAATTTATTTATCAGTTAGTAAGATTATATTAACCTCATCCGTTTATTTTTTATTTTATGATAGGCTCGCGTTTGAAAGCTTTCTTACCTAATGGTAATCGATGATGTGGTCGAAGATGAAACACGCTTGCCTAGAAGTAACCTATTCACTCTTACCCCCAGGTTATAGCTATCAGCTAGTTAGTTTCTTTCTAAGTAAAAAAAGTTTCTACCCTTGTCTCTTTTTGGGACTGGAATGTAAAATATAGTATAGGTAGGCTTTACCAAACATGCTTTACAATGCTGCTGAAAGTAATAAAGTGTTAAGTTTTTCAACCAACCAAAATAAAATGTGTGTATGTGGCCTTCTCTTCTGTTTTTATTTTCACTGAATTTTATGGCCCAGACACCCTCACGCGCGTCCTTAGGACACCCTGCCAAGGTTTCGTCATAATCTGATCAATAGTTTAAGAACGCATAAAAGAAAATCATACAAATATTGGCATTTATTTATCGTATCTAGTCTGCCTGCGGCTTCGCTCGCGTGTAAGGTTCTGCATCAGATGTTCCAGTTTCCGAAACCAATTATAGCTTATATGTTGCCCAGACTTGATAGCTCTGTAACAAAAAGTTTGTTCAAATCCATCTCGTAATTCTGGCGATTAGCGTGTATAAACAGACAGACATTTTTTAAATCTTGTTATATTACTGTTTCTTAACCCCCTTTCATAACATCGTGCCTGTAAATTAGCAAGGTTTATTAAGAAAAAAAATCTTGTTTATTATGTATATACACATATAAAAAAATTATTCATCAACACAACTTCTTTTATAAATAGTGTTTTTTCGTTTTTACTAGAACCAACCTGACCTTTTCCGTAAAAGTTTGTTTTAAAAACGTTTTTGTATTGTATTTCTTATGCATCCTTTCACATTCATGACTCTGTTTTTCAAAACTTTTCGACTAATGAACACCGATAACTAAAGTTATCGGTTGTGGTAGTGTCAATAACTATTTATAGTAAAGAATACGTAGTTTTTTCATGAGAAATAGAAATGTTGTTAGAATCCACATTACTAGCAATCTTGTTAACCCCTTCAATAAAGTTTATATCTGGATTAACATGCTTGTGTCTGGTGTTAATTGATTATTTTCTCCATTTAGTTTTGTGCGATAAATATCCTCAGTCGTATCTCAAGTTATTTTTTGATCTGGTATTGATTAACGAATTGTTTGAAAACTTTGTCTAGTACTAGTCTAATAAGAATTTTCTCACCGAAAAAGAGTATCGAAATGATCAGATGCAAACAGAATGATGCATAAAACCAAAACTGTTTACAGAAAGTGGTGAAACAAAGAAGCGTTGCAAGGTGCTAAATATGACATCAGCTTGTATACTAGGAATCATTTATCTGATATCTGCTGATAGCTTATCATTATCGGGGCCTAGTATCGAACCACGAACACTTGATTCGACGGTTCACAAATTATATATTGATAATTTTTTTTAGTTTCGAATTTGAACTGTTTTATGCAGAAAAAAATATTATTGATATGACATTGATATGTGGTTAATGAAACACAAATCTTTCAGGAACTGATCTGCTGAAATTGTTATAGATTTAAGATAATCATAAAAACTTTAGAATGAACGTTTGATGGATAAGGTCATCGGAATGACATTATAACAGAGATTAGTCAATCACTATTTTCTTATTCGTTATTTTATTTAGATTCGACATTATCAGGATTTTCTAAATAGTATAGGTATCACGTAGACATAAGACAACCCAAATGTCGATACAAACACCAAGCAATTATGATCTTGCCATACCTTCTATCTTCTTTTTTTCGTGGGTAACATCATCAGATGACTCCTACAGCTCTGGGTGAAGTACTAATGGATGAACCCATCCTGTTCCTTTAGCTATTATTGCGTTCTACAGCCGTGATATCTCTTAAGAACATTCCCGTAACCCCAGCAGGACATTCCCGCAACCCGCACTCGCCCATTCTATCTGATCCTGTAACATTTGACAATAATAATGCCTCAATGCCAATATTATAATATTTGCCTTCCAGCCCACATCGACGGCCGCGTCCTGCCTGACACAAGCTACCAAAACAATGGGCAGCCCTACGTCATTACAGCCGCAAGGCTTGCCCAGATCAGAGGTAACTTCATGTACTGGTTCTACGACCAGGGAGGCAACGAGGGCATCGGAGACTACCAAAGAGATATCCACACCTCTACTCCTCAAATCCATAAGAACTTCAACTTTCAGTTACCGTTCTTTGGATTTAGGTTTAATTATACCAGGGTAAGTTGTTTGTATAATCTAAATATAATATTAAAATAAAGCTTCCTCAAAATATCATGTTTTATCTACTCAGCAGTTGGTATCTACTGATAAAATATTTAACTCAGACTTAGAATCCTACATGACAGCAACAGAATTAGGTTCTGTTCTTTATCAAGAATTTCTTGTATTTATATCTTGTATCTTTATCAAGAATATCTTATTTGGAGAATAACTACTAACTTTTTCATTACTACAACTGTGGAGATCCTTCAGCCCTATAAGAGTTCAAAGTAAAAGAAAGAACAATTGTTTTCTAACAAAAGTGAAAAATCACTCTATATCTCTGAACTTTCTTTCGAAAGAGTTCTTGAGTTACTATATAGTCCTAAGTATCTAGAGTATGTGTACCAACTCTCATTCAAATCGGTTATTTGAATTCCAAAAATAAGAACTAAAAAGTTTGTATAAAACACTGTAAATGCAACGCTCTTAATTAAATGTTAAACATTTCACTAGAACCTGCCTTTACCGCCAAAGGTAACCACCAATGTTTATGATATACATTCTCTATGATGTGCGAGTAGCTAGGACGCTAGAAAAAAAAACTGTTAGATAAAATCTACACTAGGCTAGGTAACCTAGGCCAGTCGGGAGTCACGTTGCAAAATACGCAATAAGGATTCCCGCTGCCCCCGCACAGGCGTGCGAGGTAACACAGGAAAGATTTAAGTCAGTAAAAGTCTGATAGATCTCTTCGCCCGCCCCAGATTGAAGGACTTGATTACGATTTCCACCTCGCGAAAACAACGGCTAGATAAAATGACTGTACGTGCACCCTAATTGTATTCATGTTAAATTTAACCTCTTTCCAGCTATCAATGAACGGCTACATCTACTTCAGTGACCCGCCAGACCACTACACCTACCCCCTGTCTTTCCCCGTGAGGGACTGGCCGAGCCTCAATGACCCCTCGTTCATCGGTATCTTCTTCAGCAAGTGCCGCATCGGTAGTCAGCGTCAGGAGGACCCTGATCAAAGAAGACCTGGTGTTTACTTTAGAATGGACAGGGATTTGCAGGTATGTAAAACAAGGAACTCCTTAGCTGGTAGGACTATAGAATAGAGTAGAATTTAATCAAACCATAGTGGACATTTCTCCCTTACGCACAAAACGTTTAGGGAATACTTTCATTGTGCGTACGGCTAAGGAGTGGGTATAACCTGAGGGTTTTTAAGTCAAGAGTTCGGCAACATCATCGCTTATCATCAGGTGAGATGGTGGTCAAACACGAGCATATCATCAATATAAATCAAATAAGTGAGTTATAATAAATTTTAATTTGTTTGTAAATTGGTTTTCAATAAGATTTTTCGTCGACTGGCCTATAGTTTACATACTACAGGTACATTCTCTTTTATACATCACTCACGACCCGGCCCAGTTGTGCACGGTCTCATTGTGTCATTCACGAAAAATCGTAATAAATAATACACTTAAACCTTCCTTATTTCTATGAAAATCTGTTAAGAAGTTTTTGAGTTTACCGGGAACAAAGAGGCAGTCAGACGCGGCTCTCGTTTTAATATTGTGATGCCAATTTGACGATAGGAAGTATCGTGTATGGCCGATACACGAGCTATATTACAAGCTGTGGTTCGCGATAGAAATAATTTCCTTAAGCCAATTAGACCAAAATTAAAACTTTACTTAAATCTACCCAAAATAAAAATTCAGAGTTATTCACACTACAATACTGCTCATTTAACTACTAAATCGCACTGTAATTCACTTGTAGGGCTCCGACTATATCGCGTCGTATCTTGTAATAAGACTGCCTGTCTGCGTTACTTTGCGAACTATTTATACCGCGATGTATATGTTCTAGAACGTTCATGTACAATAGACTCACTGCCAATACTGCCAAGAATGTTCCAGGAGCTACTCGACATACTCAGTTCTGCTACTCGCCGCCAGGTGGCGTTTGTGTCTCGAACATTCTAGAAGTCGGTCGAAGTTTCTCCACGTACTTAGCTAAGCAACTGGCATAACAATATGTACATCTCTCAGTTTAATATGTACTTACACCTCTCTCATCCAGACCCGTACAGACCAACTTGGAGTAGAGATGCGGGAACGTGTAACGTGGGACATTCGCCAGGGAGTCATCGGCTCCGAGACGTTCTTCCCGAAGCACGCGGTCACCATCACTTGGAAGAACATGTCTTTCGCCGGTGGAATCGACAATTCGCTATTTATGGTAAGTTTGAAGAACATCTGTAAAGCTGCAATAGTTTGTACCAGAATCGAAAACTGTGACAGGCAGTATGAGCGAAAATTGCTCGTTTCTGTTGCGCAAAATTTTAAAAACTGCTCTCTTCTTTCGTGCTTCATTCCAATCGTGTAAGAGTCGTGTTCCCAACTCTGCCTTCTACACATTTTCTAGGAAATCTTATCTATGTTATTGAGGAACTCGAGGTTAAACAATAACAGCTGCATAGGTCAATGTGGTTCTTGGAAGGGTGACCTTAACATATGTAGATTCATCTGTGCCTCTAAAAACACCCTAAGCCGTTGCTGCTGGCTATCGTGTACATTTTTAACAGTCGTTATGGATTTTCAGAAGCCATAATATCTGACACTGTGCTTACCAGGGGTCATCGCGTTAGCCATCTTTGGAATTAGTCGCTTCATATAAAACACTAGTACTCTGATGCACCCAGTTAGACCATAAGCCGACTAGTTGCTTAAAAGGTTGGGTAGAGTTGAGAGATGATGATTTTATCTATATAATTGTTTCAGACGAACACTTTCCAAATGGTGTTGGCGACTGATGAAGTGTTCACGTACGCCATCTTCAACTATTTAGAAATCAACTGGAGTTCGCACACTGAAGCTGGTGGTGATACCACCACTGGAGAAGGTGGTGTTCCGGCTTACGTGAGTAACATTTCTAATTACTTATTTATTTATATACATATTGTACACACATGACACTTAAAAGAGATCAAGTACAGAAAAAAAGCGCAATATTTAGATTGCAACGCATACTGTACAGCTAGTTTTTAGGATTCCGTACCCAAAGGGTAAAAACGGGACCCTATTACTAAGGCTCCGCTATCCATCTGTCTGTCACCAGCCTGTGTTTCATAAACCGTGATAACTAGGCAGTTGAAATTTTCATAGATGATGTATTTCTGTTGCCGCTATAACAACAAATACTAAAAACAGAATTTAAAAAAATATTTTTGCTAGCACAAACATGATTTTTTGCCATTTTTTACGGAACCCTTCGTACGTGAGTCCGACTCGTACTTGGCCGGTTTTTATAATAGTTACTTAACTAAATTCTTTTGTGTAAAATATTGCTCGCTTAGAATCAATTCACATATTTGTTCTCTATAACTTATTTATATTTCTTCGTTTTAAAATAACAAACACACAAATCTAATGTTTTTATTTTCAAAGATAAATATATTATTCGAAGGATGTCGTACGTACAAAGTTGTTGCAGTGATACATAATGCTTTTGATATATCAGCCGCTAGGTGCGGCATTCGAATTTTTGCAAATTAGATCTTTACTACACTCTATTAGAACATAAGTTAAACAACATTAAACTAAAACGTATAAACTCTGTTAAATATAAGCAATGAAATATAATATATATCTATCTTGCAGATTGGTTTCAATGCTGGTAACGGAACGCAAAGCTACGAATACAAGCCTTACTCACAGGCGTCAGTACTTCGAGATCTAACGGGCAGAGGGTGGGCCAATGGCTTCCCCGGAAGACACATATTCAGGATAGACGAGAAAATACTCATGGGGACGTGTAACAAAGATATAGGTAAGTTTTGACATATTCACACATAAGCATGGAGCTCGTGGCTAAATAATAACAGCCGGACGAGACGATCTTCAAGGTTACGCAACGCTTATCGCTTATATTAACATATCTAGATAAGTTAAGTTGTGTACATCTTCGACAGTGGATATATTTGTGAAAATGAAAAAGTTGGTCTACCCATCTGTTTTGTTACTGATCCAGTACCAACCAATAGTGAATTAAATGGAAGCTAAAATAAAATATTTTGCTTTTCAAAAATGATAAGAAATAAACGGTCTAACGACTAAGATGTCGGCCTTGTGATCTACAGGGCGCGGGTTCGAACCCGACATAATACACTATTGCCGCCACTATTTTTCCACCTAGAAAAAAAGAGTAGGCAAAGATTCATATTAGATTCTTCTTTTCGTTACGCGTAATTGCTATTTTTTGGGTAAAATTCACATTACTAGCAAACTTTTTAACCCCTCCAACTAGGCTAAATATGCTTGTGTCTGGTAGTAGGTTCACGGCAATAGTGTAACAGGTGGGCTTCGAACCAGCAATCTCTCCATCACAAGTCTGGAACCTTAGCCATTAAGCTAGTGACGGTATTGTTTTATTGAGGTATCCTTTTTCTTATCACCAGACGGAGCAAACCTCCCTCTAATGTTCGCCCCCGAAAGCGGTAACATGTTGGGAGGTACCATCGTGAACATCACCGGCCCTTGCTTCAACCCTAACGATAGAATCACCTGTCGCTTCGACACGGAGTCCGTCATAGGTGCCGTGGTAGATGTGAACAGGGCCATTTGTGTGCAACCCAGATTCTGGCATAATGGGTACGCTAGATTCGAGATCGCCATTAACAATGAGCCTTATAAGTGGAAGGGGCGGTACTTTGTTGGTAAGTAAACTGATTCTTTTTTTAAATTTGTCTAAGACCTCGTCCAGGCTAAATAATAGCAGCTGCTATCTATCTTCAAGGTTAATGCTTGCCGAGGTCGGTCGGTCGGGTGACCATATTAGTATATCGAGACTCCTCCATGCTTCGGAAAGTTCGCTAAGCCGTTGGTCTTGGCTATCATTTGTACATCTTTAACAGTCATTAAGGGTGTAGCCTACCTACCCTTCGCTTTTGAGTACAGACAATGCACAAAGGAATATTATTATAAATACTTTAAATTAAATATAATGTAAACAGACATAAGAGACGCCTGCCCTGAGAGAGCGCTCACACAATGACCACTGTTAAACTTTTGTAAACACAACTGTATATTAACAATTCTATTTTAAATAAAGAACATTTATTTTACATTCATTACTGCGACTTCACGCCTTGTCATTGCTCTCCCTAACTTATTGTGTCTTAAGTAAATCTCTGCTACCTTAAATATAATCTCTAAAAATAGTGCTCAAAAATAGCACTAAAAGGGTAGTCAGAAGCAAAGAAGAAAATCTGACACTGAAACCAAATGACAAATGAATGTCAGATAGGCAGTCGCTCCATGTAAAACAACTCAGTTGTATCCAAGACTGGAAGCCGACCACAAAATAGTTGAAAACGATGATGATGACATTGAAATAGAAATTCCTGCAATCTCTACAAAATTATCCCATCAGTAACCGTGTTTTTAATCTATAGTATTGTAATACGCACAAAACGTTTTGGCTTTTTCCTGATAGCTATAACTTGGAGGTTTTTAACACGCTGACAGTACGTCGTTAGGCGGGAAATTAAAATAATGCGTTATGACAGTACGTCGAAGGACGGGTCACTTATTTTTAAGAGTATTGGCAGTACGTCGTTCGACAAAAATTTTCATATAAAAGTATTATGAAGAGCAGTATCCACTTTAATATTGTGAACAATTTCATATTTCTTGTAGTATCGAATTTCGATAGGCAAACATATGGCCAACACGACACTACGTCGTGAAACGTTTGTCATTTAGTATGAAAAATTCTACTGTCATAATGTGGTGTCAGGGTAAATGCTCACTGTCAGCGAACGTGTTAAGTCAAGAATTAATAAGTTTTCTAGGTAAACGTGCTTCATCTTTAACCACATCATCGCTTACTAACAGGTGAGATGGTAGTCAAACGCAAGCTTATCAACAATAAAAAAGAACATAACATATCCACCAGCTTATAACCAATAATATTCCAAATTCATTAACCACTGGTAAAAGTATTTTACTTAGTCTTAGATTAGATAACTTTGTCACATCTCTACAAGCCAGTAACTCTCATTGCTAACAATCACCTAATTTCTCCAGAAACGCCAGCAACAGCAACTGAAAAGATCTTCTTCACTGATAACTCAGTTCACGAGAGGTATCCACCAGAGGTCAGAATCACTTGGGACCGTTTCAACTTGACCACCAATCTCAACGTCCAACTACAGATCAGCTTGTGGGGCTACAAGGAGGTCACAATCAGACCTCAACTGGAATTTATAGACATGATCGAAGTAGGAGTGGCTAACACAGGAGAATATGTCATCAATCCACAAAACTTCAGAAACAGGAACAATTTCTTACACAATGACATGCAATTTGGTTTCCTCCAGATAAATCTGACTACGCCCGAAGTGTTTAAAAACGTTCCTATATCACCGTGAGTATTTTTTATAGATCTTACATGTAGAAATTATTTATAATAATAATTTACTAATAATTTCGTAGTCTATATCAGTCTCTTTCTAGACATTCAACTTTCACCACACTAATAATCAAATCGATCTGAAGGGCAAACAAACAATCACTTTCGCATTTATAGGTGCATATAAATAAAATTTAAGTTTCTGTTTGTGATTTCATTTGCGTTTTCATAGAACTAAACAAACAAAAATTTTAGACTTTTGTGTCTGTTTGTCAGTTTGCTTGTCCGGACTAATCTTTGGAACAGCTGATCAGATTGTATTGAGTCTTTCACTAGTGGAGGTTATAGAGTAACATATGAAATATCTCTCTTCCTATTTCATGTTAATGTTTATACATCTCATCGTTTTCTTTACAGAGTTCTATGGAGTCGTCCCATCCCCTTAGGTTGGTACTTCGCCACACAATGGGAAAGGATCCACGGCCTACGTTGGCCCAACGCCATTTGCAACAATTGGCTTCGAACTGATCGTTTCCTGAAGAACTTTGCCTCCCAAGTGTGGACGTGTCCTTGTACGTTGGAACATGCGTTACTGGATAAAGGCCGGTTCATGCCAGATGTGGCTTGTGATAAAGATACGAACCCTACCTGTAGATACCATTGGGGAAGTGTCCATTGTGTCAGAAGTGGAGCGCCCAGGTAATTTGTCAAGCCTTTATATTTTTTAGCTTCTTAAAAATCTTTATTTCGTGATTGAGACTCTTCAATTTTAATAAAAAAATACAATATACAGGGTTATTGGTAAAACATTAACAACTTCTCAGGACTATGTTAGTAATATCATAAACAGCAACTTTTGTTCTATTACTTTTAATGATACATCAGATTTTCATACAAAAATAAAAAGATTTCAATTGAACACTCTAAATGTCATGCAGTCTGCGAAGCAAAAGAAAGCGCTAGTAATGTAAGTAAACTGATTCAGTCAATAGGGACACTTTGTTGGCAGAAACTAAAAAAGAAGTACCACAAATTTTTAGTTTTCTTTGGCAATGTTACAGACATCCAACTAAATTGCTTTATAAGGAAAACCTTTTGGAATCAGCTGTTGGCTGTCAATAAGGTGATCCCCTCGGGCCAGCGATCTTTAGTTTAGCCATTCAACCAATCATTCAACAGCTAAATTCCAAATTCAATGTTTGGTATCTCGATGATGGAACCCTGGGGGGCGATGTAGACACAGTATTAGATGATCTACAGTTTTTAATAAATAAACTCCATTCCATAGAATTGGATCTCAACCTTTCCAAGTGTGAACTATTCATATCTGACAGTACTGACAGACAACTAACACTTTCAAAATTCTACGCAATAGCCCCAGATATCCTAATTGTGGAAAAAAGTTCCCTTCACCTTCTTGGGTCTCCAATTTATGAGAATTCCTTTCCCGATTTTGTCGAGGAAAAATACAAAATTTTAATGACATCTCGGACAGATTATACCAAATTAATATGCATTCGGCCATCACCTTAATTCGTTAGTTGTTTTGGACCTAAATTAATGTACTTTCTTCGTTCTTCACATCTATGGCATCATCCTCACCTTTTGGAAAAAATGGACCAAATTATTCGTCAAACTCTGACAGGAATTTTAAATGTGGCTATGGCCGACCGAGCTTGGGCACAAGCTACTCTTCCCATTTGTATGGGTAGTCTCGGCGTCCGCAAAAATACTAGTATCAGTCTACCGGCTTTTATGTCCTCGGTACACGGCACTGAGAAATTAATCAGGAATATCCTAGCTCCATCACTGGTTGATTTCAATGTGCCGTTCTTCACCGAGGCTATAGATACCTGGAAACTCGCTTGCCCGAACCTAAATCCACCCGACAATCCATCATCTCAGAGGCGGTGGGATGAGCCACTCTATAGAGCAGTTCAGAGTGACCTTATTGCCACATCTGCTTCGGCTGCAGAGCGTGCGCGCCTGCTGGCTGTGGGTGAATGGGAGTCGGGTCTCTGGCTTCACGCACTACCGTCATCGAACATAGGCACCTTGTTCGATGATACTACTTTCCGCCTCGCTGCTTCCCTTCGATTAGGTGCTCCCTGCTATTCTGCTCATCGCTGCCACTGCGGCGAAGTTGTCAACAGTCTCGGTCACCACGGCCTTTGCGGCCGCAGCGCGGGTCGCATAGCACGGCACGCGAATATTAACGACATTATCCGACGAGCTCTTGTCACTGTCGGCGTTCCAGCTGTATTAGAACCCAATGGCCTGGCACGTGACGATGGCAAAAGACCGGACGGCATGTCTTTATTTCCTTGGAAGATGGGTAGACCTTTAGTGTGGGACGCAACTTGTGTCGATACTCTTGCGCCATCCCATCTTCCTAGCTCGTCTTGTTGTGCTGGCGCTGCCGCTGCGGCTGCTGAGAACCTCAAGCGGCGGAAATATAATAACCTTGTTGGTAGTTATATTTTCGAGCCGTTTAGGGTTGAAACCTTGGGGTCATGGGGTCCGAGTGCTCACAGATTATTTAAAGATCTATCCAAACGCCTAGTTGACACTTCGCGTGACCCAAAGGCTGGCTTTTACCTTGAACAGAGGTTAAGCATTGCCATACAACGTGGCAATGCCGCCAGTCTTTTGGGCACATTACCAGAGGACAGCGATGCGCACGAATTTCTGGATGCCATATTTTAGTTTATTTTTAGATGTATATATGTATGTAGTTTAGGGTTTTTATGTAAGTGTTTAAAGTGTTAAAAATTTAATGTTAAAAACGAATAAATATAAGTAAACTGATAGTATAAAAGGCAGCGGAGGAGATCTTGAAGGTTTGTTTTCTAAAAAGTCATAGAACCTAAGTTGTCTTTTATGATGTCCTGCGAGGTTGTTAGTGTTTTATCAATAACCCTATATATAAATTAGAGGTGGGCAAAGTGTATCATTTTTGAGATTGGAACATTTGCATCTCGATCACTGAAATGATCCGGAACACTGATATGTTTCATTTGGCTCATTTGGATCATCGGCTCAAAAGACTCAGTAAACGCCCGCGACGCGACGTCATGTATAGAAACATAACATTCTTACGTTGCGTTGCGGACGTTTACTATTGAGACAGAAATGTTTTGAGGCATCAATACTGAATGTTTTATGTCTACATATTTATTGTAATAAGTGAGATTATAAATAAACTCGATCTTCGTGCATAGGATACAAGAGTCAACAGCAGTGTGTCTCGATCTCTCTCTTTTGCTCACACACTGCTCAGTCGCCACACGAGCGACGCGTCGCTCGAAATGAGCCAGAGCAAAGTAATGTTTCAGATCCAAATGATGCATTTGAAACGTTGTTACTGAACCAATCTTTTGAATCACTTCAATGATTCGAATCAGTGAGTCGGTTCCGTAAAGAGTTACACACGCCTAATATAAATGCTTACCGAAAAACTATTTAGAAGTTACAAGAATAAATGTCAGTACGCATCTTCAAATCTTTTTATTATGCTGATTTATCTTGATTTAAATATTTTTTATGTTTTTATATTATTTTTTATTACTGGCCTGATATACAATCCATACAAATTAAACACAACTACATCACCATATCACCATCCGATAATTATAAGTAACTACTTCAATTACAATAATTTCCACAAATGTATGCCTACTCGCACTCGTACACTCTTTTACAGTCACATACTCTCTAATACAATCTATAGTTTGCCTAAAATATATAATCACTGTCACTTATCTCGCACTACGCATAGCTTTAACTGTCTAAGCCCAAATTACTGTTTCTGTAAAATAGGTAAGGTACTTATTAAAATATCTTTAACAAATGGCTGACTTAAATATTATAAATAGTGAGTTAGATAAACTTTGTGTGTCAAGTTCGATGAAATGTCCACCACAAACATGCTTGCAATATATCACTAAACCTGCCAATGGATTAAAAATTCTACATGTTAATATACGCAGCATAAATAAAAACTTTGACGAGATATCTGTACTACTGCAGGTTTTGGGCTTTCAGTGCGATGTTTTAATATTAACCGAATGCTGGCTGAGCAAAGTGTCGCATTTGCCAATCCTAGACGGCTATAGTTCTTACTGTACTAATAACAATTTTAACCAAAATGACGGGGTTGCTATATACGTTAAATCATCAATCAAATGTGAAGTACAGGAGTCACAATTTGCCGATGCAAATTGCCTAACATGCCACATAGACGATATCGTTATAATTGCTCTATATCGTTCACCCTCCTTTAAAGATATTAGTAACTTCATTGTAAGTTTAGAACAGGTACTTAAGGTACATTCGCAAACAATAGTCGTAATCGGTGATATAAACATAGATATCAAGGAAGGCAATAATGACCGGAACTCTGACTTGTATTTAACCTGCGCCGCATCGCATGGACTCCTACCAGCACATCTTTTTCCGACTCGCTTGGCAAATTGTCTAGATCACGTTCTCCTCAAAACGAATAAAAATGCAACGACGATCGTCATTGAGTCATCTATAACTGATCACGAACCTTTATTATTGTTCCTACAAACTAAGAAAAATAGTAAAAATACAGCTCAAATTAAGTACAAAATTAATTATAATACAGTTATTAATGACATAAACAACAATGACTGGTCGCCTATTCTGGAAATTTGGGACCCAAATGAAGCAACAAATAATTTTATTGGGAATCTATCTAACATTATTAAACAGCACACACAGGAATATTCAATACCAAGCAGAAAACGAACTCTCAAACCGTGGGTAACTCCCGGATTGCTCCGCTGCATTCGCAATCGAGACCGTATGAACGCTAAACTAAAAAAAGAGAAAGACAATGAAATACTTAGAATCACCTACACTCGTTACCGAAACTATTGTAATTCTTTGCTACGAAAGCTCAAAATTGCTTACGAAAATGAAGAATTTTCCAAGGCTAAGAATGATATAAAGGCAACATGGGGTGTAATAAAAAAAGTATCCGATATACAGTCAAACCGTGCTCCTCCTACCGAATTACTAAATCTTTGTGAGACACCAAATTCCTCCTTAAATACTATAAACAACTTTTTCGTAAATATTGGCAAAAATCTGGCATCAAAGATAACTACGACTTCTCTACCAACTAATTTTCCCATATTAAACTCTGGTGGCTCAATGGTCCTTCATGAGGTAAATGTAAAAGACGTTGAAGACATTATTTTAAGCCTAAGATCTGATTGTGCTACCGGATGGGATGGTATCCCGGCTCTGATATTGAAAGTAGCAAGACATGCTCTGGCTCCAGTTATAACACATATATGCAATATTTCAATTTCATCAGGCACCTTCCCAGAAGCATTTAAAAAAGCTATGGTCCATCCGGTTCACAAGGCTGGGCGCAGAGACGATGTCAATAATTACAGGCCGATCTCGATACTTTCTGCTCTATCGAAGATACTGGAACGCATCCTTAATAAAAACCTTGTCAGCTTTTTGGATGCTAACAAAGTTTTGTCCAATAACCAATTTGGATTCAGAACAGGCTTGAGCACCGAAGATGCGGTTTTGGCTCTTTCTGAACATGTAGCTAAAAGTCTCGATAAGAAGTTGAAATGCGTAGGTATCTTCCTTGATTTGTCTAAGGCCTTCGACACCGTCTCTGTTCCGGCTTTGCTGAAGAAGATGGAGCGCATCGGAATTCGTGGTCCCGTACTGGATATTTTCTCCGACTACCTAAGGGGCCGGACACAATACGTCAAAATTGGTCAAAATGAGAGTGAAACACTGCCTATAGCATATGGCGTGCCACAAGGCAGCATATTGGGGCCCACGTTGTTCCTCATTTATATAAATGAGCTGTGTAATATACCTATCCAACATTGCAAAATATTTACCTATGCAGATGACACAGCTATGATAGTCGATGGAGTGGATTGGGCCCAATGCTTTCTTAATGCTGAAAATGCACTGAAACATGTCATGAATTGGCTAACAAACAACTTGCTTACCCTGAACGTGCAGAAAACGGTATATGTTCCCTTTGCCATTAGGTCAAATCTAACCCCACCGCTATCTTATCTTCTTAAGGCCCACACTTGTACTTCTCTGTCCCCTTCTATATGTGACTGCCTCAACATATCTAGGATTACTAGCGTGAAATATCTGGGCACTCATATTGATCAACAACTTAACTGGCATAAGCACATAGATGTTTTCACGGGCAGAATCCGTAAACTTATATTTATTTTTAAAAAACTACGCAAGTCTGTGGATAGTAATACCCTGAAACTGGTATATTCTGCACTATGTCAGTCAGTACTTTCATACTGTATTCCAGTTTGGGGGGGTGCAACATTAAACGAATTTATCAGGCTTGAGCGTGCACAACGGGCGGTCTTAAAAGTTATGTGGTCTCGGCCTCGAAGATATTCCACAATACAATTATATGCCGAATGTGAAGTGTTAACTGTCAGGCAGCTCTATGTTCTCCATACGGTAATCCGTAAACACTCTTCCCGTCCCCACAAAGAACCATCAGGCAGAATTAAACACAACATCTTCCCACAAGAATATCACAGAACAACGTTTTCCAGGCGCCAGTATTACATCACCAGCACAAAATTATATAACAGTTTAAACAAAATATTAAAATTATCCACAAAATCAAAATATCAATGCAAACACACGTTGCACAATTATCTGTTAACACTCACCCATCAACACACAGAGGATCTTCTTTTAGGCAACCTTCCAAGTTTAATATAAAACTAATTTCAATTTTCCGCATACGACACTCACTCACATTTATCATACTCGCACAGTTACATACAACACACACATACACACCTCAATCACACATAAATGGCATACGTTCACTTATTTTTTTTTTTTTTTTTATTTGTAAAAGTAATAGCTTCATTTTTTATTCTATTTTGCGATGTTTAGAAATTGTTCTAGAGCTGTAAAAATTTTTGGCTTGTAAAATTGTTGCGGAGGGACACTGATCTTCTAAGATACAGGTTCTAACCTAGTTTAGAGGTCAGGGTTTCAATGTATTGCTACCTAGTATAAGCCTCTCAATGTATCCTGTACTAAAACATTGTAATATTTTTTTAAGGCTTTAGTTCAATAAAGATTTATTTATTTATTTATTTAAATGGATAAAGGCTTGCTAAATTTAATGAAACAATAACATTATCAATATGCATACGAAATTTGGGGTTCCCTTACTCTGGCAAGTTATGTTCGAAGGACGATGTTCGATAGACGGACATCTCCTTTGGTTAGGTTAGTTTTGACTCTTTACACCTACAGAAATAGGAGCTGTCGACGCGATAAAACACAAATTGGAAGGCCATTCTATCAAATATTTCAAATTTATTGGTAGTAAAATGGATGCATGTCTGTTAGGCGTTTGGATACAGGCCTTAAATAAATCAACTCTTGTAAAAATACAAGGAAAAGAAAAGAAAATGAAAGAGAATGTTCCGAAACTTAATTTGTTCAGACTCTTTCTAGCCTGATGTGGACTGAAGCATGTAAATTAACCCACGCGTTTCAAAGTAACCCCCGACAATCTTGAAACACCTGAACAGATCTTGATAAATTGTGGCTAAGAACCATCTCAATCACGTCAGCTTTCTAACAAAAAAAAACGCACCATAATCGGTCCAGTCGTTTAATAGCTACGATGCCACAGACAGACTCACATACACGGCAAACTTATTACTTATCTTCTTATTTACCCCTCTTTGCGTTGAGAATTAAAAAAGTATAGGAGTTGAAACTGAATTACATAAATATGACGCAGCTTTTTCTAGAACATCAGAAAAAAATTGTGGAAATCATTTTCAAAAAAAAACTTTCTTATTGTATTTTCTGTATACAGCGCGGAAGGTTCTGGTCAACAATGCTGCTACGACAAAAACGGTTTCCTCATGTTGTCCTACGACCAGATGTGGGGATCTAGACCGTTGAGGTCACACGACTTTGGATTCACTCCCTACAACGAGGCTAATAAGGTAAGATTGTGGATTGTATTTTTGTTAATTACTTGTCTGTAGGTACTATACTAATCATCAGTTGGAGCACGAAACCCAACTTGTTGTGGCGTATAGTACCCGTGCGTGATTCAGGTAGAGAACCTAGGTGAAACACGGGTCCGTCCCCATTGTAGGTCAAAATGTTATACAAATATATATTCCGGTGCCAGAATCGAATCTGTGATACGCAACGCAGCAGCTAATTGCTCAATCACTACACCAACAAAGTATTTAGGTTTTACAAATTTCAATGAATTAACATCATAATTATCCAAATACCGTAAGAGTAAGACATTTAGCACTAGCAAAGCCCTCAATGTATTACCTACCAAATAAGTACTAATAATGAACCTATGTTTTACAAAAATAAATAAATCTGAATCTGCATCTGAATCTGCTTTCCATGTAATGTTGAACTGAGCATTCACAACTACGGTTTCTATCACCAGGTACCATCGCTGTCCCATTGGTTCCACGACATGATTCCGTTCTACCAGTGCTGCATGTGGCAAGAAGAACAGGCTGTTGGCTGTGAGACCTTCAGGTTTGTTACCATACATTTTTTTACCTATTTAACTTGGTCTACCTCTTAGACGCATATGCTCCTAGGCATTTCTTTCTTTTTTTTTTATATTGATAATAGGTTCGCGTTTGACTACCATCTCACCTGATGGTAAGTGATGATGTGGTCGAAGATGGAGCACGCTTACCTAAAATTGACCTATTCACTCTTGACTTAAAGACCCCTAGGTTATAGCTATCGGGAAACACAGACTCCGGCAAGAAATTCCACTCCTTAGCCGTACGCACAATGAAAGTATTGCCAAAACGTTTTGTGCGTATGGGTGGGATGTCCACCATGTAACGATGGCGCATCGCCGTTTGTCTTGTAAATCGATGATGGAAGGGACTTGGCGGAATTAGATTGTGTAATTCCATCTCACACTCCCCGAAATGTAACCGATAGAAAACCGATAGACTTGCAACTCGTCGTCAATGTTCAAGGCTCTGGAGCTTTGACTCGACCAGTGCATCGTTGCCAATGAGTCTCTTGGCCCGTTTCTCAATAGACTCTTGCGCGTCCAGTTGGTATTTGGCAGATCCATCCCTAAGATGAGAGCAGTACTCCATACACGACGGAACCTGGGCTTGATATAGATTGAGCATCTGTTCCGGTGTGAAGTACCGTCTCACCTTTGCCAAAATTCCCAACTTTTTTTATGCTAATTGAGCCTTAGCCTCGATAAACGGACCAAAATTGAGGGTGGAAGTTAGTGTGACCCAAGAAGCTCAATACGATCGGTTATCGGCACGGTTACACCACGGAAATTAGGAGCCGGTTCGAATTGGCTCCTTTTTGCGGAGAAGAGACACGCCTGGGTCTTTCTCTTTTTTGTATTATTAATTTTAACAAATTTTCCAGCAAGCATAAAAAATGTCGTCCTCAATGCTGTCGGCTTGTATCTAATGTATTCCCAAGAGGCTGGCGGCATTGCCACATTGTATGACAATTGGCAATGCTTAACCGTTGGCTAAAGTAAGAGCCAGTCCTTGCGTCAACAAGTCTTTTCGAAATTTGTTTGAAAAGACTATGTGCACAAAATCACCAGTTACCAGTGAGGTTTCTATATTGACGCCGCTTGAGGTTTACGACAGCTGCAGCCGCAACGAAAGTGCGGGGTATAATGAACGGGGGAGTGGGGTAAGCAATAGAGTATCGAGCATTTCGCTTATGAAATAATATTCATCTAGCAAGTCAGCCAGAAGATATTTATTTTGTTACCCCTGTACTCTTCTATATATATTTATTTATCTGTAAATGCATGTATTCATGGGTGCACACATATTAATATCAATATCGTATAAAAATGAAAATGGTTTCCTTCAACAGGTTTGAGCGTCGTCCCTCGCAAGACTGCGTGGCGTATCAGTCTCCTGGAGTGGCTGGAATATTCGGAGACCCTCACATCGTAACCTTCGACGATCTGCAGTATACCTTCAACGGAAAAGGTAAGATTAAAATCCTGTATCTCCCCTCTCCTTTCTTTTAGACTGAATTCAAGAAGAGCCACCCATTGTTACGACATATGCTAAGTCTGAACTATGTAGGTATAGGTAGGTCGCGAATAATTATACAGGGTTATTGGTAAAACACTAACAACCTCTCAGGACTATGTTAGTAACATCATAAACTACAACTTCTGTTCTATGATTTTTAATAATTCTTCATATTTTAGTTCATCATATTTTCATACCAAAACAAAAATATTTCAACTGAACGCGAACTACTAACTACTACTACTACTATTAACTGAATGTAATGTAGGTAAACTGATAGTACAAAAGGCAGTGGAGGGATCTTGAAAGTTTGTTTTTGGTAAATGGATTAGGTTTTTTAAGAATTCATAGAAAGAAGTTGTTTTTATGATGTTAGTAATAGAGTCCTGCGACGTTGATAGTATTTTACCAATAACCCTGTATATTTCAGTCACATAGCTTTGCAATTTTGTTGCGTAATTTAATACTTCAACCTACATACATACTTGATAAACAAACTTAAATTAACATACGAGTTTCTTTTTATATATTTGACTCAGGTCCAAGTACAAACAAAAAATACCGTATTAGGTACTATTAAAAAGAATGAAACTTATTCTCTTCAGGTGAATACGTGTTGGTGAGAGTGGACCATCCACAGTTAAAATTGGACGTCCAAGGAAGGTTCGAGCAAGTACCTCGGAACATCCACGGTCCTGTTAACGCTACACATCTGACATCTGTAGTTGCTGCTTCCAATAACTCCGTGGCAGTTGAGGTAAAATATATAATTTCATTCATCGGGGGGGTCGGCTTCCAGTCTAACTAGATGAAGCTGAGTACAGTTTTACATGGACGACTGCCTGTCCTGTAGCAAGACCAGTGTCAGATTTACTGGCTTTTGACTACTATATTCAAATGACAGCCAGGACCAAAGACTTAACGTTCTTTCCGAGGTACGGAAGAATCTCGGTATATTAAGATCCATATCGATCCTCAGACTGATCTCGGCAACCCGTGCGTCTATTATAGCCACTAGCTTCTCAACGCATATAACATTAAGACATATAATTTAATTCAAATCCATCTAACGTTGCCGGACCTGGATTAAGACATTATGACATTAAGCCAGTTTCGTCACGATGTTTTTGTCTTCACCGTTTTGAGAGTAGTGGTAATTAGGAAATAACACAAAGTAATTTGCTTGATTGGGTTTCAAATCACGACCTCTAGTCGTAAGTCATACCTGTGACCAATGGACATGAAGGGTTTATCATATTAGTCTTCAATCTGCTCATATTCTTCTAGAAAATAATTCATGTTTGTGGTATTCCTATAGGTTCGTCTACGACCTCAACACGCTCAATGGAGATATAGACTGGACGTTTTCGCTGACAACAAGAGGGTGTACTTCGACAGGCCTGCCCTTAGAGTGCAGTACTTCCCAGGTAACTTATTCTAATTCAGCATAATCTGTTGTTTTAGGGTTACATACCTCCGAAGTGAAAACGGAACCTTTACAGGATCTCTATCATCATTATGTTTAGCCTGTTCCCAACTATATTGTGGTCGGCTTCGAGTTTTACTGGATACAGCTGAGTTCAAGTGTTTTACATGGAGCGACTGACTATTTGACCTCCACGAGTGGAGTTAAAGCTGCAGAACCTTGAACATCGACGACGAGTTTCAAGTCTATCGGTTTTCTATCGGTTACATTTCGGGGAGTGTGCGATGGAATTACACAATCTAAATCCGCCAAGCCTGTTCCATCATCTGACTACAAGACCAACGGCGATGCGTCATCGTTACATGGTGGACATCCCACCCATACGCGCAAAACGTTTTGGGAATACTTTCATTGTGCGTGCGGCTAAAGAGTGAAATTCCCTGCCGGAGTCTGTGTTTCCCGATAGCTATAACCTAGCGGTCTTTAAGTCGTGAATAGGTTACTTTTAGGTAAGCGTGCTCCATCTTCGACCACATCATCACTTAGCATCAGGTGAGATGGTGGTTAAATGCGAACGTATTATCAATAAAAAAGCTGGGTAACATGGTACCCCTTGACAAGATCGGAGTCAGATGTTCTGGCTTTTGACTACCCGTAATGACTGTCAAAGATGTAGGTAGAAATGACAGCCGGATTTCCGCAACACGGAGTAATCTCGACATGTCAATATGATTCACAGACCGACCTCGGCAAGCATTGCTTAACTTTGCTGTAATGTTTTATCCACGACCTCCTCCCTCAAGTTCTTTAGGATCCCTTAATCCATAAGTTTGTAAATCAAAAATCTATACTATTTAATATAACAAAGCTGTTGAGTTTGTCAGTTTGAACGCGCTAATCATCGAAAGCACTGGGTGCATTTGGATGAAATTTAGTATGAAAGTAGCTGGAAGCTTGAGAAGGTTCTAGGCTCCTTTTTAACCGACTGAAAAAGAAGGAGGGTTGTGTTTTTATCTTGATAATGTCCACTGGAGCAAAGCCCCGTGCGACTACTAGTCTATACTAATATCCTAAAGAGGTATTTGTTTGTAAGTTTGTTAGTTTGTATGTAGGGGGTAAACTTCGGAACTAATGATCCAATTCTAATCATTCTTTCTTTCCACACAAACGAAGTCGCGGGCAATGAGCAACAAAAAAAAAAGAAAATTTTAATCACCCCTTACGCATAAAATACTTATAAGTAGTTTAAGGAACATGAGGTATCGCTATGTAACAAACTTTAAATATCGATTCTGAATTTTTGGTTTTTCTAACTAGTAAATGGCTGAACCCATTTTGATAAAATATGTCCGATTATCATCACTGTTGATTATCACGTCGTGTTATTTCAGTTGGTACCCCATTTGGGTATAACATTCGATTATTCATCCCCAGTTTCAGCCCCATACCTAGTAAATGGCTGAACCGATTTTGGCAAAACATATCTAAGAACAACGTCTTTTTTATAGAAAGCATGCATGCTTTCTATAAAAAAAACTGCATCTAAATCGGTTCACCCGCTTAGAAGCTACGGTGCTACAGATAGACACAGATAGCGGTCAAACTCACTCTTTTTTTGCTTCGGGGGTTAAAAACAAGTCAATAAATTTATTTTCTTTCTTTCTTTTATCCAGGTGTGACAGTATACCAGCCAATGTATCTCCTAAACCAGTCAGAGATCGTGATCATGTTCTCGTCGGGCGCCGGAGTCGAGGTGGTGGAAAATAAGGGCTTCATGTCTGCCAGGGTCTACCTGCCTTGGAACTATATGGTGAGTTGGAGTTACAACGATCCGAGAAAGATTCACGTTGTTAACTATTGTTTCATTCTATCTCTTTTTAGAATTCCGTAGTCGAATAGCAAAAAACGGAGTCCATATAAATTCGTCATATCTGTCTGTGTGTGCGTCCGTATATCACAGCTTATTTTCGGAAACTATTAGGACACACGTGAAACCTGGTAGGTAGATGTATTATGTATTATGTACTGTGAACCGCTTTCCGATTTAAAGATAAATAAAATATAAAATTAAGGGGAGCTTCCCATACATGGAACTGAAACTATTTATTTTTTCATCAAACCTATACATGTGTGGTATCTATAGACAGGTATTTAAAAACGATATTGATGTTTCTAAAATCACTTTTCTAAAAGCACAATTTTACTAAGCCGCAAAATATAACTTTGTCATTAATAAAAACACAATAAAAAACAAAGTTATTTTGCGTAGCTACCACGGAACCTTTCATGCACCAGTCAGACTTGCACTTCGAAAATTTTTTACACCATAGCTTGCTAAGACGATATTCTTTGGCAATACTGGTGTCCGATTTACTGGATCTTCAGCGTAGACTTCTTATAACTCTGTCGGGAACGGCTTCTAGTCTAACTGGATTCAGTTGAGTACCAGTATTTTCCATAGAGAACTACTAATCTGAGCTCCACAACACAGTAACTGGATAACGCAATATTCGTGCGAATGCGACTGATGTCGGATTTTCATGCTACTGACCACCTGTATCGACTGACAAAGATGTACAAATGAAGAATGTTAACTAATTTTGAATATTAGCTCTTCATATTCTCTGTCAAAAATAAAAAATACTAGTGAAAGAATTACTTCGATACGTCAATTAGTTTCCGATTTATAGAAGTAAATGTGCGACGCGGACTCGTACTAGATGCGCGTGACGGTGTGACGTCATCTCACAACACTCGCTCAGTCCGATAGCGTTCTCAGCACAGTGTCGTCTTACGTTTCATTCGAAATTATAAATACTTTCAAAAATGTCCAATCCAAATTCTAGGAAATCATGCGTTGTGCCGAAATGTACAAGTACAACCACCAATGGCGACTTGCTACTAAGCGGAGCGTTGTAAATTGACGTCACATGCAGTCACGTGACTGTTAGCGGGACTCGATATTTATTGTAAGTTTAAATGCCTGTAAAATCAAAACTAATTAAAAGGTATTTTCGACAACAACAAAAACAAGTGTATTTCTATACATACAAGCTTTACTGTAACAAACTTTCAACCGATTTGACATACCTATTAACATTCTTCATTACAACCGAAACCAATGGCGCCAACCAATTCTGAAACGCGGATGAATCTTGATATATTAGGATGGTCCTACCAATGGACACATTAACAATAGCCTAATGGGTACAGTATTGGACTTGTAATCCAGCGGTCAAGGGTTCTAAGCCCACCCATTAGACTATTGACGTGAACCCAGTCCAGACACAAGCATATCTAGTTTAGTTGGAGGGGTTACAAGATTGCAGGAATGTGAATTCTACCAACATCGCTAGTTCTCTATTTTTTTTATGAAAAATAAATTGTATCTGTTATTACAGAATCAAACGCGAGGTCTCTTCGGCAACTGGTCTTTGGACGTAAACGATGACTTCACTCGGCCGGACGGAACGCGAGCGCCTATAGACCTCAATAACTTCCAGACGGCACACAGGGATTTCGCTCAACATTGTAAGCATCACCATTATCATAAAGGCGAAAATCGTGCTACATTACACCTCCGTCACCGTTCCAGCATTGCCATCTACATAGTCTTTTCCCAACTTTGTTGGAGTCAACTTTCAGTTTAATCGAATGCAGCTGAGTACTGAGTGTTTTACATAAAGTGTCTGCCAATTTGACCTCCACAATCCAATTACCGTTCTTGCATGTGGATTTCTTTTTGAACACTGCATCTATTGGAAAGCCATTTCGACTTTTTGTGAAGGCTAGACATAGTAGGCTAGTTTTCCAATTTATTTGATGGTAACTTCCATCCAAGCTATTTAATCTAAACTAAATATAGCATCAAAATATTCGTGCTTAACTCTGACTGCTTTATTTATTACAGATAGGCTCGCGTTTAACCACCATCTCATCGGGTGGTAAGCGATGATGTGGTTGAATATAAAGTACACTTACCTAGAAGTTACACATTCACTCTTTACTTTTAAACTCCCAGATTACAGCTATCAGGGAACACGACGTACACACAATATCGTAATTAACTTAAATTTGTCGCTTTCAGGGCAACTAACTGACCGAGAACAACGCGACATAGGTGTAGCCATGTTCTTCCGCGAATACGGTAGAACAGCAGCCTACTACAACGACAACTCATTCATACCGAACTTCATACGGGAGCCTGTCGACTTTCTACCGGCTAACAGATCTCAGGACATTGCAAGAGCTAACGAGATATGCCAGGACTCGTACCAATGTCGATACGACTTCGGTATGACCCTGAATAGGGACATGGCGGAATTCACCAAGAATTATTTGTCTTCTATAGTGAGTATTTTACTTTATTATTACTTCATTCGAGAGCCTGTCGACTTTCTACCGGCGAACAGATCTCAGGACATTGCAAGAGCTAACGAGATATGCCAGGACTCATACCAATGTTGATACGACTTCGGTATGACCCTGAATAGGGACATGGCAGAATTCACCAAGAATTATTTGTCCTCTATTGTGAGTATTTTATTTACTTTATTATTACTTTATTTGGGAGCCTGTCGAGTTTCTAACGGCGTACAGATCTCAGGACATCGCCAGAGCTAACGAGATATGCCAGGACTCGTACCAATGTCGATACGACTTCGGTATGACCCTGAATAGGGACATGGCGGAATTCACCAAGAATTATTTGTCTTCTATAGTGAGTATTTTACTTTATTATTACTTTATTCGAGAGCCTGTCGACTTTCTACCGTCGAATAGATCTCAGGACATTGCAAGAGCTAACGAGATATGCCAGGACTCGTACCAATGTCGATACGACTTCGGTATGACCCTGAATAGGGATATGGCGGAATTCACCAAGAAATATTTGTCTTCTCATAATCATATTTCTTAAAGAAAAGAGAAAGAAGATCATCTAAACTGGTTCATGACGAGTTTTATGATTCGTTCAGTTATCCTTTTATTCGAACTCATTCAAGTTACCTTGCAGCTGAAATTATGACTATAGACTTTATATTTAAGATTGTAGTTGCAAGATACGATCCCTCAACAGCCCTTTTCCTTTTGAAATCATGACAGACACTGCGATTTTATTTATATGTTTAGCGTAAAGATATGAGTTACTAAAATAGCATTCCTATTAATTTCGTTATCTGCCGAGCCGTCGCCTTCTACGTGTATTGAAGGAACGGCTTCGAGTCTATACAGATCTGAACACCATCATCATACTACTAATATGCGTTTCAAATGCTAATAGGTCAGTGACTTCTATTTGTGAAATGCTACTTGAAAAGTATGGTTAGCAAAGAAATCTTATTTTGTTTATTTTACTTTTTTCATCGAGTCTTATATCCAAGTTAGATAAAACGTTATTAATTAACCAAAATTAGTTAATATAATATTTAATAATTTAAAGTTATGACTTTAAATTAATTAATTAATTATGATTCGTTTTTTTTTTATTTATATATTTTTTATATATTTATTATATTTTTTCTCTTATTTTCAATGTTGGCAATAGCCCAGACACAATGCCAATTTAAGAAAATAATAAGGAATTATAGAGCTGGAGTCTTATTGATTTTTTTTTCGTAAATCTTCGTAAATAAATTTTATTTTAATAAATTCTTGATTCGCTCACCCTACCTAATTTGTAATATTTGACAGCAATGACGTCACAATATGGCGCTTAGTCAGTCATGTTTTTATTTACTGTTGAAACGCACTGTACCTATCTGACCTCTACAACCGTACAGGGAACACGCAACCCAAAACCTACATTCAAAATCAAACGATGTAACTGTATGAGTTAATGCCAAAGGCATTAACATGGCGTGATTCATCTAACTATGATTCACTAAAGCTATTAAGTCAATAACAAGCCTTGATTGTCAACTTGTCATACATAAAGGCAAATTATAATTTTCCCACACTTGGAATATAGCTGTACGATGTGTACAACGATATAACCAATAATATGGTGAGGCTACGGCCACAGATAGCCATCACGATGTAAATTGTAAAATCTCTGTTTATGGTTAAATCTTCTTCAGTCTTCTCTTATGTCATATAAGAGCGACTGTCTATTTAACCTACACCACCCAGACCAGTGTTATACAGTATGTTAACTAACACAGGGCGTTCCCGTTAACCCGCAATAGTATAGCATCCATACATACTAAAAAAAATATTACCATTCGAAAACAAAATGTTTTTCTTTTTTTTTTAATATTAAAATATTCATTAAAAATGTTAGATTGATACGTAAAAGAAACACTCTGTATACGCATACTTGAAGGACGGCAACGTCGCAATTTATTTATGAATGACGGGCCGCGTGTGCGGCGATCTAATTGATGTGCTTATACTATTGCGGGTTAACGGTAACGTCCTCTGTTAGTTAACATAAGTACTGTATTTATCAAATTTCCATTCCACACCCTAAATCTCTTCTACGCAACCCTATTTCTTTTCGATGGGAAAATAATTTAATGACTTCTACCGCTCTGGGAGCAGAAGGGAGTGTCAAACTTCTACTGAGTAAGAACCCACCCCGTTCACTCAACTGCCATTATTTTCCGGGGCCGCGGTACCTTCAACATTCCCGCAACCCCGGTTTCTATGCAACCTAATCTCAAACATTCGCGTGCAGTAGGATGCGTCGAGTCAGTCCATTGTTCTTTTAATTATTATAAATCTGTCAAGGCCTCTCACAGGACAGACCATGGCAGAGTTACACACTTTAGTCGTTAACGATAACCCATTCATAATTCTTGTTTACTACGAGTTATTTCTAGTTAGTCTCGAGTATATTTTGTGTTTCTAAATTAATAATTTCCGGTAAGTGAGTTTTTGTGGATAGGTTTAATCTTCTTATGAATTGGCTAACGTATTCTTTTTTCTGGGTGGGAAAATCATCAAATGACTCCTGTGGGTGGACCGGAAGGGAGTGTCAGACTTCTACTGACTAAAAACCCACCCTGCTCCTTTAGGGCCGTGGAATCTCGTTAGAACATTCCCGCAACCCCGTAAGCCAATGGCCCTATCGGTTCCCACCATCAGTGCTAGATCCTACGTTTGCTATTGGTCTAAATTGTTAGAAATCAGTTCAACAAAAGGATCAAATATTTTTGTAAGTTTTACGTAGGATGTGGAGGGGTATTGGCTTCAAGTTGAGCCGAATAAAGCGGACTTACGAAGGGGGAGCAATACTTACGAGAAGCAATAATAAAAAAAATATTTGAAAAAAAGGTCACATGAAATTAAAATAAATAGATAGATAGAATATACTTTATTGTACACCAATAATTGAATTACACTTAAATAACAATATTGTAAAAAATTGGTTACAATGGCGGTCTTATCGCTAAGACCGATATCTTCCAGACAACTTTTGGAAGGACTTTACGAGATTTAATTAAAATGAGGGCTATATTAGTGTACTATTTTACAAATTCTCATCAAACCGGAAAAACTAACAAAAATATATAATATATATAAAATAAATAAATATATTATAATGTGTTTTTTAACATAGTGTGGAGAAAAACAAAGGAATAATCATAAGTTTGAAAGAAAATGATTGGCAACCGAGCTTTTAAAAACAGCGAGTGACTGAGTTTGCAAATACCGACTCATATAAATATACTTACATATTTACTTAACAAGCTAGTGAAAACTCAAATAGAAAATACTGCTTATTAATTATAGAAAGTAGATCCGAAATTTCTTTTTAAATGCGTTGATATCGACTGTTAACCGTCCTGATCTTATTTGCTACAAAATCTAGCAAGTTGGAATTATATCGATACCAATATTATTATGTTCATAATATTATGTTTTTTTTACGAGACAAGAGTTAACAAACTGTATTCTTTTCAGACAAATATAAAGGAGACGAATGCTCGAAGGATCATAAGCTGCGGTATCTTGGAGACGCCGCGCTTCGGTAGAAAGAGCAATTTCTTCTTCACCCCTGGCACAAGGGTCAGTACTCTATATTTATTTATTTCATCAAATACTATTTATAAATAATTCTGTACAATGTTAAATCTAAACATAACGTTTAATGTGAGATCTTTAGGACCTATCTTTTTCGCATAGGATACATATGTAATAATTCGTATTAAAATAATAACTTTTTTATTTTTTTATCATTATTTTATTATTATTTATTTTTTTTCTCTGGCGGGCAGCTTGATACTGGGCAACTTACGCGCTTTTTGGTGGCGAGTTTCAAATTACAATTTAAAAGATTATTTTTTTACGATTTTTTTTGCACGATATTACTCCTTTCAATATTATTTTATTTATGTATTTAATACACTGCACATTCTTTAACATTAGTTTATATACCCTCGTCCCTGTGTCACTGTTGTGTGCCAACTGAAAACCAGAGCTGGGTGTCTTTCGCCCAGCAAATGCTGAGTTGGTAACCCTTTCGGTGTAGACATGCTCAGTAAAATGCTTAGTGTTATTTTTTTATTGTAATTTTCTATTGTTTGTTGTTGTGTGTGTTTATCACCGAATAAATGGTTTTCAATTTCAATATATAGGTAGGGGAATCAAGAAGAATTGTATGTATAGTTTATGTGAAAAATAACAGGGCCTAAAAGAAGGAGGGCTTCTAATGATGGGCAGAAGAATACATGTCAACGATCACATCTATGTATTAATACTTGTAGCAAAAACGTTGTAGAAAGATGAAATTTGGCACAGTTAAAGTTTATAGACAACAGTGCAAACTGCTAATATGTTTTTATTAATTATGCATTCAAAATAATTTAAATAATGGTTGAATGTTCAGGTTAGAGGCTGTAATTAATTACAGCCAACCACAGGCAAGTTTGGTTAAGCAGCCGACAACCTCAAGGTTGACTCGCGAGATGCCACACAAAAAAAAACACAGCGTCGTTCACGCAGAAAATTCTCACATTTTCCCGGAATAAAAATCCTTTTTGTTATTACGACTATAATCTACCTCTGTACCAAAGCAGGATCCATTCTAACATTTCGCTGTGATTGAGTTACAAACATCTAGGTATTCAGGCGTCCACATACACAAACTTTCACATTTATATATTAACATACGAGAAATGGGCCGAAATATAATTAACCAAAAATTCTAAAGTTCTCACTGTAGGATTTCTTTAAAAATATATTCTAGCATAGGTAATATTTAAGTAGGTTAAGGGTTTAAAAGATGTACACAAACTTCGTTTCTGTCTGACGTGAATACAAATTACTACCGACGCACGGTCCACTCACAAAACCGCTATTCGTCATAGGTCGAGGAAACTACGTTACAATTTCCTTATGTATCATCCATTGTATTTATTAACTAGCTTATACTATGACTTCTGCGTTACTTTTGTTGAATCAAAGTTGGTAGGGAAAAAAGATTTTTGTTAAGGAGTTTGTCTGACGAAGTACAACCGCCATATTTATAGAGGCATGAAATACTAGTTATTACCTGCGACTTCGTTTTGAGATAAAAAGTAACATATGTATTATGATAGACAAATTTAATCAAGATTCATTCAACTATTCTGGCGTGACTGAAACTCAGATGTACACGCAACTAAACTTTCTTTTAAAGTCAAATTTCTTCACATACTCAAAGTATCTGCAATGACTATGGAAGTGTACCTAAACATGCAATACCAATCGGTCATCAAATGTATCACCAGCTCGGTTAAACTTTATCATCAGCCTTTGGCTAGTGTAAACTATATGAGGACAGGGTTTCCTAGCCAACTACCCCGAGAAGAAAATACAGAAGTAAACTTAGAAGCTAAAGATCTTTTAAGGTCTATACAATCCGGAATTCTCAAATCATATTAGAAGCAACCGTTGATCTCCTCAACCCACTATATGTATAAATTATTCAATTTGTACAATGTTGGTGGTTAAAAACATTATCTCTACCTGAGGCCGTCGAATAAATTTAATTCTCAACTGCATTAAAGATCACAGTTTTACAACAACAGTTTTACGGACAAACTAAACCTTTATATTCTACTGGCGTCTGATCGCAGTTTGGGAAGTATTTTTTCTGAATATAAATAGTTATGTAGTCATTCTCCAACCCTTCATCTATCTTCACACCAATAATAACATCGAGCCGTTGTTCCGTTTAAACGTGAAAGAAGGACAAACAAACAAACACATTTTCGCTTATATAATTTTATATTATGGATTTGTATTCATGAATGTATTGTCCATTAATAGGTGAACTTCGAATGTAACCAAGACTTCATTTTGATCGGAGACAAGCGTCGTATTTGCGAGGATAACGGACGGTGGAATCTACCAGATTATGGATTTACTGAGTGCCTACGTAAGTCCTTTGATGTTTTATTAATGCATTTTTACTTCAACTCTTAATAAGTGTTAATTAATAACAATTTTCGTGGCAGTCACAATTATTAAACAAAGATGACATAATCCGATGTTGACACTTATAGCCAATTTTTCAACTGTCTGATTTGATATATTTTACAAGCTCTGTTGAAAAAAACAATGTTATTCCACGGTTCTGATCATGAAAATTAAGAATTTCGCATTACGCAATTTTGCCGCTCTAAAATCAGCAAATATAAAAAAATGTGAACAAATCTAATAAAAAGTGACCTGTATTGATTCTGCAACAAACTTGCATAACGCGAACATAGTTAAATAATTATAGTTCCCAACAAAAATTCAATTGAGTGACACGTTTTATATGTAATATCCAGGTAACCAAGAGTACTCACAACGCGCTCTGTTTCTGACGTGGGGCATCATTCTGGCAGTTATTCTACCGTTAGGCCTGTTGATCTGCCTTCTCTGGTTCTGGTGCTGGTACAAACCCAGGTCCGAAGGCAAAGAGGGCTTCAAATTCGAAGATATACCGCGCTCGAAATCAGCTTCCAGACTTAACTTAAGATCAGCATCGATGGGAAACCTCACGGATACCATGAAATCTTCCACTTTACGTAGCTCATCGTCAGAAAGGAAACTTAAATTACCTGACACTCCTACTGAGGAGACGCCAATGGGTAGAGCCGCTCCTATAACCAGGGCTGCTCCTCCACCCCCACAAGCGCCCACAGACGGCGATAGTTCGGGCATAGGCTACCCAGATTCCAACAAGAGCGATTCCAACAAATCTGACAAGTCAAACAAAAAGCGTAGGGCTTACGACAAGACTTACCGAACCAACGAACCTATCGCGAACGCTCCCAATGAGGAGTTCCCTGAAAAACTATGGGATCTGTCTGAAGAAGACTTGCTTTCCATAACGTCTCCCTCCGACACTGAATCCAACCGAGATTCGACCCTAACGCGACCTGCAAAAGACATAGAATACGTAAGCAGACCACGTCAGTTAGGACGCAGGGCGTTGCCTAGTGACTCTGGGTATTCGACGAAAGATTCGGAAGATCCGTACGTTCCAAAGTACGAAGGGCAATATAGCCCTATTCCGTCTACATATTCTCCGACGTATTCTGAGATATACTCGCCACCGATCAGTCCCACCTCGGACAATAGTCCTAGGAACACATTCAATAGCCCTGGTTTGCCCGAGCCCCCTAAAAGTGCTCCAGTAGATTCTATACAAACATTCACCATACCTACGCAAAAGGGGAAATCAATGGAGACTCTTATAGACCCACCTACCTTTGAAGTACCAACTATGAGCCCTCGCTCTACCATGGTCTGACAGAATTAGAAATACACAAAATATGGTGAACAATTCACTGCCCATAAGAATGACATTTTCAGAAGTACCTAGCGTAAGATTTAGATAGGTTACGTATTAAGTGGCACATTATTATAGTATTTTGCACCTAATGTACTTAATTTAGGTTCTAGTGGAGTTTCCCATCGTTGTTGAATGTTCGTAAATTCTATTATTTTTGAATAAATTTATTTTAAACTTAATTTCGGAGTCACATGAAGAGGAAATTTCTGTTCCCCTACGGTAGAATAACTTTCAGTTGATGTTGTTTTTAGGTAAGAAAGCAAGAAATGACGTTTGTAATGATGTTGAATAGAAATTTTCTCTGAACTGTGATGAGTTATTATTTTTCTCCTTCTTAATGTCTGGTTATTACTTGCTTTCTTATCTTGTGTACAAAAAAAAACCAGGTCATATGAACAGGTATGTTTATCGTTTATATTTTTATTTGCATTTGTGATATCTTTTAGGGCTTTGATAACGTATCTATGTTTGTTGATATGTTTCGTTATAAGGGGCACGATTTTTTTGGCTTTAGTTTTGAGTAACAAATGAATGATAAGGGGGCATTTGACCTACTTTCATAATAACACAATATACATAATATCGTCGCCTTAGAGTGAAAACCTCGGAAGTACATTTTTGTCCAAATTTTTTTTGCGTTTTCAGAAAGCAATCCTAGCAACGCACATCCTGATCTCACTAATATGTTCATTCGATACTCGAAACGCTATCTATGAAAGTAAGTGAGAACCTCGTAAACACTCGCATCGCGTCGTTAGTTTAGCGTGATCAGGCCATGGAGTATGCATTTCTGAACTGTTCGAAAAACGGGTTAAATTTACATATAAATTAATTAAAAAAAAAAAACATAAAAGAAACCGTACAAAAATTTTATAGCACGCAGATTTTTCTTCCTCCTGAAAAGTTACTCCTTTTTCACTTACGAGGTTTTCACTCTAAGGCGTCGATATACAAATATGGCTCAAAATTTTCTAGAGCAAGTTCTCATCGTCGAATTGTAAAGATTACAATAATTGATTACAGATTGTTACAATTATATTATACCTGCTGTGTTATTCTGTAAGACCTCATTCTAAACTTCGAATCTGAATCCGCTGTGAGTTTATTGATTGGCATTCTAAAAACTCGGTTGTTAATTCGAATTTACACTAGCGCTACCCTTGCGAGCGTGTCAGCGAGTTGAACTAAAGATTTTGACAGATAAAGTATGATATGACGTGAGAAGTGGCATTTGGTAAGGTGATTCCTCCGTCACTTCGACGCTGTTTACAGAATGCAAAATCAAGGTCACTTTGAACCATAAGCGAAGTGACAGTGAATAGCTATGTGAGACGCGAGTTGTTGTTCGAATTTTACAGAATCGACGTACAGATGATGCCTGCAACTTCGATCGTGTGGAAATTTCTCACATTTTATCGAGATTAAAGCTATTCTCATTCAGGGCATCTTAGCCTTCCAGTCTTACCGGAAGCAGCGGAGTACTAGTGTTTTACATGGAGCGATCCCTAACAAAACCAGTGTTAGATTTTCTGGCTTGACTACTCGCAACGACAGTCAAAGATGTACAAATAACAGCCGGGATCAACGGTTTGATGTACTTTCCGAAGCACGGATCACACTGCCAACTTCCAAACTCCAGACTACTATCGAAGTCGATCTCCGGCCACAGTAGACTCGGGCTTGCGGACGGCGAGCAGGGGTAGCTTACCGTCCGGTAAGGACCAGGCCCGAATCGGCGGCGCGTCGTGTTCCCAGAGCCGGATTAACCCTGTCAGAAGCCCTAAGGCAATGGCATTCTCGAGGCCCCTTCTCTTTTAATTCTACTACTAAATTTGTATTTTGTGAGATAACAGTGAGGACCCTAAGTTCACACGCACATCAAATTCTCGTTCGAAGAAACATGTTTTCTTGGTGCGTGCACTGGGCCTGGGCCCCTAGTTGATGCGGGGCCTCTAGGCAGTTGCCTACTCCGCCTAATGGTTAATCCGGCCCTGCGTGTTCCACGCGCGCCTCAAAGAGTCGTCAGCACTAGTGATGATGGGGCTCCATAAGGCCATTGCCTGCCAGAGTTGCGGGTATGTTCTAACGAGATGCTGCGGCCTCGGAACGTAAGAGCAGCTGCTACTGAGAAATGTCTTATAAAAAAACCAATAGCAATTTTTGCCCCTGTGACAATCTATATAATAAAAATGAATCGCTAAATGTGTTGCTAAGCGCAAAATACGAAAACGGCTGGACAGATTTGGCTGATTCTTTTTTGTTGTGTTTGGTTTTGTCAGGAGAAGGTTCCTATGAAAAAAAAAGATAAAAACAGTAGGAAAGGTCTCAAGGGTAGAGGTAGAGTATTGGTAGGGTAAGGTAGGGTAGGGGTAGAGTAAGGTATGGGTAGAGTATCGGTAGGATAGGGGTAGGATACCACGCGAACGAAGTCGTGACAGGTCAGCTAGTATGTTATAAAAATCAGTCTACTTTCCAAAATTTCCCAAAACTGACAAATTCCTTCAAATATCAGGTAAACAGGAGTACTCGTCCCGTACCCTGGGCGCGACGTGGGGTATCATCAGCGCGGTGATGGTGCCTATCGTCATTGTCCTCATCTGCATCGCCTGGAGGCTGCTGCTGAGGAAGAAGGCAGAGGAGAAGGAGGAGAATGACTTCTTGACTATCAAGTAAGTGATAAAAACAGTTTTTTTTTTTAAATACAGATCGGGTTCTCTTTACTTATATCAGGAGTTTTAATTAATTGCAGTAGACTGACAGTTTCTGAGTTGTCAGATAATAACGACTACGTACTAATAGTGATGTAACTAAATTAATCGATTCAGGAATAAAATCGAATAACAATTTAAACATTTTTTTAATAATATTGTGAAAAAATAACAAGAAGTAAAATGTGATAAGAAAGGGGCGTGAAAAATAAAATGAATAGATCATGATAATATTTTTTTTTTGCGATAGGCCCATTCCAACGGGGTTTAGGTCAGTCTTTTTAATAGTAATCGCGCGCAATTTACTAAAATATTTATCACATGAAACAATTTGCAAAAGAGTGGCTTTTATCATGCCTGCTTAGATATTTAAAAAAATAATAGATTTACTTATAATAAAATCTAATTACTACTTAAAAATAAATGATAATAGTATAAATTTTATCATTTATTTATATGTCAACGATTAAAAATTGCTCATTTTCATTTTAGGTTAAATAGTTTTTTTTATCAGGTCATTATTTTAGTAAGTAAGTGACATTAGCTAATGTCAGCTTACTGCATCGAATTAAAAGTCCTGTGTATAGTAATCCTGTGGTACCTATAGATTACGTCTAATAGTAAGCGATAGATAACGTCTACGATGGAATGAGTGAGCCCAGAAGATGTCTGCTCAAAGGTTGTCGGGTCATATGTGGCAGAGAGCACTAATGCCGGGAGAGAGTTCCACACCTTGGCTGTGCGCGCTAGATCTAAAATAAGTCTTATCATTTGGAACTTTTAGTTATTATCAACTTAATAGATTCAGTAATCAATGTCAAATAATGTAGTCTTAAAATAGTTATTTTCAAATTCTGTTACCTACGTACATGATGTAACACTGTACAAATTTTCTCGTATAACATTCCTTCTCGGACAAGGAATGGGGTGTCCTTATCGCAAACCAACCAAATCCAAAGCAAAATTTAACGAAATTAACGTGAAAATCAATTAGTCCTATCATTTAGTCGTAACTCAGTCTTATCCACATTGACTTAAGAGTAAGGTCGTACATATTTGAAGTTACGAAAGAAGCAAGCTGTATCCGTCATGACTAGGGACTGTTCTTAAAATGGGGAAAAAAAAAATAACATAGTGGACATGAACTGCAATTTCTAGAACCAACAATCAGTCCATCCGACACTTAATCATCCTAATGTATTTAGGCTCGGTTCCTCATACAGACTATGTTCCAGTCACAATATTGGGGCATTAGTAGGCTAGTTATGTAGCCAGAATTATTTTATAAAGTTCACTGTCTAAATCCTTGTCTTTAAATACTTTCAGACCATTGGACCCAGAAGAGTCTCTCAGAATTAACTCGGACGATGAGAGTATACCTTACAAGAAGGATACGACAGACGATACTCCTGAGCCGACAGAACCCGTGAAGGTTGCCGAGTCACCAGAACAGTACCCATATGGTACTCCTTACGACCAACAGCAGAGTAGGTCACAAGTACGACCTTATCCAGGAGAGACAGAAATCAATTAAATTAGATTCCAAAATGGCGGCGGTGACATAAGACATTTTAATACTTGACAGCCCTAAAAGACCAAATGTCAAAGTAAAAATAGAACGGTCCAGAAAAAATAAAGTTCAAAATTTGACGTTGCCGCTCTATGGTTGTTTAAAAAATAGTTTCAATGTATTTATTGCCATTTTGGGAAATGGTATTTAAAAATACATAGGCATATAAGTTTAGTTCTTAATTACTTTAACGTAGTGAACATTTGTAAGTTTTATATTGAATACAAAGTAGTATGAATATTTTATGTACAAAATAGTGTGTAACTGCCTTTCAAAACTGCAATAGGTACAATAAATAAGATCAGTAGATAACTGATCTTGGTTTATTCTGAAATTCATCTCATCCCTCATCATAACATAGTTTTAATCTGTCAAAAACTATTGAGGGTTTACTTACAACAAAACATTTAAAAACCGGTACCTAATTAGAATTCATGAATAATCCCACCATTGACATATCTAGATATAGTTTTTATTTTATGTTTAGGTGTAACATGACAACAATACATACAAATACATTGTTTTTGTCTTTTTTAGTGCCATTTAACACGTTTTTTTTTGTTATTCACCTAAGTGTACATTTTAATTTGTACTTTGCCCTGTAATTTTATTAAATAAAAAATATTTAGTACTTAGATTGTGTTATTATTTGTTTCACTGTCGTCGTATGGGATTAAACATTGACAGTCCTGACAATCGAGTGGGAACAACTCATACACTCAAAAAAGTAAAAACTACACGCAGGCAGCCTATTTGTTATAAAATTTTTTCACCATCATTTATGCCAGTTTTTTTTTAATGTGAAATTTTATTAATAATTTAATATTTCATGTATTTATTGATGCTACAGAGGCTCACTTGTTAGTAACTCTTAAGTCTACGGGTTGGTAAAATACACAATTCAAAACATAATCGTCACAAGTTCTAGCGACAGGTTGTCGTACGACGCACCAAGATATTCATACAACGATTCATAATCAGCGATTCGTACAGAGCCTTAGTATAAATTGGCAATAGTAGGTACAGTGCGTTTCGACGTCTTAATTGTCAAATCGAACCGTTTGGGTAGAGTGAATAAAACCAGTATTTATTAAATTATTTATTTACAAATATGGAGCGAAACAAAACTAGTCCCCTTTCCCTATTTTGGTGGACAAACGGGAGCCTATCATCAAAAGTAAAATAAAATAAAGTTTTAATAATTTTGAGATGACTTCTGGGCCTTAGCGCCATGCATTCTCTTTACTTTCAGGCATATTGGTGCCAAAAATGAAAATAAGAGAGAAAAGTAATTATGAAAAAAATATTATATATTAAAAAAATAACTAATTATGACTTTAAATAATTATATATTATACCTATTTAAAGATGTAAGACTCGGTTAAACAAACTAAAATAAACCGTTATTATTTTTTGCCATTAAGTTTTCTTTGCAAAGCGTACTTTTTGAGTGACATTTAACAGAAAAAGATCATTGGATTTCCTATTAGCATTTGAAACGTTACTACTTACTATCGTTATTGGACAACTATCGCTTTGTCTGTTTCACACTCATCTACAAGTTTGGTGCATGTGAAAGAAACAAAGGGATAGTTCTGAAAACGAAAAAAATATTTCAAACTCGTACTAAGCCCACTGATAACGATTTCAAATTCCATTGGAGCTACCTCATATTCTGTTCAATAATGAGGCGGTCATATTCTTTAAAATTGCGTGAAAGCGAACATAGTTGAAGTACTGCAAAATCTTGGTAGCACCAACAGCACTCTGATACCGTTATAACAACGTGTAACGGAAACCCCATATCTATCCAAAAGGACTGAAGACAACATCTGGTATGGAGTCTCTATGCAAAGTTTCAGCTCAAAATAAGTGACTCACAGAATTGACCCCAAATTATTGGTTTCATAATTATGTTTCTTGAATAACAGTAATAACAAACGTGTCACAGCACTATGAGGGTCATCACTTTCACGTCACTTGCCAATAAAATGATAATCTCTTCGTTCTTCTTAATTTGAAAAATTCGGTCTCTGGTATCAATGTATTGAAATTTCTAATAAGCTCCACACATGTAGACATAGGATTACAAAACCCTTTAAATTACACGTTGCATATAGTGCTTTACGCAAGTAGTTTATCCACAGGGAGACGATATACAAGTTCTGGTTATAAGCTTTGAATAGTGTAATCTTAGCCTCTACACTACTACGGGCGCACTGCATCGGTGGCCTACTGATCGCAAGCTCGACTGCTGAGCAAGAGGTCTAGGGTTCGATTCCCGGGTCGGGCAAAGTGTTATTGGGTTTTTTTAATTTTTGTTTTAAATTTGGAAGTTGGTAGTGTGATAACTCCCGTGCCTCAGCACGTTAAGCCGTTGGTCCTGCGCCTGATCTTTCTCCGGTCGGATCGGATTGCCGCCCCATCGAGCTATGAGAGTAAGTAAAGGAACAGAGAACGCAGTTCTGTACCTGCGCACATACTGGTGCACTACAAATGGGTGAATTTCCCAAATGACTTATTTTTTTGTCTTCGGTGAAATTTGTATTTGAAAAAAAGAATATTGTTCTAAATTATTTTTTTTAGTAATCAATAGGTAGTTATTGGGTTGTGGCAAAAATATAATTTGCCTAGGACTATTACAAAGGTAGAAATAAATACATAAACCTCTATTTTTTTCAAATCGGTGCTGTCCCTCTACTTTTTTTACAAACAAAACAGCTTATACACTAATAAAAATAAGTAAGTTAAGTATATAACTTATTCTATTTCATAGAATATTAGTTTTGTTATTAATATATAGCATATTTTAATACATAATTAACGATTATTATTACTGAGAGGCACAAACGTATTGGTCCTGAAAAATGTTCTCATATCGCTGGACAAAAGTAATTTAAATGTAACTTTACATCGACGAGTCCGACAGCGTCTCCACCCCAATTGTATTTCCCTCGTTGGTGTGTGCTAGTGCGTAGTCAGGATGGACGTGTGTGAAATCGCTGCATATTCCCGCCAATAACATAAGTACGCCATTTAAGTTGCTCCCGGACAATTATTTTATATTATCGGTGGTTTCATTTTTCTAGTGTAATGAGTAGTTTTATTATTGTTGTTTGGTTCTAACAGAGGTAGTAAGTGAATTAGCTTCATTGTCTGTTATTGAATTTATCGTAGATATTATGCATTTTTTCTAATTTTCCAAAAACTGTGTTATTTCTCACGTCGCTGTTCTCATATCACTGTAATCGGTGGTCTTTATTACCACCGATGTGATAATTTACACCGAAATGATAAGAAAAAATCAATCGGTGTCTTATATCTAATATCGGTGTTTTGATTCATGATCAACGCACAGATTTGTCACATCGGTGGATTGCTTTATCATATCGGTAGATCATTTTATCATCTCGGTGAGTCGTTTTATCATATCGGTAGATCCCATCCATGTCATTTCGTTAAGTTTACAAAGAAACAATGGAACATACAAACATACAGACACATACATACTTACCTAAATAGACTGCCAAAATCATTACCACGATACCACTGGGTAGTAGAAGCTGTATAAATGTATCATTAGGGGAGGTCTGTATTCGGTAATGTACGTCTATAGGCTGAGATGATGATGATGGTGAGGTGGAGCAATTGAACGCATTGAAGGTTTCTCTAGAAATTATTTTTTAGTTAAAAAAATATTAAATAGGTACATAATAATAAATAACAAAATAATAAATAGATAAAAAGAAAACATAGTAATTAGCTGGATCGTCCACAGTAATAAATGTGTATTGTGCAATAACAAAATAATAAATAGATGAAAAGAAAACATAATAAAAAAACTTTTTACCAAAAAATTAAACCGACTCCCAAAAAACACTGCAAAGTGAAAAATAACTTTAATTTCGGTAGTCGGTGTCTTTAGTTTTGTATTTTCGTTTTTGGCACCGACTTCCGAAATTAAAGTTATTTTTCACTTTGCAGTGTTTTTTGCGAGTCGGTTTAATTTTTTGGTAAAAAGTTTTTATTTCACTCTTTTTAGTTGGTCTATTTTTAATTTACCTAGTTACAAGAGTCTAATTATCAACTACTTATAACCTTTTACAAAATATTGCTTTTCCCAATGCTGGGCCGTTAATTGTTGAGGAGTTCTCCTGGTACTTCACCATCAGCTCTACATCACCATATGTATTGTGACGAGCATAAAGTGCGTAACATCCATATTCAAGTAATCGAATCGCAATCCACTCAATACTTATTATTGAGTAGTTTCGGCGGCCATCTGTGGTCTTCATCATCAGTTCTACTTCCTCAAATGGTACTTTTTGAGAGCAACTGCACAAGTTACTATGATAAATACCCAAAACGACATAGGTGTGCCTATAATATTTGAAGAGTTCCCTCGATTTCTCCAGGATCCCATCATCAGATCCTGACGTTTATGAAAATGGGACCAATATAGAAGTATACCCTTTCAATCAAAAAAAGAATTTTCCAAATCGGTTCAGCCGTCTTCGAGTAATCGATGATCATACATTAAAAAAATATATATATATATATTATATATATTATATTATATAAAGCTAAATTACCACTCACTGACTGACTGACTCACTCATTGACATAATTGTTCTCCCAGATGGTGGATGGGGAGGTGGGTATATTTTGACAGATTCGTAAACAAGTAACTCTCAAACCTACGGGAAAAGTGCCAAACCTCCCCTTTTCACCCCCCTTCTCCCCCCTCCCTATCGTATCTCGGAAACTACGAGACCCGTATTTTTTGTTTTTTACGGATTCGTATAGAGGAGGCTCGGTAAAGTAAAAACCATTTTTCAAAGTCCCCCCCCCCGCCCCCCTTCTCCCCCCTTTAGGCGGATCTCGGAATCTAAGAGACTTGGAACATTTTTTTTTTCAGATTCATTTAGAGGGGCAATGCTTTAGTCGAAATACTTGTGCAACCCCCCCCCCCCCATCACCCCGCCCCCTCTTTTTTTTTTTTTTTTTTTTTTCACAAGCTCGCGAGGTGCTTGCACCTCGCGCAACACGCAAATACCAATTTCTTTTTTCACAAGCATGCGAGGTGCTTGCACCTCGCGCAACACGCAAATACTAGTTATATTATATAAAGCTAAATTACCACTCACTGACTGACTGACTCACTCATTGACATAATTGTTCTCCCAGATGGTGGATGGGGAGGTGGGTATATTTTGACAGATTCGTAAACAAGTAACTCTCAAACCTACGGGAAAAGTGCCAAACCTCCCCTTTTCACCCCCCTTCTCCCCCCTCCCTATCGTATCTCGGAAACTACGAGACCCGTATTTTTTGTTTTTTACGGATTCGTATAGAGGAGGCTCGGTAAAGTAAAAACCATTTTTCAAAGTCCCCCCCCCCGCCCCCCTTCTCCCCCCTTTAGGCGGATCTCGGAATCTAAGAGACTTGGAACATTTTTTTTTTCAGATTCATTTAGAGGGGCAATGCTTTAGTCGAAATACTTGTGCAACCCCCCCCCCCCATCACCCCGCCCCCTCTTTTTTTTTTTTTTTTTTTTTTCACAAGCTCGCGAGGTGCTTGCACCTCGCGCAACACGCAAATACCAATTTCTTTTTTCACAAGCATGCGAGGTGCTTGCACCTCGCGCAACACGCAAATACTAGTTATATTATATAAAGCTAAATTACCACTCACTGACTGACTGACTCACTCATTGACATAATTGTTCTCCCAGATGGTGGATGGGGAGGTGGGTATATTTTGACAGATTCGTAAACAAGTAACTCTCAAACCTACGGGAAAAGTGCCAAACCTCCCCTTTTCACCCCCCTTCTCCCCCCTCCCTATCGTATCTCGGAAACTACGAGACCCGTATTTTTTGTTTTTTACGGATTCGTATAGAGGAGGCTCGGTAAAGTAAAAACCATTTTTCAAAGTCCCCCCCCCGCCCCCCTTCTCCCCCCTTTAGGCGGATCTCGGAATCTAAGAGACTTGGAACATTTTTTTTTTCAGATTCATTTAGAGGGGCAATGCTTTAGTCGAAATACTTGTGCAACCCCCCCCCCCCCCATCACCCCGCCCCCTCTTTTTTTTTTTTTTTTTTTTTTCACAAGCTCGAGAGGTGCTTGCACCTCGCGCAACACGCAAATACCAATTTCTTTTTTCACAAGCACGCGAGGTGCTTGCACCTCGCGCAACACGCAAATACTAGTTATATTATATAAAGCTAAATTACCACTCACTGACTGACTGACTCACTCATTGACATAATTGTTCTCCCAGATGGTGGATGGGGAGGTGGGTATATTTTGACAGATTCGTAAACAAGTAACTCTGAAACCTACGGGAAAAGTGCCAAACCTCCCCTTGTCCCCCCCTTCTCCCCCCCCCCTATCGTATCTCGGAAACTACGACACCCGTATTTTTTTCTTTTTACGGATTCGTATAGAGGAGGCTCGGTAAAGTAAAAACAATTTTTCACCGCCCCCCTTCTCCCCCCCTTTAGGCGGATCTCGGAAATTAAGAGACTTGGAAAATTTTTTTTTTCAAATTCGTTTAGAGGGGCAATGCTTTAGTCGAAATGCTTCTGCAACCCCCCCCCCCTATCACCCCCCCCTTTTTTTTTTTTTTTTTTTTCACAAGCACGCGAGGTGCTTGCACCTCGCGCAACACGCAAATACTAAACCCCCCATCTCCCCCCATCACCCCCCCCCCAGTTTTTTTTTTTCACAAGCACGCGAGGTGCTTGCACCTCGCGCAACACGCAAATACCAATTTCTTTTTTCACAAGCACGCGAGGTGCTTGCACCTCGCGCAACACGCAAATACTAAACCCCCCCATCACCCCCCCCCCCCTTTTTTTTTTTTTTTCACAAGCACGCGAGGTGCTTGCACCTCGCGCAACACGCAAATACTAGTTATACTATATAAAGCTAAATTACCACTCACTGACTCACTGACATAATTGTTCTCCCAGATGGTGGATGGGGAGGTGGGTATATTTTGACAGATTCGTAAACAAGTAACTCTGAAACCTACGGGAAAAGTGCCAAACCTCCCCTTTTCCCCCCCCTTCTCCCCCCTCCCTATCGTATCTCGGAAACTACGAGACCCGTATTTTTTTTTTTTACGGATTCGTATAGAGGAGGCTCGGTAAAGTAAAAACCATTTTTCAAAGTCCCCCCCCGCCCCCCTTCTCCCCTCCCTTTAGGCGGATCTCGGAATCTAAGAGACTTGGAACATTTTTTTTTTCAGATTCATTTAGAGGGGCAATGCTTTAGTCGAAATACTTGTGCAACCCCCCCCCCCCCATCACCCCCCCCCTCTTTTCTTTCTTTTTTTTTTCACAAGCTCGCGAGGTGCTTGCACCTCGCGCAACACGCAAATACTTGATTTAGAGGGGCAATGCTTTAGTTTTCTTCACAAGCACGCGAGGTGCTTGCACCTCGCGCAACACGCAAATACTAGTTATACTATATAAAGCTAAATTACCACTCACTGACTCACTGACATAATTGTTCTCCCAGATGGTGGATGGGGAGGTGGGTATATTTTGACAGATTCGTAAACAAGTAACTCTCAAACCTACGGGAAAAGTGCCAAACCTCCCCTTTTCACCCCCCTTCTCCCCCCTCCCTATCGTATCTCGGAAACTACGAGACCCGTATTTTTTTCTTTTTACGGATTCGTATAGAGGAGGCTCGGTAAAGTAAAAACCATTTTTCAAAGTCCCCCCCCCGCCCCCCTTCTCCCCCCCTTTAGGCGGATCTCGGAATCTAAGAGACTTGGAACATTTTTTTTTTCAGATTCATTTAGAGGGGCAATGCTTTAGTCGAAATACTTGTGCAACCCCCACCCCCCATCACCCCCCCCCCCCTCTTTTTTTTTTTTTTTTTTTCACAAGCTCGCGAGGTGCTTGCACCTCGCGCAACACGCAAATACTTGATTTAGAGGGCCAATGCTTTAGTTTTTTTCACAAGCACGCGAGGTGCTTGCACCTCGCGCAACACGCAAATACTAGTTATACTATATAAAGCTAAATTACCACTCACTGACTCACTGACATAATTGTTCTCCCAGATGGTGGATGGGGAGGTGGGTATATTTTGACAGATTCGTAAACAAGTAACTCTGAAACCTACGGGAAAAGTGCCAAACCTCCCCTTTTCCCCCCCCTTCTCCCCCCTCCCTATCGTATCTCGGAAACTACGAGACCCGTATTTTTTTTTTTACGGATTCGTGTAGAGGAGGCTCGGTAAAGTAAAAACCATTTTTCAAAGTTTCCCCCCGCCCCCCTTTTCACCCCCTTTAGGCGGATCTCGGAAATTAAGAGACTTGGAACATTTTTTTTTCAGATTCATTTAGAGGGGCAATGCTTTAGTCGAAATACTTGTGCAACCCCCCTCCCCATCTCCCCCCCATCACCCACCCCTTTTTTTTTTTTTTTTTTTCACAAGCACGCGAGGTGCTTGCACCTCGCGCAACACGCAAATACTTGATTTAGAGGGGCAATGCTTTAGTTTTTTTCACAAGCACGCGAGGTGCTTGCACCTCGCGCAACACGCAAATACTAGTTATACTATATAAAGCTAAATTACCACTCACTGACTCACTCATTGACATAATTGTTCTCCCAGATGGTGGATGGGGAGGTGGGTATATTTTGACAGATTCGTAAACAAGTAACTCTCAAACCTACGGGAAAAGTGCCAAACCCCCCCTTTTCCCCCCCCTTCTCCCCCCCCCCCCCTATCGTATCTCGGAAACTACGAGACCAGTATTTTTTTCTTTTTACGGATTCGTATAGAGGAGGCTCGGTAAAGTAAAAACCATTTTTCAAAGTCCCCCCTCCCCGCCCCCCTTCTCCCCCCCTTTAGGCGGATCTCGGAATCTAAGAGACTTGGAACATTTTTTTTTTCAGATTCATTTAGAGGGGCAATGCTTTAGTCGAAATACTTGTGCAACCCCCCCCCCCATCACCCCCCCCCCCTCTTTTTTTTTCACAAGCACGCGAGGTGCTTGCACCTCGCGCAACACGCAAATACTTGATTTAGAGGGGCAATGCTTTAGTTTTTTTCACAAGCACGCGAGGTGCTTGCACCTCGCGCAACACGCAAATACTAGTATATATATACGCGTCGAATTGATAACCTCCTCTTTTTGTCGTCGGTTGAAAAAGAAAACATAGTAATTAGCTGGATCGTCCACAGTAATAAATGTGTATTGTGCAATTTTAACCTTAGATATAAGATTTTTGATTTTTTTTATACTTCATTGTAATAAAGACAATGATAATAAAAATAAACATTCTTTTATTTTAATTCTAAGTACCTGTAGTAAATATAATAAAATAGGTACATAATTTCAAAAAATATATTTTAATTGGATTTCTAAGAAATCAGTTCTCTTTGGATGTGATCTACTTACATAAGACCCTAAGTTCAGGTCTTCAGTTCTAAGTCACCCTTGTAAAAATATATAGGTACCTACTAACTATTTCCTTTTTTATGTTCAACGGTGGATAGATTATCATATCGCTGGATATGTACATCATTTCAGTGGAGTAACTTATCATATCGGTGTACAGAAAAAATAATCGGTGCCGGTTTGTCATATCGGTGGAAACCAGAATTCAAACTGAATTTTCTCCTTGGTCTTAAATGATACGTTGATGATATTAAATTTGGGGATATTTGATATCCCAAAGATTACATAAAACTTGAAAAATATACAAAAAAAATATAATTGAAAAAGTTCACCGATATGATAAAAAAATGGCATTTGTTGAAATTCACCCAAATATCTCTTGGCAGATGGCTAATAAATTATGAAATTGGCCGCCGTGGCTAAAATCGGTCAGGAGGACCATTATTATTCCATTTACTATTTATGAAAGCATTATAGTACTGTTATCATCTTTAAAATTCAAGTGTGATGTGATAGTATTATCAGAATGTTGGCTAAACGATAATATTAATATTCCATTACTTCAGGGTTACTTAGCCTATTTTTCGAAAAAAAGCCTCAATAAAAACGATGGACTAGTAATTTACGTTAATTCTGACTTGCAACATACTGTTACAGAGCCGGAGTTTATAGATGCAAATTGCCTTGTCTGCAAACTCACTGATATCATAATTATTGCAGTCTACAGGTCTCCTTCATTTCGCCAAATAGATAACTTTTTAAATAGTCTTGATACTGTGTTGGCTTCGATATCCTCCTTTAGAAATATATTCCTAGTAGGAGACATTAACATAAACATTAGCCCTACTAATAATGATCCAAATTATCATGGTTACATGAATTTGACTGCAACACACGGCCTCTTGCCGGCCTATACTACCCCTACTAGAGAAAAAAATTGTTTAGATCATGTCATGATTAAAGTAGTAAAATCAGTATCATCTTTTATTCTAGATAGCCATATTACCGACCACAAGCCTGTACTCGTTTGTATAAAAAATATAAAAAAGCCGCAAACAACAAAATTTTTCTCGAAAGTGGATCTGGCTAAAGTAATTTCAGAAATTGCAGTTACCGATTTCAGTTCCATCTTATTATCTTCGGATCCTAACTGGGCTACTGAATTTCTGATTAATACTATCATATCTATTATAAATAAGTACTCTTCAATTCATTCCATTCCATCTAAGCTAAGAATAAACAAACCCTGGATCACTCCAGGGTTACTAAGATGCATAAGAAATAGGGATAACATGCAAAGAAAACATAAAATGACACCAGATAATTATATACTAAAAGTAACTTATAGTTATAGAAATTTTTGCAATAAACTTTACACAGGTTAAAATGTAATTATCAAAAACTTGAGCTGCAAAAAGCCAAAAACGACCCTAAAATGACCTGGAACGTAATAAACACCATAATAAACAAACAAAAAGATAAAACCACCACGATAGAGATATATAATATATAGACTTGCAATCAAGGTTGGACATAGACTACTATCTATGTCCAACCTTGATTGCAAGTCTTCTTTGAATTTAGTAAACAATTATTTTGCTAATGTAGGCAAGGAGCTCGCAGCTAAGCTAACAAACACTAGTACAAAATATGAATCATATTTCAGGGATGATGCACAGGTGAATTCAATTGTCCTTCTTTCTCCCGATTATGCTGAAAATGAGAATATTCTAATGAGTCTTCGATCTGATTCTGCTCCGGGATGGGATGGGTACGCGGATGACAGCACAGTCTCAGAGAGATACTTATCCAGTTCTAGAGCTGACAGGGACGAAATTGCCACTCTCAGAAAGGCCATGGTAGAGCGCATAAATTTGACCTTAAATCTCGTTTCCCAATGGGGTGACGAGAATCTGGTCAAATTCAATGCTCTGAAAACACAGGCTTGTCTTTTCAGCGCTAAAAGGAGCCCTTTCGAATTGACCCCTACTTTCCGAAGTACATCTGTGCCAGTTACCAGTCGCCTGGAGCTTTTGGGCATGGAGTTGACGTCAGACCTCAACTTCGGCTCAACCATCGAGTCCAGAGCTCAGACTGCAGCAAAAAAGCTGGGAATCCTACACAAGGTGAGGCGGTACTTCACGCCTGGACAGCTTCTAAATCTGTATACAGCACAGGTCCGTTCTTGCGTGGAGTATTGCAGCCACTTGTGGGATGGCTCTGCAAAGTACCAGCTTGCTGCATTGGACTCGATCGAGCGCAGAGCTAAAAGGCTTATAGGCGACGAGGTGCTGGTGGACAAGCTTCATAGCCTGGCTCATCGGCGAGCCGTTGCTTGCCTGTCGGTTTTCTACAGATTGTACTTCGGGGAGTGTGCGCAGGAGCTCCATGACCTGATTCCTCCATCTCCCTTTCACTACCGGTCTACCAGACGCACGGCTGGATACCACCCACACTTGGTTAATATAACGTCTTGTCGTACCAAGCGCTTCTCTTCCACATTTATTGTGCGCACAGCCAAGCTGTGGAATTCTCTGCCGGCTTCTGTGTTCCCTGCCACTTATGACCTTTCAGCCTTTAAAGCACGAGTAAATAGGCATCTTCTGGGCTCGCTCGTTCCATCGTAGACCTCATCTATCGCTTACCATCAGGCGAGATCGAGGTCAAGAGTGGGCCCATCATAATAAAAAAAAGGGATTGGTTCGAGGCTTATTAAAATGAGTAGGCAAACTCTTGTCTCGCTCATCATACACATATGTGGTCTGTGTATCTCTGAAGGAGTATTTCCGAGAGTTTTGAAGAAAGCAGTTGTTCATCCTATCCATAAGGGTGGAGACAGAGACAGTGTTCAATAATTATAGACCTATCTCGATCCTGCCAGCATTATCAAAGGTTCTAGAAAGGGTACTCAACAATCGTCTTATATCTTTCTTGGAAAAGCATAAAATTCTTTCTAAAAATCAATTTGGTTTTCGTAGAGGAAAGTTATGTGAAGATGCGTTTTCGGCCCTTATTAATGATGTTGTAAGGATACCTGATGAAAAATCTAAGAGCCTAGGCATATTTTTAGACCTATCTGAGGCATTTGACACTGTCTCTGTCCCTATCCTACTTATGAAATTAGAAAGGATTGGAGTAAGGGGACCCGCCCTTGCGATCTTCAAAAGCTACTTATCTGAACGAACCCAGTGTGTTAAAGTCGCTTCATATGTCAGTGATGAGTGTGTTGTAACCTTTGGGGCAAGGGCGGATCCAGCTTTGGCGCCAGGGGGGGGTCACATAGTCGTGGTCAAGTCACAAGTAGTTATAATTTAATTTTGATAATAATAGATACAAGTAAATAGTAGGTATTTTATCAATAAATATCAGTACTGTACTTAAAAATACCTACCCATATTTAAGTAACAAAATAAAATTTTTGTTACATCTTCTCCCGAAACGCGTTATCACTTCATCTACTTCAAAAGGTAGGTACGTTTTTATGGACGTGGTCAAGCCATTCCGTTTGGAAACTGTTAATTTTCAGCATCTTCAGAAAAGGGAAGCCTATGTTAACAAGTTGAATGAAGCTCTTAAGTCCTTGAATAATGAAAACGATGACCTGGAGACCATTTGGCAGTCCGTAACATCTGTTGTTACGGAAACAAGCTCTCAAATCTTGGGCCATAGAAATACTAATTTGGATGACTGGTTTCATGAGAATGACGATACAATTACAAGTGCACTAAGCGGTCACCGTCAGCTACTTAATATGCAGCACAATAATACTTGCGATAGAAACTTACACGAGCGAATCAAGGAAAGCACTTCAAAATTGAAAAGACTAACGAGAGATGAGAGAAGGCGATATTCTTATAGTGGATATAGACACACAACAGCTGAGTGCATTTTATAACGAGATTCGTAGAGTCATAGGTGCCAGGAAAAATGTAAACGTATCGTTAAAGTCACTAGATGGAGTATCTCTCGCCAACAAGGATGATATCTTGAAACGCTGGGCTCAATATTTTAATGACCTTCTGAATATAGATGCTCTGCTAATAGAACTTACATTAATTCCCTCCACCAAACTAAACCTAGGGATAAGGGAAGAGTTACTTGAACCTATTACTTTGAAGGAAGTCACAAGGGCCATAACGCAACAGCAGAATAAGAAAGCAGTAGGCGTAGATAATATCTGCGGCGAAATGCTGAAGTATGGAGCTGAGGAGTTACAACGGATCATGTGGAAACTGTTGTTGCGTATGTGGGCGGAAGATGTACCTAAGTGCTTTAAAATCTCTCGCATTTGCTCACTGTACAAAAACAAAGGAGATCGCTCTGACTGTAATTCGTACCGAGGCATTTTCCTTCTCTCCGTTCCAGGAAAAAAATTCGCCCGAATCCTTCTAAAGATTGCTGCCTTTATCCGAAGATAAAGATAAAGATAAAGCCTGTGAGGCCATCATCGCAATCTACCAGTTTATTGAGAAGAGCAGGGACCAAGGTCGACCATTGTTTTTTATTTTGTTGACCTTGAAAAGGCCTTTGACAGCGTTCCTCGTGAAGCTCTTTGGTTGTTTTGTTTGGTTGTTGGTTTGTTCAGTCTATACTGGGTTTTCCGGATAAATTTGTTAGACTTTTACGACTTTTACATGACATGTTGCGTTATAGTCAATGGTAAACAATCAGAATCTTTCTCAGTCACCTGTGGGGTCAAACAGGGATGTGTATTGGCAGTGGCACCAACTTTGTTCGCATTATATTTTTTATTGCTGTCCGTGAAGCCTTAAGGGATTTTACTGAAGGTATCTGCATTAAGTTTCGCAAATTCGCACGTATGGTGGTCTTTCAACCCTGCGAGACTAAAAGCGACTACGAATTTCAGTGGCACTTATAACTGAGATTATGTACGCCGACGATGTATGTTTCGTCACAGACTCCGCAAGTGGCCTTCAAAATCTTATGACCAAATTAAATTAAGCATGCATTAAGTTTGGGCTTAAAATTAATGTCAAAAACCGTAGTGATGGCAGGAGGAGCGCTATATGACAATGTACCACTTAATGTGTTTTGGAAACAATATATTAGGCCAAGTCCATAGATTCACATACCTTGGAAGCACTATTACGTCAAAGTGTGACTTAGACGCAGAGGTAAACAATAGAATAGGAGCTGCTGCTGCTGCTTTTGGTGAAATGCTTTTCTTCCTTCTTCCTTCATGCTGCGCTTTTCTTCCACATTTATTGTACGTACATCCAAGCTGTGGAACTCTCTGCCGGTTTCTGTGTTCCCTACCACTTATGACCTTTCAGCCTTTAAAGCAAGAGTGAATAGGCATCTTCTGGGCTCACTCGTTCCATCGTAGACCTCATCTATCGCTTACCATCAGGCGAGATTGAGGTTAAGAGTGGGCGCATCACGAATAAAAAATAAAGCGATCTTAAGTTTTCCGTTCGCATAACATCAAGCTATCCACCAAAATATAAGTGTATATAGTTATTGTGCTCCGAATTTTTTTGTATTCGTCCGAAATATGGTTCCTGTACCCATTTCATTTCATTCGCGCTTTCGACAAGTATCACTTAAAGTATCTGCGAGATATATTGAACATCCGGTGACAAGATCGTGTCCGAAATACGAATGTTCTTCGTCGTGCAAACGTCGGAGGTATCGAGACTTACCCGTGATGCCTCACGAGTAGGTCTCAATACCTCCAACGTTTGCAGCTGCGCTGGAGTGAACATGTGTCACGATTGTCGGATCTAATGTATGTATGTAGTATGTATGATCGAATGTAGGACTAAACTCATCTTCTTCTCAAGACTCAAATATGGCAAACGTCAACAGGGTGGACAATATCTAAGATGTAAGGATGTTCTGAAAAGGCAAATGAAAAGATGCAAGATCGAACCATCTCAGTGGGAGTACAAAGCAGGTCAACGTTTGTATTGGAGACGTCTCATTAATTTGCAAGTCTCTGATTTTGAATTGCTATGACGAACAGAGTTGGACATAAAACGAGACGAGTTGAAGGCCAGATCACCAACGGCCATACACTATCGTCGTGCGAACGGTGTGTTAACGTGACCCACATGCAACATGGTATTCTCAGCAAAATGTGGGTACGCCTGTCACCAATGAGCGCACCGTCGGAGAGCTGAACAACCAAGCTCTAATGAATAAAATAGCCATGACACAGTCGCCGAAGCCGAAATCGGCTAGGATGAACATCTACACCATCATGGACGTGGAGAAGTACCAGTCCGGTTAGACCTTCTCCAACCATTGAAGCTCTTAGCCATGATTTGATTTTTCGTAACGTAGAGAAAGATCTTTCTGCTGTCGCTACACTAACAGGTAGTGTAGCCATAAAACATAAATCTTAAAATCTTATATTAGGGTACATCTCAATATCGCAATTTAAAATAAGGTCAGAAATGTTTTATAATAAGGTCAGAAGTTTTTTAACTTAGTACTTTATTACTAAAGTTTAGTCGTTCCGATTGAGGTTAGATCTAGCAAGAGATTAGATCGACACAAAACGCGCGCCACCTCTGGCAGCCGTGGCGGTGCACGGTGGCGCAGAAAAATACAAATTTTCGATGCATTCGTTCCCGAATAATGCGTTTGCCATCGAACAAAGTCACAACAAAGATATTAAATCAATTAAATATTAAAAGTACTTCAATAAAATCTATGTTGTGACAAAAATATATAAAAACATTATGTTTAACAATTTTCATTAGCGGTTCCTCCTAGGTCTTGGACCCAGCCCAGGGGGGGTCATGACCCCCATGACCCCCCCCCTGGATCCGCCATTGCTTTGGGGTGCCTCAAGGCTCCATTTTGGGACCTACAATGTTCTTGGTTTATGTGAACAGTTTATGTGATCTAGCAGTTCCGAATTGTTCCATTTACACGTATGCGGATGATACGGCCCTACTTGTACGAGCTCAAAATTGGGACGAAGCCCGAGAGAGAGCAGAGTCAGTTCTTGGCATTGTGATGTCTTGGTTAACAGCGAATAGCTTGACTCTAAATGTGGAGAAAACCAAATATACCACATTTTCACTTAAATCGTCTTCTCAACCTGACGATACATTTTTAGTCAAAGCTCACAATTGTAGTACCTACTAGCCCAATATCGTGTTCCTGCTTTACCCTGACAAGAACAACTATTGTGAGATATCTTGGCATTTTAATAGATAACCTTATGTCATGGAAAGCCCAAATAAGTTCACTCACCGCAAGAGTTAGAAAGTTGATAACCGTATTTAAAAATCTGCGCTATCTTATTATATCTATTATTATCTTATTTATCTCTTATTATTATCTTATTTATCTCTTTGCCAGTCTGTGCTATCTTTTGGCATCACGGTCTGGGGCGGTGCTGTGAAGACAAGTATGATGCAACTGGAGAGGGCACAGAGAGCTGTCCTAAAGGTTAGGCTCTGACTTTTAAACATTTTCGGTTCAGTACCATAAAATTGTACAAAGAATGCCAGATCATGACTGTGCGACAGCTGTTTGTGATAATTTGTACGTTGCGCAAACATTCTTCTTTAAAGCTGGACCTCAATCTTCTGACAAAGCGTAGGACAACAATGTATGTCCTATAGAGAGACATAGAACAAAACTTGCAAAACGACATTTTAGGATTCTTGGCAGTCGTATTTACAACACGTTACTGTTAATAAGCAATGTAACATCTACCAGCTCAGTAAATTTAAATGTAAAAGGGAGGTCAGTAAATGGATTATTAGTCTTAATTATGAGGAGGTAGAACAAATACTATATCCGTAGGACGTACAAGTTACAACCAATACTTTGTCAGTTACATAAACAATTCAACACCCACCAGCATGTACACACATATCATACACATTCACACACAATCATACTCACTCATCCCAACACACACATATATAACACTGCACAGAAAGTTTAATTTTTTTTGTCTTCTGTAATTTGCATTATTATTTTAAATTTTTGCTTGTATGGAATCTTTATTACTGTTTATATTGCCTAATATGTGTACATAACTTAATTCCGAACATTTAATTAGTGTTAATAGTGCCAATTTTGAGAGCCCTGACACCCATAACACAAGTTTAATCTTAGCTTGGGTGTCAGTAGTATATAACTCAGTGTAAAGCTACAATTTATGAGATGAAATGTTTTGTTATTAGTGAGTAATGACTAACCACATGGAAATTGTAAACTGGAAATAAAAAATATTATTATTATATTACTACGGGCAAACCTGTGTGCCAACATATTACATCTAGCTGCTACAACTCTGCGCTCATGATCTATGTAGAATCTTTAATAACGGATCAGCCCGCACTTGATCTCGATTGATGAAGTCTACGATGGAAATAGCGAGACTCTTGCCTAAAGGTTGACGGGTCACATGTTGTAGGGAACATGGAAGCTTGCAGAGAGTTTCACACCTTGGCTGTGCGTACAATAAATGTAGAAGGGAAGCGTTTAGTACTTATGTACCACATATTAAAATTATGCATATATTAGCTTTCTTAAAATAAGCCTGGTAATGGTAAAAGAATGTAATACGCTAATGGACTGAAGCCAGTTTTATTAAAAACGTTGTACATGGCAACGCATACCATGTTGCTATGGTAACCCATGGCAAACATAAACATGTCCCGTTGACAGCGCGATTTAATAACTTGTGTATTGCATTATTCGTATAATAACATAGATGATACATATAAATGTATAATAAGTAAAATGGATCTTAAATTGATGGACAAGCTGCGTTTACTTAAAATAGACACCGAGCTACGTTCGCAAATAAAAATGAAACCAATGAGCAGGTATTATTTCATAACAGGTACGAACCCGGGTGAGCAATTCTACGTGTTTGCGTCCACTGCTGCCTGGCTCATTAGAAAAACTGGAAAAGAATTCGAACAACCAAACGAAGAAGACGATCCAAACAGTATCATTGCTACAATCCTTGATATCTTAAGAGAAAAAGAGATCGTTGTTGATTTTTCCTCTCACAAACTAAAGCAAGGCTACGGAGAACAAGTGTGCTATATTTTAAACGTTTTAGCAGACGAAGCTTTGAAAACAGAACAATTTGAATGGCAGCAGCCAGTTGTGGACATCCCAGAGCCTGAAGAAGCTGCAGACGACATAGACCAAGTGGAAGATGAGACCGAAATACTGCTAGACAAAGTTGAAGAGGAAATGGCTATATATTCGGGAGAGTCCGAAGAAGAATTTGATGTAGAAGAGAAAGAACCAAACCTTGTCAAGAAAGTCCACGATTGGGAAGCATGGAAATTAGAACTAGAAAGAGTAGCACCTGCGTTGAGATTAAAAATCTCAGCTGACGGCCGCGATTGGAGAGCAAGACATTCACAAATGAGGACGTACAGAGACGAGTTATTCGAAAGATACAAGACCACAGGTTCTCAGCTTAATAAGTTGCACGGTAATATAAGTTCGGTCATGGACAAGATTTCAGCGAGAGAGAATATTCTGAATGAACAGTTTGAGCCTTTGGTCCGAGAATACGGATCATTGCTGGATGAATTGAGCAAAGTTACTAATGAGTATAAGGATGTTAGCGTAGGAGTGACGGAGAGACAAGAAATACTAAACGAACTGACATCAAAAGTAGAAAATATAAAACAGAGAACGGAATCTAAGGGTTCTTCAATGAACGATAATTCTCCATTGGTGACAGCGAAGAAGGCAGTCGCGAATCTGAAGAAGGACATACAGGACATGGATTTCCAGATAATCGTATTACTGTGGCTATTAACAAGTAAAGAGAATCCGAATAGTAATAATTTGTTTACCAATGCAGAGTCTAAGATGATTGGTATTGAAACTTATTGAGCTGGTATACCATAACTATTAATCGTTAATTATTATTAAAATTCAACTATGACGCTGTTTACTTCTGTCTGTATCTTCTCGTCTTCTAAACGATTTAAATACTGTTGTCACTAATAGAAAAACCTATAATCGAGGAAGGTTTTATGTATTTTAAATTACAGAAGAGTCACCAGTAATATTTATATTTATATATACCCTATTACCGATCCTGATAGTATATCCGTAATATCTATGGCGTAAATAAATAAAACACATTACTTTTGTACACTTTTTTATTGTTGCAATATTCAAATATTACACAAAAATATTTAACTCTCAATACATTAATCTGCCAAAACCTTGGCTGTACATACGAACATTAGAGTACCATTTACATTGCTTAAATAAAATACTCAAAAATAATACATTCTTTGGCGAAACTTTTTCTAAACAAAATAGGTAACTTATTATGCTTACTGGATATCTAATTAAATGTAAAAAATATAGAGCTCATTTTAACTTAACAAATAAAGAAGTCTGTTATCATATTAAAATTTCATAATATTCGAAAGTGTTTCGATTTTTTTTTAATAATTAACTACGCAAATTAAAATAAAATGCAGCTAATATTATAACAGTATAAATAATAAGTAGGTTCAGTAGAAAAACATATTCCTGTTCCTAACACGTATTTTATAATAATTTTCAAAATAAATACCTAGGATAATAATATTTCTGTAAGCTTCTTTCATATTAATAAAGCCAGTTTATGAACTAAGATTTGTCATTAGGAACATATCCAAGTTTGACAGATTTTCAAAGTAGAAACGTAAAAAAAAAAACTAAATTCAATTTCTTAAATCATAAATTGGAGGTTAGTGTGTAAAATAACTTGTATTCATAGGTTGTATTTCATAATATTCACATTTATTTGGTATTACAAGGAACAAATTAAATTATAGGAATTTAAAAAATAATTATATCTACCTGTATAATTATGTTTTTATAAGATACAACAATATTACATGTGATAAAACAACAGCTTGCATTTATTTACTATACAACCCGGCTGATGCTGCCAATCGAATCTTATATACTAGTTCCCTTATGTATAAACACAGATTAAAGTTGCAACCAGTTTGCTCAGTTTTGCGCCTGAACAAAATATATACATATTTGTGTGGACGAAAAATAAATCAGCTTTGTTTTTCTGTATATTTTTTTTGGTAGTACGCATCTCCGAAACAACGGATTTTCAAGAAGCAATCACAGGTGGGCATAAGAAATATCGTAATCAAGTAAGTATGCTAAGTATAAACCCACAAAGTATATTCAAAGTTTAGTAAAGTAATTGTTTGGATCTGGTGATTATACTACAGAGAAGCTTCAGACTTACCACACATATTTAGAAGTTTACTTTAGGTATTACAATCCAATGCGCCTATCAATAAGGGGGCTTATTTAAGAATTTATAAACTAGATAGTGTTGTGTATTAACAACAGACAAAAAAATTACAACATTAGTTTTTGTTTATGCGAAACCTGAATATAGTTTGTTGTCAGAATAAGTAACTGAATCGATTCCAATAATTTTTACACCATGTTATATTTTGGAACAAAAATCTATAAAAAGTTTACAAGATGGACACCGGTCAATGGCGCCGGTGGAATACGGTCAAAATATCAAAAAAGACTGGTGACCATGTTTTAGTACAGACAACCAGGTTACATAACAAGCTTATAACTTGATTTTTTTAAGGATTCAGTTTTATAATTTTGTACATAGATTCTTTACACAAAAATACTACCCATGTTTCGTGTCTAACATAAATAAAAACTAATGTTGTATAATATAGAAGCCTTTTTAAAGGCGAGGTAAAAAACCAATAAAAATACTGTGTTCTTAAAGTAAAACGTAGTTGAGCTGTCTTTGTAAATACTTCAATAATTTGTTTGTTTGTTGTTGTTTGTCAAGGCTGCAAATAAATTTTTTTATGCGTACTTTTTTCTTTTGTTCATATTTTTGTTTTAAATTGGTGATTAGTACTTCGACTGGTTGTGATATGTGTATTTAAAGCAAAAATTGTTAATATTAATTGAAAAACTTATAATCTACTCTGGTGTATTCCGAGATCTAAATCTGTATTTTATAGTATACCTACAATCTGTATATTTATTTATAAGTTTAAGAGAGTGGCACATTTGTGTATCTTTACATATAACATAGACTTTAGAGACAATACAAAAGGAATGTAAAAATGAAATAAATTCACTGGATTCTGTAATCATTACCGATTAAATTACATTTCATAACAACTTCGAGCGGGGCTTATTACTCGTATCGAATGATACAGTGTATATCATAATAATCAATTTCAAAATAATAAAGCAAATAATCAATTTCAAAACTATGGTTATTATTTATTAAAAATATAAAACAATATTCTTATATATTCTTACGACGATACGTAATTAAAAATAATTAATTCACAGCATTTTGACAACATTGTAATGGTATATAAAATTGATCACTTATAATTATAATTACTAGTTTCTGAATCCCGCAATACATTTCCGACATTATTACAAATAGCTCAGAGATTATATTTGCTTATCAGTACATAATTATACTCCTTTTAGACATTCATATTCAAAAGTAAATATAAAATCTTAGGCCTTGTTCTGTCCTTAGATATTCAATATAATAAATTCATCGCCCTCTTATTCAGCAGGACTCATACAGCAATATTGCAAAAAATCAAATAGGATTATCTTAAACGAACGAACGAACATACAAAAATAACAGCAAATACACTATAGAAAATATTTTATTTACAGACGGTTAATTAAAATATTTGGAGTAATATTTGGAGTAGATATAAATATTTTAGCTATTAATTTCGTGCCACAATCCATTTACTTTCAATTTAAACTTATTTTAGTTTTGATAAATAAACCTAATCTATTATTTAAAATTAAACTCTTAATACCCAATTTAAAAAAAAATGCATTTTGGGGCATTTTGGGATGACATTTCAATACGCACATTACAGTGTATTTCTATCTCTTTCTGTCACTCAGAAGTAATAATAATAATAATATAATAAAAACTTTATTTCCCCTCACAAAAGAATGACTTACATATTTATACAAAGACTAGCTTCAGCCCGCGACTTCGTCCCCGTGGAAAAAAAATCCCCCGATTTTGAAACATTCTTCATTACTGCTCCGCTCCTATTGGTGTTAGCGTGATGATATATAGCCTATAGCCTTCCTCGATAAATGGGCTATCTAACACTGAAAGAATTTTTCAAATCAGAACGGTAGTTCCTGAGATTAGCGCGTTCAAGCAAACAAACAAACAAACAAACAAACAAACAAACAAACAAACTCTTCAGCTTTATAATATTAGTATAGATATTTTAAAGTAACACTTACAGTCAAAAAATTGTGGGGAGCTGGTGTCTGTTATAGGTGTAAACCTGTAGTACAGATCACCAGGTCCCAATCCCACAAAAACAGTTGTAGACAATGTTTAAAACATAGCGTGTGTATACACAACAATATAAACATTTTTTATGGAGCATTTTTTTTTAGTAAATATCATAGTGCCAACGAATTAGGAATGATACTAATTCGTTGCATAGTGCCTCTTTAAAGCGTGTTTGAGTGTGGATGTGATATATGTGTGGATGTGATATATGTGTGTGTGGATGTGATGTGCGTTTGTAAGTTTGGATGCATGGGTGAGCAGTCTGTGTACGTGGGAATTTTGTTTTTGTATGTTTTGATGTGTATTTTGTGATTGATACTATTGTAGAAGTAGTGTAGAAGATTTTCCGTAGTTGTGTAGTCTAGATTTTGCAGCCAGTCTCTCACCATCAACTTACATTTACTTTTAGGGAGGGGATATATAGGGTAAATACCAGGGGCGTGCATAGGATTATGACAGGGCATGCGGCGGAGTAAAAACACACAAAAACTTCTTCTTTTATAGATTTTTAGCATAGCCACAGCCACGCATCGTAGCATGGTGGCGATGCGTTGCTGTGGCTATGCTAAAAATCTATAAAAGAAGAAGTTTTTGTGAGTAATCGGTCACAAAAACTTCTTCTTTTATTGATTTTTAGCATAGCCACAGCCACGCATCGTAGCATGGTGGCGATGCGTGGCTGTGGCTATGCTAAAAATCTATAAAAGAAGAAGTTTTTGTGTGTTTTTACTCCGCCGCATGCCCTGCCATAATCCTATGCACGCGCCTGGTAAATACGCTAAACGTCGCCCCCCCCCCCCCCCCAATCTTCGGCCGTCTGTACGTTTTCAGCTTGCGTTCATTCAAAAGGTAATTAAGTGATAATTTTGCTACCTGAATTACAACCTTAGTTCATACTCTATACGTACAAACCGTTACTATTCGATTACGTCACTCGCTCTTCGCACACTGAACGTAAGTCGCGACTGCGCCGTTGAAGCGTCAAGTTTGCGTTAAAAGTAGGTTAACTGATGTGAATACCCATACTTCGGGAATTGATATTACTACGGTAAGACATTTCTTTATTTTTGTTTTGAGCTTTATTATCACGAAAGCGTTATTTTTACTATATTTTGAGATAGTTCTTTCAACGTTTTGCGTATTGTTTTAAAGGCAAAATAGGAGGCCGTCAATAGAGCGCCAGTTTTGACTTAAAACCCGATTCTCGGCCGTGGCCGACTTAAAGTAAATGCAGTTTGTTTTATAAATTCTAATTCTACCAATTCCATTGGTTTAACAAGAGAATTTGCAAAGCTTACAGTCAAAGAAATCTATTTTACGTTTAATTGCCAAATACCGGCCGGGGTGATATTAGTTGAATCTCGAGAAATAAGGTACACGAAATAGGGGCCGACATTAGAAATATTAAAGATCGTAATGTCGACCAGCCTCAAATTCGGACGCCACTATACAGGCTGATTACTTTTGTATATTTTCATTGATAGGGTGGTAGGTAGTCATTAATAATTTATTTATCAAACTTATTTTCTCAAATTTAAATATGTATTATGACAAGTATATTTTATTAATATTATTAAGAAGTTTAGTTTTAATGTAGGTATTGACAATATTGAAAACATATTTAGGTAGCTAATTATGGTTTGGGAATTTGGGATATAAATATAAATTGCTCTTTGGAACTTGCTATCTATGAAACCCTTGTTTATTAGCTTAAAAAATATCTTTGAAGTTTACTTACTTTCATTGATTCATTAACCTGCACGTGACAAAAAGCTCGTTCGTTTGCACTTAATGCTTTTAATTTAAGGTACTACAATGAGAGAGCAGGTAGATGCAAGGCCTTCGCGAAAGCAAAGAGCGGATGCGGTTACGATCGCAATAAAATAAAAGAAGCTCTTGGGGCAATAGGTAATGGGATGTCCATTCGTGCATTAAACTATTTGGCGTCCCACGAACAACGTTACAAGTATTTTAGTAATAAACAAATACAATTACAAATGTATACTTAGTGTGATATTAGACTCCTGTCAAAATAAATCATATTAATAATATTTGTCAGTCTTAATTTAAAACACCCTATACCCGGCCGACATTTGGGGAAAACGCGACCGACCATGGGCCGTGAATGGCCGACTTTAGGGTTTTTTCGTTCTCGACTCATCTAAACCTTAAAACTTTTTTCTTTTAATAGAAATGTCAACCGTATGCCTATAAACATGAAATAGATATATGAAAATATCCAAAATCGCATCAGAAGCTATCCTTCGTTGCAAACTGATGGCGCCAGAGCGATCCCCAGTCAGAAAATCCGTTAGGGGGCCGACTTTTGGCGTATTTACCCTAGTCAAAACTTTGTTTATTTTATTATATAATTTACAGCTTTGATAGCTAAAAACACGATGGGCAAAACGTGTTTTGAATGAGGGGTTATTGCACAATTCACTAAAGCGAGATTTCAATATAGACTGTGATGTTATGATTATATGTATAAGTTTATGATCATGTTCGGTTGTTAAATCTTATGGTGCACGGAATCATATACTATGCGTTACAAATGCTAATAGGAATGTCAATGACCTCTATCTGTCAAATGTCACTTGATAATAAATGGTTAGAAATCTCATTTTGTTTATTTTACTTTGTTTAATTGAGTCTTATATCTAATTAAATAAAACGTTAGTAATTAACCAAAATTAGCTAAATATAATAATTTAAAGTCACAAATCGTTTTTTTTATACCTTACCTTTTCTCTCTTATTTTCAATGTTGGCAATACCCCAGAAGGCCATGACAAAATATTTAAAGAAAACTTTAAGTATTTGAAGACTTGAAGTCTGATTTTTTTTTTTCGTAAATCTTCGTAAATAAATTTTATTTTAATGTATTCTTGTTTTGCTCACCCTACCTAATGTGTTCAATGTGGCAGCTATGACGTCATAATATGACGCTCAGTCATTCCTGTTACTACTTGAAATGCACTGTACTCGATTTCTAAAATTGATCCGATCAATTTTGTAGTTCGTATTGACAGTCGCCACAGATCGCTTTTATTTCTTCTCGCTTTAGCAAATTAGACATTTCAAGTGACAGAACGAGATAGCAAATCCATATAAAGCGTATATTTCAACCTTAATATTATATTTCATACACATTGTTGACATCACCTTCGAGTTGATCAGTCACTTTTTGAATGACTAAGACGAGTTGGTCGTACTATAACATTTTTAGTGACTCCTCACTTATCCTTAAAGCCTATGTACACACAGCGGGATGGAAGGTCAGAGAATTGTTGCGGGGATGTTTTAACGAGATATTAGAGATGTTAGAACTAAAGGAGCTGGGTGGGTTTTTACTCCACCCACAGGGGGAGAATTCATTTGATGATTTTCCCAACAAGAAAACAAAGAAGTGAATTTGTTACTAACAAAATAGGAACGATGATGTCTTAAATAAACAACTTTTTTTATTAATATTGGAACTAACTGTAGGGGCTGTAATCTACTACACCTTTTATTGATAGAAATAATATTAAATGAAAGAGTATTTTTGACTATAAAACTATATTACATTAATTAATGCTAATTGATGGATATGATTGATATGTGTCGCTACGACGCGGACTGAGCGTCAACTGAATGATACTATGTAAAGTGCGTTTCAACTGCTATTAGGAAAAACTTAGCGCCGTATTGTGACGTCTTAGCTTTCAAATCGAACCATTTGAGTAGAATGAAAAAAACAAGGATTTATTAAATTAAAACAAAATTAAATTTAATAATAATTAATAATTTTGACATGTCTCCTGGGCCTTTGCACCTTTGCACCATGCCCTTTACTTTCGGGCGTATTGGTGGCAACAATGAAAATAAGAGAGAAAAGTTTAAAAAAAAATCTAATTAGGACTTTAAATAATTAAATATTATATTTAAATTTGATGTGAGACTCGGTTAAACAAAGTAAAATAAAAAGTTATCATTTTTCGCCATAACGTTTCTTTGCAAACCGTACTTTTTGAGTGACATTTGACAGATAAAGGTTATTGAAATTCCTAATAGCGATTGAAACACATAGTATGTATTACAATATGCGGTTGCCCGTACACTAACTGACTACACTAAAAAATGTAATCCTCTTTCATTCCGTCCCAGTGTGCGGTAGGCTCTTAATATTTAATAAAAAAACTACTTGTATAAAATAATTTTACAACAGTCAGTTTACCTCCTGATCGCCAGCCTGGTTGAACATGATGCTTTTGGCCTGCGCTAGGTATACCGGATCAGGCTTAGACGGCTCTTCAAATGTTACGTTATACTTTCTTTTGAGATCCTCCATGAATTCCTGTTTCAGTAAGGCTAGGCAACTGAAATAGGGATAAAGGAATTTTATTATTATTTGTTTTCAGCTATTGGGTTTTTCTGTAAGGAATTTCTCAGTAGTAGCCCGGAGCTTGGAAATTGGTGGTGTGAGATTTCCTCACTCATTTTTAGGGTTCCGTAGTCAACAAGGAACCCTTATAGTTTCGCCATGTCCGTCTGTCCACGGTTTAGCTCAAAAACTATTGGTACTAGAAAGTTGTACTTTGGCATGAGTATACACGTTAATGACGCCGAAAAAGTGGTAAAATAAAATTTTGAAAAAAAAAAAACAATTATTTAGGGTACCTCCCTCCCACACATGTAAAGTGGGATGATATTTTTTTTTTTTTTGTTCTTCCCATAGTGTGGGATATCGTTGGATAGGTCTTTCAAAAATATTAGGGGTTTGGTAAGACCGTTTTTTGATTAAGTAAACCGTTCGTGACTTATCAAGCTTTAAAGTACCAATTTTCGTTAGAGTCAAGTGTCCCCCCTCTATCAACTAAACGGTTGTAGTTAGAAATTCAAATGTCACGGCAGTAGTACCTATATATAACAAAATTTAAAGGAAAACTATCACACATAAGTGGGCTTTACAAGTTTACGAGTAATAGTCGACCAATTGTATTTGACTCGAAAATTTCCAACAACTCTATAGAAATGTCGATAGATGGCGCTAAGCGCCAGTTGTATCGTGCTAGTTTCTTGTGACGATTGAGTAGTGTAGCTCTGTGTCCGTATTTAAATTCAAAACACCGGCTATGACAAGTTTTATACAAATCTCTAAAAAAAATAAAACTTTCCGTGCAAAATTGTCGGATCAGGTGAGGATTTGTATAGGAAGTCAAATTAGTTAGGTAGTCATGTTTGGCTTTTAGTTAGAGCATGGTACGAAACGATCAGTCAGCGAATACGACACGCACTTGGCTATTATAAAAACTACGGAACCCTACACTGCGCGAAGCCCGACACGCACTTGACCGGTTTTTTTTGTATATACGCTAACCTGTTTTCACTTAACAGAGGTATTACCTTAATATTTAATTTAATGGAGCTTTAGAAAAGAGACAGAATATTTGGTGACTTTATAACAAGGTAAGAAAAATTTAGTGTCATCATTTTCTTTCCTATGAGATCCGTTAACCCTCATTGGGTCTTCGAGCTCTATAAATAATAATCAATCAATTATAAAGCTGAGGGTGATGGGTCACTAGATAATAAGCTTTTAGGTTTAAGTTACTAACATTTTATGGGTTGTATGGTCCGAAACAGTGGGTTTTATTTATTTATGTTGTTTAATATCTTCCCCAGTAAATAAATTCTGGTATGCTCCTGTTATTCCTGCCGGAGTTGCGGGAATGTTCGAACGAGATACCATGGCCCCGGAAAGCAATAGCAACTGTAGGAACAGGGTGGATTTTAAGTCAGTAGAAGTCTGACACTCCCTTTCACTCTACACAGAGCGAGAGTCATTTGGTTTTCCAAGGCCCTGCTATTTATTTTTAAAGGGAACTACATGTCTTGGTAGCATTCACATTGCTAGAAATCTTGTTAACCCCTCCAACACTAAAATAATATGCTTGTGTCTGGAGCGGGTTCACGGCATGTATACCACCTAAGTTCACATTGTGGAATGCAAATAAATGTATTGAGTACTAGCTTCCGCCCGCGACTTCATTCGCGTAGAAGGGGTTTCCTGCTTAAATCCCGATACCGTAGGAATTTCGGGATAAAAACTATCTTATGTCCGTCCCAGGGTTTTAAACTATTCCCATGCCAAATTTCATCTAAATCGGTTCAGCGGTTTAGGCGTGATAAGGTAACACAGACAGACAGAGTTACTTTCACATTTATAATATTAGTATGGATTGAGTACTTACATTCGATAGTGTGGGTCGGCTCGGAATGCGGTTATGTCTTGCGAAGGCGCGTGTGGCGTGTGCAGAACAAATGCGCCTGGTAACACGACGCAACGGTAGCCCTGAGCTCGTAGTTCTACGCTGTGGGATACCTGTGACAATTTGACACTCATAATGTCATATGGCTGAGCTGATATATAAACACATTCAACTTGTATATGTACTATCCACATTTGCAAAAAAAAAACATGACAAGAGCAGGGATCGGAAACCGGTTAAAATTCTTAACCGGTTACGGTCATTGACCCCAAACCGGAATCGATTTAGGTTAAGGTTGCAAAACCGGTTTTTGCGGGAAACCGGTTTTATGTGAAAATTAACCGGTTAAAAACAAATTGAAAAAAAAAGTAAGTAGCGACTGGCGTAGGTATGCTCGACGCTTTGTTTGCGGGCGCGCAAAGAACTAAGCTCGAACTAAGTAAGTGGAAACATGAATCTACGCGCACCTAACATCTTTTTTCTTAATGTTTTCTGGGGTACTAATGTCACTATAACTTGTTTAAAATATTTACGAATTACGCAATTAACCGGTTAATTTGGGTGTCAAAACCGTTTGTGCTTATGTAACCGGTAACCTTTATCATTTGGGTTACATAAGAACAGTTCACTTGTTTAACCGGTTAATGAAGGAACGATATATTTACCGGTATTTAATCGAAATTAACCGTTCTTTTTAAACCGGTTCAGAGCCCTGGACAAGAGTACCAGTTACATAAAATATTACCTTTTCATGAACAAATAAAAAGAAACGGTAGCTTCTCTCTTGGCCAGACCAGTGTTCGATTTTCTGGCTTCTGACTACCCATAATGACTGTCAAAGATGTCTAAATCACAACCGAAACCAACGTGCTTTCCAAGGTATCACCCCGCCAACTTCCATACTCCGGTCTACTACTAAGAAATTTCTTATAGGAAAAACCAAGATCACATCATGCTCAGCAATCGCGCTTGCGATCACTATACCAATGAATCAAGCTAGTATAAAACTGAACAGAAAACTTAAAAATAAAAAAGTAATTTAGACCCCAGGTGCTTGTCAGTACTAGACAAAATAAATTAGTATGCAAAATCCTATTTACCTTGTTCCAACCGAAGCCAGAGAATCTAGTATCGTACTTAGGCACGGATCTGTGAACGACTAGATACGGCTCGTAGTCCGACTGCCACTCAACCTGTTTGAGAAATTTAGTTTTAATTATACTGACATTACGGACGATAACAGGTTATTCCAGCAACACAAGTCAGATATTAAAGTCTAAACCTTAATGGCAGAGAATAAAGAGGTATTTACCTTGTAGGCTACCACGCATGTTACAGATAATTAAGAGTAAAAATTAAAAGCGGATCACAGCAAGGTCTAGCAGTTTGAGTACTTTATATGGCTTATCCAAATGTCTTTGCTTTAATATTGTTCGTCAAATCGTAAAAGCTCCTTTAAGATGTAGAACTTTAAATATACAGGGTGTTTGGCAGAACGTTGAACATACTAAAATGGTGGATAGGTGGGGTCATCTGCTACTTACTCAGCACTAATTTATTTGGCCCTGGCCCCCTGGATATTTTATACATATTTTTTTTGCTTTCTTCTAGTTTCATCACTTTCTTAACTTTAACCTCTCAAGGACCGCCATAGTTACGTCAACCATCCGTCAACCACCGCGGGCGGGCTCTTATCGTATGCCAGCGGGGCTCAACTAATACTTGTTTACTGTCACATTTTTGTGCCGCTGGGACTCTAGAGGTTACAGTGTAATTTTTAAGCTAGAAGATTCAAAAATTCTTTAAATATTTCTGTAAGTTTGAGGACTCATAACTTTTTTCTAGCTAACATCTGAATAAAGTAATAATTTTATAAGAATCTGCCAATAAAAGATTAAAAAAAAAAACAAAATATTGCCTGTTTTCCTCATTTTTAACAAAAATTACACTTTAAAGTTAAGAAAGTGGTAAAACTAGAAGAAATCAATTTTTTTTAATATAAAATATCCAGGGGTCCATGGCCAAATAAATTAATGCTGAGTAAGTAACAGATGACCCCACCTATCCACTATTTTCGTATTGTCAACGTTCTGCCAAACATCCTGTAGATCTATGTAACATAGGTTTAGCTACATAATAACTGTCAAATGCTTGCCCTTTTTAGTCGTTAACCTACCTAGTTCTCCTATGATTTTCCAGGATGGATTGAATACAAAAGTGACTGAATCTTGAATTTGAGCTCCTTTTTCCCGTGGAAAAATCATTCTCGCTCTGTCAGACTGTTACTGACAAAACCTAGCCCGTTCCTCCAATGGGCCTTGCGTGTATCTTTTGTTCTTGTTTGCCCTTGTGTGTGAATTTTTAGTCAGCAAAAATTTGACACTCTCTTCCGCTCCACCCAAAACGGGAGACATTTTATCCCCCCTACCCCCCGAATAAAACCATTTATATTGAACCCATTCTAAAACTTCTTTTTATTACTTTCAGTCTTCGATAAATTATATTTATTTCGAAAATTAGTGAAGCGGGGCACACCACCGTATGCTCCTGTTATTACTTATGATGTTGTACACTGACAGCCCTAAATCTATCTGCTTTCTTTTCATTTCTGTCCATCCAAAGGTTGTCAGTAAGAGATTGTCCTGTACAATAAGGCTGCCCATTGTACAGTAGTTTCATTTTTTGCATCCATTGAAATATTGTAAGGTGTACAATCTATATATTAAAAGCGAAATACCACTCACTTAATCACGACATCTCAGAAACTACAAGTAGTAGGGCGCTCAAATTTTGCATGGGAGTTCGTTTTAGTACGGGCGAGCATCTACGCTAAGACGGGATATTGCGAAATTGCCACGGGATCCCGATTTACACGGGAAAAACTTCCCACGCGAACGAAGTCGCGAGCAACTGCTAGTAAAGTATATAATATAATAAATAAACATATCTTTTACTGTGTGTAGTTTTTATTATACTGCTGTGTGTTACTCCAATGAAATAAAAAAAATCCTACTAACATTATAAATGTGACAGTTCGTGAGGTTGGATGGTTGAATGTTTGTTACTCTTTCACGTAAAAGCTACTGAACGGAGCTGAATAAAATATCATAAGTAGATAGTAAACATCGTGGAATAACAAGTATGCTAATTTTTATCCCGGAATTCCCTCGGGATCGGGATTTACGCAGGAAAACCTTCCCACGCGGACGAATTCGCAGGCAAAAGCTAGAATACTAGCTTTTTTATGGGTGGGAAAATCATCTTCTCCCGTTCTGAGTGGAGCGAAAGAGAACATTCGCGCAACCGGTACGGAATCTTAAAAAAGTGTTGAAAATATATCTTGTTCAATGTGAAGAGACTGAACAATGTTTGATCTTGTGCTGTCATTCATTAAATATATTTTATCTGTATGTGTACTCTGTGGTGAATGATGAGTGAATAAAATCAGTTCAGTTTGAACTTGAACCTCGAACTCGGTGTTTCAATTGGTCGTAGTTACGCAAAAAGGTTCCATTCCACACTTTTTCTGAAATTGAGTTACATTAATATTTTTAATACATCACCCTGAAGATGCGTTTGGTATATATAACTCAATTTCGGAAAAGATAGATATACTCTTTATTGTACATCATAACAGAATTAAATAAGGACTTAAAAAACTGCAAAGGGTGTTACAATGGGCGGTAAGTGTGGATTGGATCCTTTTTGCATAACTACGTCCAATAGGGTATTTGCCTGTAGTAGTAAAAAAAGACGATATTTTGCATATAGTTAGTTTAGATTGGTTTAGATGCCACGAAATTTAAACAACATTTTTATTATGATAAATAATTCTTCATTTTTTATATTTTTATAAATTAAAAATTAAAATTTTTATCTGTGTGTCAGGTGACCGCAAACGCTAATCATGAAGAGTGACGTAATTTTTCTCAAAGCTGTCAAACGTGTCGACTTGTCATACAACGAGATATTAATTTTGTGTTGAAAAAAGCGTTCGTAGGTGTTCTTTTTGTGTTATTTTACAAAAAGGCACTACACAATATTGGTAATATAATTTTAAACTCATAATGAAAGAAAGACGACAGAAATCCTAACCTCAAAAACACATTGTTGTTTGAGAAATATGACGTCATGCGACTTCGTGACAGCGATGGTTTTTGGGCGGGAAAATATTTAATTAGAATTTTATTATGAAGTTTCACCCATTTTACCCAGTTATTTTTTACAAAAAAACATTTTTTGTAGCTTAAAATTGATCAATAATTAAATATAAACTACTTTTGAAAAATATGCAAATACCCAATTATAAAAAGAATAAGATAGATACCTCATAAGGCGCAGCAGCGTTGGCCCACCGCGAGTAGTTGGTGGCGCGATGTCCCCGCGGCCACTCACGTGCGCGGAATGGTTGCACGTCGCCCGCGTGCGCATGCGCAGGACTCGCCAGACGCGACAGCAGCGCCGCCTTGCTGCGAGGGACTGACGTGCGGTAGCGGGTCGTCTCGAACGCTGCTACCACCAGGCACTACGGAAAAACTCCTCATAAAACTAGCTACTACTCTTATTCCGTCGTTGCGCTTGCAAAAGGCGCTATGTGGTAAAAATCATTTTCGTTCTTTTATGAAATTTCAATCGTTATTTTAATACACACATGCTGTAAAACAGCTATCTAATAAACGAAATATTTAAAGAGTTACATCAGAAGTGGGATTGTTAAAAAAAAATAATACGCGACGCAACACAGATAGTACAACTCTTTATTTTAAATTAAGGAACAAAATACAAGTCACTGAGTCTAACCACAATTCGTCACTTATACAATTTAACACATAAATATTCACAACGATAAAAAGTAGGTACACAAAAAGCGCAGTTTAGGAAAATATAAGTCTTACGGCCCTTTGACGATGTTTCCAGCGCGAGTGACAACCAGAAAGTGACCGAATAATGGCGCGCGCGCTGCTTTTATAGGTTCTAAAAAGTCGTTATTCCTTCGTTCCTAACACCTTTCAATATTGCGTTTATCAGATAGCTGTTTTTACAGCATGTGTGTATTAAAATAACGATTGAAACTACATAAAAGAACGAAAATGACTATTTACCACATAGCGACTTTTGCAAGCGCAACGACGATTCCTTCTCTGTCCATGCTGTAAGATTGTGGAACTCACTTCCGCCTAGCATTCGTGATTTAAAAACTATATCTTTATTCAAATGTCGATTAAAAGAGCATTACCTTTCCTCTTAACTGTGTTAATTATTTATGTATATGTTATTTTTATTGCATTATAAGTACGTTTAATATTTTAGTTTTAATTTTAGACTTCACATTATTAATTTTTATTTCTCTTCTTGTTCTCACACACTATTGTCTACATTTCTTTTTCACTTCTACTTTCGCAGGTCTGCCTGAAGAAATTTCTTAAGAAATAAAAAAAAAATAATTAAAAAAATTAAAAAACCCGACTGCAACCTTATACTAAAACTAACTGAAAAGCTAATAAAAACAAGCCCATTTTAAATTAAATAAAAGTTGGAAGCAGGCGGGACCCAACTTTTATTTAATTTAAAATGGGCTTGTTTTTATTAGCTTTTCAGTTAGTTTTAGTATAAGGTTGCAGTCGGGTTTTTTAATTTTTTTAACTACTTTTTTTTATTTCCAGCTTTTTAGTTTACAAATGTGAAAGATTTCGCAGACGATTTAGTTCTTGATACGTGTTTTTTACGATTTGTCACTTTGAATTACTTTTAACCATATAAGTTGGATATATGTTTGTAATCACCTTTTAAAACCCTTTATTTTGATACCCCACTCGATAGGTTTTGAGAAAAAAAAAACTTTTTTGAAGGCATAATATGGCGCCAAAAATCCGCCATTTTGTTTTTTTTTTGTTTTGATATACCCAGTGTCACTTTCCCAGTCAATACATCTAACGATACCTCTCAAGCTAAAATCCGTCGAGCCGTTCAGGCCACAGAGCGTGCCAAACAATTATACATACATACATACTCTCGAAAAACATAACCCTCCTTCTGGCGCAGTCGGGTAATAAGCAGTACCTTTGTACTCAAATATTATAATTATGCTTGTCCTATTGTATTTTACTGTGTGTACATAAATAATAAAATAAATAAATAAAGCTTAAAACAAAAGAAGAGAAAACCAATCAATTTGAAACTTAACCTCTCAAGGACCGCCATTATTTACGTCAACTATTAGTTGAGCCCCGCTGGCACACAAATTTGGTGCCAGCGGGGCTCAACTAATACATGTTTACTGGCACGTTTTTGTGCCGCTGGGGCTCTAGAGGTTAAAGAAGGTCGTCGTAAGCAAATATGGCAGCCGAGGCAAGTAATACATAAGTATGTGTTATAGATAGATAGATATACTCATTATTATACACCATAACAGAATTAAATAAGGACTTAACAACTACAAAGGGTGTTACAATCTATCAAGCAACTTGGGCCATACAAATAAAATACAATCTATTACAAAAATATAAATAAACTAATATATATATCACTTAACCAAAACTTATAAATACTATGTTACAATGGGCGGTCTCATCGCTAAAAGCGATCTTTAAAATTAAAATAAGTAAAAAAGAGGCCAGCGAAGGGAGGGGTACGTGTCGGAATCGCCCACCAAAGGTTACGTACCAGGGTAACAGTATATTTTTTTATATTTTTCATTATACAACTCTGTCAAGAAAGTACAGGAAAACGATCAATATTACACAAAATGCTTAATTATATAGTTATTCATCCAAAGTTATTTTATCGCCTTCAAAGTATGCTCCTTCAGAAGCGATACACTTACCAACAAATAATCAAAACATTTTTTTAAACTTTTTCTGGAATTGATTTTTACCGAATGGAAACGAGAGAGTGAGTTTAGGAAAAGGAAAGAACTCGGCTGGAGCCATATCTGGTGAATAAGGTGGTTGCTCGATTATATTTGTTGGGTTTTTGGTCAAAAATTGGTGATACATAATGAAATATATCGATGGTTAAAAATAATTCTTAGTAATTTTATTTTATTTACTAATGCTATCTAACTGATTCTGTATACAGCATTTTGTAGGTATAAGTTATAAACAGACCTATTATTTATTAAATATATATATAATAAATAATTATGCTGTTTATAAGTCGCCAATCATAGAATAACGAGCATTCTCAAACATAATGGATATATAAAAAAATTTAGCTCAACCATTTTATAAATTCGCTATAGAAGTACACACATCTTTCATAAGGTACAGTATTGAATGTTGGCTCCTACGAAATTTTAAAGCAGATATTTCTTTAAAGAAATAACAAGGACATACCTTCTTCTGTGGATAAGGATTGACTAGCTGAATGGCACTCCGCAGATGGTCGTACAGGCCCGCCATAGGAACGAAGTCCACATCCATAAGGAAAACATACGGGGTGTTCACATTCTCTAACGCCACGTTACGAAGATAATTCACTGGGTAATGCACCTGAAATATCAATATAATATGAATACGTGAAGCCCAAAATGTACAACACTTATTAAGAAAATTACGTGGACTAAGGTGTTTCAAATTTGGTACAGTTAAAGTCTATATGGAGAAGAAGTGCAAAAAAACTAATATTTATATAATGGTTTCGAAATATTTTAAATAATGGAATGAATAATTTCAACCATTGGGCGATCTCGACTCATAAATAATTAATTTAGTTTCAAGCAACTATGATCCAACTATAAGACTAATATACGAGGAGCTCGTGGCTCGATCGCACTTGGCCACTTTGTTATTTTTTTATTTTAGATTCACAGAATACATCCACCTACTAAGGTTCAACTGTGTCGACCTACTTTCGTCGTTTTACTTTAGAAATATAGTGGCTGTGCCATACGGACAGACACACAGACAGACATGACCAAACTAAAAGGGTTCCGTTTTTTGCCATTCCACTACGAAACCCTAAAAAGTGTCCCTTACTAGATTTTGCAATAGAACAACCACGTGGTCTCGACACAGCGGACGCAGGCGCGTGAGACTCGTGCACTATCATTAACTGTAAACCTATCCTTTTTTATTTATGTACAAATAAATCAAAATGTGTATATTGTACGTCTAAAAATTATATTTAGCGTACCTTATCATGTTTAAACACCAGATGATATCCAATATTCTTCCTATCTCTAAGGGTATCAGACCAGTCGCCGATGAAACTCCACAGTCTTGTCACTTCACAGTCTGATAAGTATATGGCAACACTGAGTGGACCTGTCAAATTAAAATAGCGATTTCAATAAAACACACACGATACGTCGACTGTCCCTACGTATAACATCGAAATGGAAAACTACTATTTTACAGGAGAGCACTTAGGCGACTAATTAGTTGAATAGAAAAACTGTTTAGTAATGTCCTGTGTTGGACTCCCATTGTTTATACGGAAGTATATGTACCTAAGATTTATTTTGAGATCAGAAGGAATATCTTTGATTCGCTACGGATATCGTTACAATCCAAAGGCTATTCAAAGTCTGGTTATGACTCGCCCCTATCACAGGTTACAGAAAGCGGCATGTCCTAGTTCCCAAAAAATCCGAAGATGTGTCATACACAACCATCAACCCACACTGCTAGCGTCGTGAATTATGGCCCATTTCCTTTCGTAGAGAGAAGGCTAACTAACAAGTAACCAATCAAATAATATCTGCTTATAATAGCTATGCGTTTCCGCAGCAGAGCAAGCTTGCTGGCAACGTCGCATAACGAATTGAATAACGTTATTATATTGTAACATCAATAACGATAAATTATTAATATTATTATTAAATACTTGTAGATTTCGTTCCGTTTGTTCCCTTGTCAAGCTAATAGGCACAAAGGTCGATTTACAACTAGTACGATCCCAGTTGCCAAGTACCACGGATATAAAAAAATTGGCCAAGTGCGCGTAAGACTCGCCCATGAAGGGTTCCGTAGTATCTATAATAATATAATATGTATATATTTGACAAAAAAAAAACCTTACAAATTTCTTAAAACTAGCTTATTTACATTTTTTACAGCTACGCCAAATAACTTTGTTTTTCATAGTGTTTGTATGAATTACAAAGTTATATTTGCGGTTTTATAAAATATGCTGTATCTCAAAAACTGCTGCTCCGATCTTGTTCAAACCAATTTTGGTTGAAAGTTTACATTAAGATCTGTAGACATATATTTTTTTAGATTTTTCATTCCATTATTATAGAAGTTAGAGGGGGGACACAAATTTTACCACTTTGGAAGCGTATATCTTTTAAACGATTAACTTTATGAAAAAGTGGTTTTAGAAACCTCAGTGTCATTTTTAAAGACCTGTCTATAGGTACTACACACGCATAGGTTTCATGAAAAAATAAATTTTCAATTTTAGTTCTATGTATGCCCGCCGCCCCCCCCCCCCCTTGCATGCATAATAATATAGCCCCCCTTTATTTTAAATATTTTTTATTTTTTTCTTAAAATTAGAAAGCGGTTTACAGAATACATCTACCTACCAAGTTTCACATGTATAGTCCTAATAGTTTCGGAATAAAATGGCTGTGACATACAGACGGACGGACAGACAGACAGACAGACAGACGGACAGACATGACGAAACTATAAGGGTTCCGTTTTTGCAATTCGGCTACGGAACCTTGAAAAGGCATGCAACCTAACTTCTAACGCCACCCTTTTCATCGTGTCTGGCCAAATGTGTTCTGCCAACTACCATATTCGTACAAACATGATGTTACGTGTTCAACGCGTAATTTCCTAGAAGTTCAGTAGATTTTGAGTGAAAGAGTAACACACATCCATACAACTATACATCCATCCTCGCAAACTTTTGCATTTATAGTACCTAATCATAATCATTTATTGGTTCAATAAAAATTACAATAATGTGATCATTATTACTTAAACTAAGTAATACCTGTGCTATAAGTAACAGCGCGGCCGCGTGATTGGTCAATGGAACCAGTTAAATCGTACAAACTATCCTTAACTTAATAAATGGAAAAACTTTCCAAACTTAATATTTAAAATTATAAAAAAATGTTTTAAAGATATATCATAAGTGGTGTTCATGTTTTTTTTTTTTAATGTAATAAGTATCTAATTCGTTTTTATTATTTATTTTTAATTGAAATTTTAATTTATTTGTTAGCTTAGTTGTTAATTTTATCGAGCATGCTGTAGTCTCTTATAAGTGAAAGAGTACACCTATAAAATACATAATTGTTATATACTGTATGTGTATAAACTGTGTATCTTTTGTTATAGATCCTAAATAAATAAATATATTTAAAAACAAAATTAAACGCTAAGTATGTTGGTGAGTGAAAATGGTATGTTGGGTGAAAAGGTAGATTCTGTCTGTGTGGGTTGCGTGTGTTATATGTGTAATTGCGTGTCATGAGTGTGTGTTGCGTATGTTAGAATATATAATACTAGCAGATGACCGCGACTTCATTCGCGTCGGAGGATTTTCCCGTGTAAATCCCGATCACGTAGGAAATTCAAAAAATCCTTTCTTAGTGCTCCCCTACACCCCAAAGAACATACATGCCCAGCTTCTAGCGCCCAGTAGTTTCGGCAGGGCGTTGTCTGTCAGTCAGTCAGTAATGGAAGCGTTTTATATATTATATTGATTGATTGATTAGTAAGACTTGGGGCTGAGAGTACATACCTTCCCAGTAGTTGACCAGTCTCTCGAGGAACTGCAGCCTATCCATGGACAGCTGCAGTGCAAGGGTCACATCAAAACTGTCGATGTCTGTATGTCTATAGTCCATATAATACAGATGTGTTCGAAGCTTCACTTTTTGGGCGGCGCGGAAGCTAACGCATAAGTCTGATTGGTTTATCTGTAATTGTTTAAAGTATGCTTTATTCGTTATGGAGAAAAATATGTTTCCAATCATAATCATTTAAACCGGACTATCAAAAGTTTTTATTAAAATCATTTCACACTTATCTATAATATGTATGTATTTAGAAATATATATGTATGTTTATCAGTTGTCTAGTACTCATACCACAAGCTCTGCTTAGTTTGGGACTAGATGGCGTTGTGTGGAAGTTGTGGAATATTATTTATTTATTACTTATTAATTTTAATTTTGTCATTCTTTCTCAACCTTTTATTCGGCGGGAAAATCATCTAATGACTCTCCCGACCGGACCGGTTGGAGCGGGAGTGTCAGACTTCTACTGACTAAAAACCCACCCTGTTCCTTCAATTGCCCTTAAGTTCAGGGGGCGGTTAGAACATTCTGGCAACCCCGGATTCTTTCTCAACCTAAGAGCGGATTTCGATAGAGGTATTAGGGACCGTTCAAGTATTACGTAAGCACTATAGGGGGGCGTGGGGGTCTTTGCTTTGCATATTTTTGATGACGTGGGGGGTGGGGGGGTCTAGATGGTGATTACATCAGCAGTAATTATTAAATTTTCTACACATATAGCAACACACATTCTCTATGCTTCAAAACGAAATGCATTTTCGGGGATTCCTACAAATAATGAATTGTTGAATTCCGTGTCAGTAAAGTTTATTTAAATGAATATTATGTGCGTTACAGACTTCTATCCCAAACCTATTCCTTATTTCTAGATGTATAACTGCTGCTCATTAATCAATCAATTGTACCAATGTTTACGTAAGCATGGGGGGAGGGGTAAGAGCTTTGCTAACTTTTGCTGACGAGGGGGAGGGGTGGGTTAAAAATTGCAAAAATGTGCTTACGTAATACTTGAACTGCTCCTTATAGATAGAGTAAGGATGGCAAATGACTGCCTGTAAGTGGAAACGTCCCACGGTTAGAAAGAGAAAAAAGCGGCTTAACGGCTTCCTTACAGAAAAACCCAATAGCACTTTTGCACGACCCGGGAACCGAACCCGAGTCCTGCTCAGCACTCGACTAACGAGGCAGTTTAATTAAGTTGCAGTGTTTAATTAAAATTTGGCAAACATGATGTTACTTACTTTCATAGTGAAATGCTCTATAAATGAGCACCGGTGTAGTTTCTCACGTAGCAGATATCCATCAAAGTTAACGTACAACTGGTGTATGTCGCGAAAGAAACTCGCGTCGCGAGTGTTTATGTGATGCTTCAGTGGAGAATTCCAATGAATTACCTGGAATACACGAAATGTTCATGTTGAGTATAGTACAGTGAGCAAGATAAATAATGATAAATAATCTTTATTTTGCAAATTAGTTATTAAATAACACTTTTACACGTAATTTTTTTCGTAAATATTAACTAGACGAGGCCGGTGTTTCCTAACTGACTACCCTGAGAAGAAACACCGAAACAAACTCAAGGGTATAGATGTCGCTACATCGAAATTTGGCTTCAAATAAACATCATAGTACAGACGCCAGCACATCAAGCTACAACAATCTGTCAAATTTCTTTAATAGATTTTCAACTTTATTGTTAAAGTAATTAGGTTCAAGTTTGATTGGGAAAATTTTTGTTTCGGGTAGCTTCATGTGCTGGCGTCTGTACAATATTTAATACTTTATTAAGTAATATTAATGTGTTTCTTTCTCCACACAAAATTAACTTTCGTTTGTTAAGTTACAACTTAATAGGATCAGGCAGGGCCGAGCCGTCCCTATGTGCGAAGTGTACGACGCACACAGGCGCCAAAGCAGAAGGGGCGCCGGATGTAATTCCAGCATTAATTATTTAAATTATTTTTGTAAAACTACAACATATTATTCTTTATAATTGAGTAGGTACAAACAGTGTAAAGTTGAACCACAGGCGTGAGTATTGTCTTTGGAGACCCCAAGACAATACTCACGCCTGTGGAAAAAATCTTAGGCGCTTCATAGATTTTGCACACAGGCGCTGTCTTAGGTCAGCGCGGCCCTGGGATCAGGCTTGTATATATATATATATTTTAAAGAGACAACTTGTATGTGGTTAGAATTTACATTACTAGCAATCTTGTTAAATCCTGCACCAATCTCCGATCTTGTTAACTCCTTGGAGTGGGTTCACGGCAATAGTGTAACCGGTAACGGATGGGGTTCGAACCTATAACCTCTTGATCACAAGTCATACCTTAGTCATTAGGCTATTAATAACGCTTCAATATGTGAGGAACTTATCACTATCTGCTTGGTCTTTACTCATTATAAAAATAAAAAAAAATTATAAATAAATAAAAAATAAAGCAAAATTTTCTGGCTTCATTAAAGGTATACATGTACTAGCCGGGACCAACGACATGCTTTCCTAACATAAATGAATATGCCTATCAAAACTATTCATTAGCTTGGCACCGCCTTCAGACATGTGTGTAGGTACTGTGGAGGTCTGCTATGCGAGCGGCCAGCCTACCGCACTGGCTGGCATAGTTTCAAATGTTTGAATTTAGATCGCAATGTTGGACATGCGAAGAAATTGTTTTTTAACAAGAAGGAGAACGGCTTGGGATGCCGCCCGCATATGCAGACTCAATATTAAAATAACGTGAAAATGTAATTAGAGTAATCTTCCACAAAAATGTATTCATAATCTTATACAAAGTGTAAAACCTACCGCGTTTATATTGAAAATCCCGAGTAAATGTTTTATTTAAAAAGTTTTTAAAAGTAATAATGGTATTTTAATTATTTAAGTTTATAATAACGAAATATAATACAATTTTTAACATTATGAAATTGTTAAATATTGTTTAATAAAATCCGCCTGTTATACAGGATTAATCCTAGTACAGACATTAATATTGTAAGACTTACATAGTTTAATTAAGATTAATTTTGTTTATACATTGTGATAAATGGATAACGATTATTATTCCTTTATTTCTAATTATATGCATATAAGTTACATTTTTATTTATTTATTTACCCTTTATGCACATAGGTACAAAGGCGGACTTAATGCCGTAGATATTCTCTACCAGTCAACCATGAGTGGTGAAGAGATAGTGTGGGAGGTGCAATATTCCTAATAATATTTCCTATTAAAAAAACATTTAAAAATATAAAAAATAGTAGCCCAGCGGTATCGGGAATATGTCAGGTCAGGGCTCCATCGAGAGGAACCGCCTAACAATACGCGCCGGATCTAGGAGTACAGTTTTCTGAAGCAAGCTCTTGATTCAGCCGCCTAACGAGAGCCTCCTAAGGTGTTGGTCGAGGCTCTTCGGTACTATGATTACCGAGTTATTATTTATTATTATTATAACTGTAACAAAATTTAAGAGTTATTTTATAGAACGACCTTCCGTTTTATAAAATTACTTTTAAATTTGAATACAATATGAGAGTAGATAATTAAAAAATATCATACACACCTTAACATTATTCCGATCTTCCCCATAACAATTCTTAGCCAACGTCTGCGTAGACATTTGCACATTGTACTGACAGCTCATATTATACACATACCGGGGCTGGCTCTTAATGATCGCATTGATAACGTCCTGATCTGCAAGCGTGGTTTGTTTCAACCTTCCTATATTATCATGAACGGCATCATGCCATAGTCTAGTCCAGTCAGTGGTTGTGCGGATCTTCTTAAGGTCTAGAAGCATTACACCTGTGTTGTATCCTCGGCCAAGCGCCGGCCAACGCTTCACTTTGTTTAGGTACCAGCTGCTTTCATTTTCTACTAGGCCTATGAACTGTGAGGGAAGTGGGAAAATAAGCTTTGGTGCGAAGACTTAGAACTTAAAATACAATGATGGTCGAATGGAAAACCGGGAGTTGTGGCGAAAATAGAAATCGAGTAGCATACTTTTGGGAATAATCATATTAAATGTGTGGTTTGGACAACATCAATGAAGAGTGATTTGTTTTTTCAGCAAGTATATTTTATTGCGTTTTTTTAATACTTTTATAATTTCTTCGCAGTTTAACAAAGTTTTCTGCACGATCATCGCTTACGCGGCTTTAAATAGCAAACTGTAAATTATCTATAGGCAATAAAACATTTGTTCCGATGTGGGAATCGAACCCACACACGCAACACAGTAGTCAAACGCTCAACCACTGTGCTAACCGTATTGCTAAGTAATAATTATTTAGTTTTTTTATACGTCTGGCAGTTGCATAAAAATAAAATAAGTTTGACATTCAAATACAATTATCGACATTCGCGTAAACAATGTATGTTTCCATAGTAACGACCTAGCTTATATTAGTCAACCCGTATTGACAAAGCTTGCTTAATATTTAAAACATCCAAGTGCAGTATGCATTGTAAAGGAGGGAAATATTTGTTATTTTGACGGTTTGAAAACAATTTATCGTCAAAGTGGGTCATGTTTCAAATTTGTCGATTGTACTATTAGTGTTGCATAAAGTTTAAATAAATAACTGAATCTGGCTTACCTGATCATCAGTCATATTCCTAAACATAGCCCATAGCTCAGCAACATCACACAGGAAAGTCAAGTCCGAGTCTAACACAATAGCCTGGCTCAATGTGTCCGGCAGGATATCGGGGAACAAAAGCTTGACCAGCGCGTAGATACCGGAGTAATGGCTGTTGGGAATCCATCGCACTTGCGACAGGTGTTCTTCGGCATTGTAGCATGTGTATTTAACTGGAAAATACAGATATATATTTTTTTTTACATTAGAGCACAGAGTATTTATTTATTCACATGGGAGACCAAAAGCTACTTAAATACAATAATCTAGAAACAATGTGAAAATTTGGCAGCCAATTAGGTATAGATCTCCACGTTTCGCAACATGTGATGTTAAATAAAACTGTGAACGACATAGTACCGCCAGCAGGGAAAGCGTATACTTAATATTACACTAATAACATTACAATATACACCGTGAAATTTTAATGGTTGTCTTCCAGAAGCGAAATGGCTTTGTCTTGGTAATACAATCGTTTTATAAACAAATAAAATATTAGAAACAAAAAATGGCGCAGTGTAGTTAATGCATTATCACCATGCGTGAGAGCTTATTTTGCTCTGAACATTTATTAATCACTTTTTCCTTTGTTGGCAGCACGCGGCGGTGCGTGTTTCGTGTAGGTACCTACGTTACGTCTACTGAACTACTAATGATTCTCGCGCTTTCGAGTTTATAAATATTTTTTTAATCATTTGAAAAAAGCATTCGTGTTTTTTTTAAGTTTTAAGTATGTTTTGATACTACTACTGATGATGAACCGTCCTGCCGCGGGAAAACAACCATTTAAATTTCACGCTGTATAAAATAGATATTCTAAATGAATTAATTAAAATATTTAAAAAAAAAAAACTAGCAATGTGAGTAGAATTCACGTTACTAGCAATATTGTTAGTGAGTGGAGTGAGTTCACGATAGTGTATTGGGTGGGGTTCGAACCCGCGACGTCGCGACCCCAAGGCCGACACCTTAGGAATTAGGCTAGGGTCGCTTTAAAATAAACTAAGGAGGAGTTCGTGGCTACATAATAACAGCCGCACGGATCGTCTTCAAAGTTAAGCAACGTTTCCATCGGTTCCTAGATGGGTGACCTTAACATATCCAGATTCCATGTTTAAAACACGTTAAGCAATTGGTCCCGACTGTCATTTGTACATCTATGACAGTCGTAACGGGTAGTCAGAAGCCAGAATATCGGGCACTGGTCTTACCAAGCGGCATCTTACTACCCAGCTACTGAGTTATGGAGGTCAGAGATAGGCGGTCGCTCCATGTACAGACGCCAGCACAAAAAGCTACGCAAAACTGTCAAATTCTCCCAATCAACCTTGAACCTAATTTCTTTAACAATAAAGTTGAAATTCTATTAAAGAAATTTGACAGATTGTTGTAGCTTGATGTGCTGGCGTCTGTGCTTAGTACTCAGCTGTATCTATTTAGACTGAAAGTTGAATCTAACATAGTTGGAAAAAGGCTTAGCAGATGATGATACTAAGCACCAGGCGCGTGCACAGGATTATGACAGGGTATGCGGCGGAGTAATCGGTCACAAAAACTTTTTCTTTTATAGATTTTTAGCATAGCCACAGCCACGCATCGTAGCATGGTGGCGATGCGTGGCTGTGGCTATGCTAAAAATCTATAAAAGAAAAAGTTTTTGTGACCGATTACTCCGCCGCATACCCTGTCATAATCCTGTGCACGCGCCTGCTAAGCACATAGTATGAACACAAGCGAATCTCCCGCAGATTGCGATGAAAAATGTGCGTGATATCCTTTGTCCTTTTTTTAAAGAAAACTAGCAATGTGGTTAGAATTAACATTACTAGAAATCTTGTTAACCCCCCAACTAAGCTAAATATGCTTGTGTCTGGAGTGAGTTCACGGCAATAGTGTAATTTGTCATCACATCGCACGCTTATTCCAATACTGTCACTATCCCAAAAAGTCAACTTTTCAGGAGAGGCAAAAAATGGAATGAGAATGGGAACATTTTTGTTCAGTGACGAAGCGGACTACTGCCCGTATATTTTTTTTTATTTCTGTTACTTTTAGACTAGTGTGAGTGCGATTACGCGTAGTTCTACGTTTCCCAACAGATGGCAATAAAAAGTCGATTTGGCAAAATTTTGGATAGTGACACTATTGGATTAAGCATGCGACATGTCTTCTATGAAAGTCACATTGCAACACAGTTGAAGCAAAACGCTGAAAATGTATATTGCATACTGATGCATACAAGAGCGGATCCAGGGTGGGGGGGTTATATAGGGTCATGACCCCCCCCCCTGGGCTGGGTCCAGGACCTAGGAGGACAACTAATTAAAATTTTTAAACATTGTTACTAGATAATACTCCAGTTTCTGTCGTTGTAAACGAATATCGGCAGTGGATGGCCAAGTGGCAGCGGAGTCAGGAAACACAAATTATAACTTCTTGTGACTTGACCACGAAATGTGACCTTATGCGACCCCCCCCCCCCCCCCCCATGGCACCAAAGCTAGATCCGCCCTTGGATGCATATATCCACAACTAAGTGAGTTCATATCTATCTGAATAAAAAGACGATCGGTTTCTAAAATTCGCAATCGCAGCTTTGATTTCGTTTGACATAATTATGTTAAACTAGCTTCTGGCTGGGACTTCGTTCGCGTGGGAGGGTTTTCTCGTATAAATCCCGATCCTGTGGGAATTCCGATATAAAAAGTAGCCTATGTGTTATTCCAGGATGTCAACTATCACATTGTAGTAGATCATTTTCATGTAGCAACAATAGTTTTCTCAACGGAAGCCAAATAATGATTTTTATAGGCAAAATTTTGATACTTGGGTTACTTTATTGCAATTTTCTTAATTGATCTTGATCTCTATTGTTATAGAAAATAAATTATAGCTAGTAGCTTTAGCCCGCGACTTCATTTGCGCAGAGGTTTTTCCCACGTAAATCCCGATCTATATCCTTCCCAGGGTCCTGAACTATTCCCATGCCTTTCATTTAAATCGGTTCAGCGGTTTAGGCGTGAAAAGGTAACACACAGCCAGACAGAGTTACTTTCGCATTTATAATATTAGCATGGATTGTCCACGACGTATAAAAGGCCAGTCGATATGGTATAAAAAATATTCTTGAAATAATTATATTTATCAGCCCGAAATAGTGGTCCAGTGCTTACGGACTTACGAGTTGCAAGTCTTAGATTCGAACCCAATTAGGCACTGTACTGTGTAATTTATATACAACGTGTAATTTTAAGGGTATATATACATACCAAGTGCATGGCTTCTTTGGATGATAACAAACGATATGGCAAGGGTTTTGTAATACTAAGTCTACATGTGTAGAATTTATTACAAATTCCAATACACTGATACCAGAGACCGAATTTTTCAAATTAAGAACGAAAAGAATTATCGTGTTATTGGCAAGTGACGTGGAAAGTTATTGACCCTCGCAGTGCTGTGACACGTTTGTTATGATTGGTATTCAAGAAATATATGAAACCAATAATTTGATATCATCTCTTTGAGTCAGTTATTTTGTGCTGAAACTGTACATAGAGACTCCATACCAGATGTTGTCTTCAGCCCTTCTGGATAGATATGGGGTTTCCGTTACACGTTGTATACATATTATCACCATTACTCTCAAATCAATGAAGGAACCGTACCAAAAAAGTTCGAAGACATTGTGACATCCACCAACCCTCAGTGGGCCACGTGGTGGATCATGATCATGAGACGGAATGGGTTCCGTCTCATGGAGAGGAGGCCTGTATCCCAGCATTGGGAATTTCATAGACCGAATTATTGTTATTTAATAATATTTATAGGTATTTTGAAGACAATAACATGCTAAATTGTTTTGTGAGTAAACTGTGTTGGGAGCGTGTGAACCAGCGGTCCGTTTTGATCTCTTGAGGTAGTTGCCAATTGTTCAAACCGATATCATAGGCAATAATAAGGGTCGATATTCGAAGTAAATTTTCAGTCATTTTTAGTGTTAAACATATTTTATGTGTACCCGAATTTTAATGTCTAGTTTTAAGGCTAAAAACTAGACATCAAAATTCGGGTACACATATGTTTAAGACTACTTGTGACCAAAATCACACCCTCCCTATACTATATTAATTAAATAGCTGATATCCCACAGTCGTATTAGTTATAGTAACTTTACGTACTACGCCAAATCGAATGCCAAATAATCTCTAAAAAATCACTTTACATGCTTACCAAAATCTGCAAGCGTCCGGAAACGTCAAGGCTATACAAATGCCAATAGGCTTTTAAAATGCTTATACAAACGCACGCAAGTCAAGCTAAACAATCCCGTTCACACGCTTATGCTTGTGAACGCTTGCGATGATTTGACAAGCTTCTACAATTACCATCATATTATCAGTGTTCAGCGCCACATGGGGTCTGGATAGTTGAATCACAGATACGATACCAATGCAAAAACAAATTCGCAATAACCTATCAAGTATAGATGTTTGTTTAAATTATGTTTTTTTTTTAATTACCCGAAATTTCAATATTTTTGACACAAAACCACTCTGTTATGAAAAGTACTGGACCGAATCGAATGAAATTTGGTATAAGCATAGTGCAATAATCTACCTATCGCGCTATAGGCTCATCTAGTGTAAATAACTAGACTAGATTATTAAAAAAAATCATAATTTCGAAACCATAAGTTTTCGCTTAACTAAAGTATGTTTTAAATGATCACTTATGATGCTCTCAAGCTGGAAAAAATCTTTGGACCACTGTAAACGGGCCACCCTGTATAGGCATGAAACTGAAAAAAACCATTTATTATTAGCTACTACATATTATGTAGTAGCTAATAGTAGTCGTCCTAACCGATTTCGGTGGCTGATCACATAATTGATTTAGCCATATGCGGAGGAGATATTAAAGTACAAAAATTTGGGTTCAGGTGCACTCTGTTCCTTTCTCTCATTGTCCGATGGGACGGCAATCCGACACGAACGGAGAGAGATCAGGCGCAGCATCAACGGCTTAACGTCCAAGGCACGGGGGTTACACACACCAACCTCAAACTCCGGGCTACTACACAGAAATTTCTAACAGAAAAACCTAATAGCTCTTTTTGCCCGACAACATTCAAACTTGCGATTACATGGCCACCAGGACAGTCTGCAGTAGAAGCTAATGATAATATTGCATAACTCTAGGAGATGGCTTCTAAAGCTGCGGGTCCCGCATAAAAATTACAAGTTTATTAAGAGAGAGAGATTTTCAAAGTTTTAAGCAATAGAATATTTCTCCTAAGGTACCAAACTTCTAGTATTGAAATCCCACTCACCATCAGGTAAGTCCCATGTGTCAAATAACTTGTTAACTGTTTTATGAGAGCTGCCGTCTACCACAAAATGGAAGTGTATGGGGTTCTGGCGATGGTGCAACAATGACTTGAGCATAGGAGTGATCTGACGCGTACACTTCCCCATACACACTAAGGCGATGTGGACCGTCTCACATAGAGTGCCCACTGCATCTGGTATCTGTGGAAAATGTGGTTTATCTGGTTATATTGTAGCTTCTATAATGTTACAATTAAAATAATTCAGCATTCAAAATCAAAAACATTTATTGACACTATTTAGCTATGCCCGCAAAATCATTTGCATCCAAAGGGAAACCAATGCGGGTATTCTGTGATAAAAAGTAGCCGAAATTTTGTCCTAGTGTCTTATTAAAATCTGTTCAGCCATTTCAGAGCCCAAACGAAAAGAAAGACAGACATAAAATGAAAAAATTATTGTAGGTGTTTTAATATAATTTAAATAATTACCTACAAGCACTGTATTATTTATTATATACCATTATATTATATTATATACCATGTTACACAGACATGCCAGAAAAATATAAGTATACAATATGTACTGTTTCATGGAAAAAGAAGCTCAAACTGAAAAAGAGACCATAAACTAATTGTGACAACGAGAACACAATTTTTAATAATATATATATATATTGTTATTTTAAAATTATAACCTATGGAATGTTATTGTTTCAGGCCTCATAGATAATTTAAGACAATAATATGTAATAGTCTATGATGACACTTTTATGTTTTGTTTTCTCTGGCAAATATGTTAATGGAAACAAAGTTGGTTGTGCAGAAGCTCATTACAAACTACTTATTTGATTAGTAATTACAATTATAATAATTAAAACCTTCTTTACTCACCACAGGTACTTCATAAGTAGCCACAGAATCAACGGACATTTGTTTCATGACACTTTGCGACAATCTTAGTTGTGTTTTGAACACTTTGTTCTGTGTTTCCAGCACACTGATCCTGGATATTAACCACCAATAGTAGACTATAGACATTGCTATACCAATCCCAAAAGGCACTCCAAGCCATGGTCGGAAAAACAGGCAATACAACAGATTTTTTATCTTCATGATTGGTCTTGTTCATTTAAATCTCATTTTGGTATTATTTTTTTTGGTTTTTACCTGTAAGAAATAATATAAGACTTTAAGAAGCATAAATCTAGCAATGGTATTGGCATTAATTGTCAAATTCTAATGGAAATTAGACGAGGTCAGCATAATATACAGTGGTATGAGTTCAGAAAAGCAAGTGGTTAACAATGTGTGAAATAGTGCTGCAGATGATAGTGATTAATCAATTGTACGGTATTTAAAACAGTAATTACAATACATTCACTCACTCATCAATTTTGAACTTTAAAATAGAGATTAAAATATAACATTAGGTTAATTCAATCAATTAATTTATTAGTAAATTGTGAAACATAATACAGTACATAAGGTGCTGGTATGTTCAGGCTCCAAAAAATTGTATTTATTTTTTAGTTCTTGAACATTTCAACAATGCAAGCTAGGATACTAACCTGTTGTTCATCTAGGTCATAGAACTTGAAACTCTAAAAACACGTTAATTTAACTGCATTTATCTGTACTTATTTTTTATTAGAACACACAAAAATTCTTTCTTTCATCGATACATAATTAATAAGTTCAAACAAATGTTGCTACGTACTTCGAGCACTTCACGACTTTACAGAAATTAGTAAATCATGTTTATCGGTTGTGTATTATGATATATTAAATGTTTATTTACACATTTTAATTTATGAAACTGAAACTGACGACTACAGTTTTCCTTGAACAACTGAAACGAAACATCGCACACGGAATGTCACTTGCTCTGACAGGTAGTGATGTGTCAACTCGAGTTACTAACTCGAGTTGGGCTTAACTCGAGTCAACTCAAGTTGAATTCTCTGTAACTCGATTTAGTTGATTTGAATTCTCCCGCCCTAGCGCGTCAGCCGAATGACAGACACTGAGATAGCGCAGAGTTTGCCGATCATTTATGACTATATTCATTCATTTAATTCGCTACAAATAATATGTCAATGTCACAACTGTTAAAAATATCGAATAGTTCTCTTACCAAGATGTTGTAAGTGTGGGATCCTTTATTCAAATAAATTACTTCATTCTGTAGTTTCACTGTGTTTTATTTCATTCCCAAAACCCTTTACAAAATTCTAAATTACATTCTATACATGTTTGATAAAATTGGTAAACTGCTCTAAAAAAACTAAATCATTTATGATCGACCATATACAACCACTCCGACTACGACTATTTCTTCAACTCACAATATTTTCTACTTGACTTTTGTTTTCATCTATCTTGTCACATTTTAAAAACATTCCTAACAACATTTTGGTTTTAAATGCCATAGACTTAAAAACCTGCCAGTAAACCATAGACATAAAATTCTATAAAACCAATATTACAACATCCCCTCTGAATTTTATGTTTATTGCAATTAGAATAACATCTCCTATTTAACTCCTATCAACTCATTTTTAAAAACCCAACTCAATTAAACCACTACTTCACGTTGCCAGCTATGCAAAGGAGCCCCAATAACACAAAACCTATAAAATTCTACACCAACAACAACAACACAACATTGCATTGTTGCAGATTTGAGGTTATTTTGGAGTGCTGGTTGTTATTGTTGTTAGATTTTCGAATTATTAGGTACTGTATAGAAAAAAATCCGGGACCTAAAAGGAAATCTGTTGTTTGGGATGTTTTTGAATCGCCAGTGAATGGACATGCTAAGTGCAAACAGTGTTCAGATTCATACAAATATAGTTTTGTTGTTAATTAATAGAAATACTTACTTTATTTATGTTACGACAATACATAAAACATAAGTAAATTATAAATAAATACATTTCTTGTTTATTTAAATTCTACCTCCTTTAATTATAATGGTCCCAATACATATTTATGCTGAATCTGTTATTTTTTTTAAATATTGTTACGAAAACAAATCATTTACTCAGTTTCATTTCACCCAGTTAACTTAACTCGAGTTGAACTCGAGTTACGCAAATTTCAGCTCGAGTTAACTCGAGTTGTGTTTATTCCGAGTTGGCACATCACTACTGACAGGCGCAGCCTCAAGCAGATTTTGACATTGACGTTCACTTATGATGCGTCCAAATTTAAAAACTTCCCTTTTGTAATTTTTAGTAAATTCGTCCAACTTTTTTTTAACATATTAGTATTTTCTCGACTGCTCGAATACTTCAGAAGGTAGAATATTTTGCTTGGCTAATGAACTTATAAATTAGATTGCATTAATTACTTTACTTATATACCTAAACCTCAGAGACGTATTTCTCAAAATTACAAATTGTGGCAGTACAGTCGGTTGAAAATCGAGCCAAGAAGCTGTTTGGTGATGTTATACTGGTAGTTTCAAAGCCTTCTACTGTTGCCCTTACGCAATCTCAGCCAGCCCACTGCCACTTCAGTTCGCTTACGCTGTAAACTACGTGATAGCGTAAATGACTTAACCTTTCTGTTGGGCTCTTTCTGAAAGTTGTGCTTACAGACCTTGTTGAATTCAACAACTTCAACTAGATAGTCACAAGACCAAAATAAGCTTCACAGCGGGTCTGTCGTAATTAAAGCAATTGGATTTAATGTTTTTTTTTTATTGATAATAGGTTCGCGTTTGACCACCATCTCACCTGATGGTAAGTGATTATGTGGTCGAAGATGGAGCACGCTTACCTAGAAGTAACCTATTCACTCTTGACTTGAAGACCCCTAGGTTATAGCTATCGGGAAATACAGACTCCGGCAGGGAATTCCACTCCTTAGCCGTACGCACAATGAAAATATTCCTAAAACGTTTCGTGCGTATGGGTGGGATGTCTACCATGTAACGATGGCGCATCGCCGTTTGTCTTGTAGTCCGATGATGGAACGGGCTTGGTGGAATAAGACTGTGCAATTCCATCGCACACTCTTCGAAATGTAACCGATAGAAAACTGATAGGCTTGCAACACATCGCCGATGTTCTAGGCTCTGGAGCCTTGTTTCTACCAGTTTTTCGTTGCCGATGAGCCTTTTGGCCCGTTTCTCTATAGACTCAAGTGCATAAAGCTGGTATTTGGCAGATCCGTCCCAGAGATGAGAGCACTCCATACACGACCGAACTTGCGCTTGATAGAGGTTGAGCAGCTGTTCCGGTGTGAAGTACCGTCTCACCTTTGCTAGGATTCCCAACTTTTTGGCAGCCAATTGAGCCTTAGCCTCGATAAACGGACCAAAATTAAGGGTGGATGTCAACGTAATCCCAAAAGCTCGATGCGATCAGTTATCGGCACGGTTACACCACGGAAAGAAGGAGCCGGTTGAAATTGGCTCCTTTTTGCGGAGAAAAGACACGCCTGGGTCTTGGCAGCATTAAACTTGACCAAGTTGGCGTCGCCCCCCTCAGAGACAGCCTTCAAAGTCAAGTTCAAGCGCCCCACCATTGCCTCTCGGAGAGACTGGACTTGTGACCCACTAGCACGCGCGCTGGACATATATCTCTCAGCAACAGTGCTGTTTCTGCATACCCAAAGGTACCGGGCATTAGCAGATCGTTAATATGCAGCAAGACTAGTACTTCGTCCGCATTTTAGCACTCTCCAGACTTTCATAGAACGTTTGGTTGCTTTTGGCGACCTCTTGTGCTATACGTTTTTTAGCATCCTGTTTCGCCACTTTATATCGGTCCTTATCTTCTTCCAGTTTAGAACACTGCCATTTCTTAAAAAGATCTTTCTTATTCGCTAGGACTCCTTGATTCCAATATTCACCAGCTAGGATCTTTGCCACAAATATGATGTCCTTTGGAGACTCCTAGGTTCCCTGCCGCTTTTGTCCTGTACCAAGTTTCAAACTTAGATCAGATATCATTTTGTCATAGCCTACTTCCAACTCGGTCTCCAGATAATCTTTTATCACGCTCATTAGTGTCTCCCCTTTAGGACCATTCTCTCCACTTAGTTCTTGGTGTTCTTCTATAATTATAGGTATCTATTATAATTTTTATAGGTTTTGACAGCTCGTAAACAGACACGAGTATGTGATGCTGTGATGTAAGATCATCACCAGGTATTACTTTACAGTCCTTAAACTTTTGTTTGACGGTCTTGTCGGACATGATAAAGACTATCTGTGACGCTCTACCCGCACATTTGACAGGCCTGTTGGTCTAGTGGTCAATGGCCCTGACTGCTATGCGCAAGGTCGTGAGTTCTATTCCCACCCAGGACAAATGGTTGTGTGATGAGCACGATCATTTGTTCTTTGTCTGGGTGTAATGTATCTATAAGTATTTAGAAATATATATGTTTATCAGTTGTCTAGTACTCATAGCACAAGCTCTGCTTAGTTTGGGACTAGATGACGTTGTGTGAAAGTTGTGGAATATTATATTATATTATATTTAAAAGTTATTAAGTGTTCTGGTTTCTTTTGAAATTCTTGTTTATTAGTGTAAGTGCATTTCTTTCTGCAAATTCTAGTATTTCTTTGAAATATTTATTGAAATTGAAAAACATTTATGCTGACGAAGACACACAACAACACACAATACAAAATTACAAACATTACAAAAAAAAAAGAAAAAAAATCTTTGAACATGTCCACACCGAAATAGGAAGACCAACTCAGCATCTTGTATTCGTTTGCTGTAATGCTCTGGATGAGGTCATCCGTGCCTTTTCTGTTTCAGTGCATCCTGTTTGAGGGGCATAGGCTGATATCAAGCGCGGATCCAGGGGGAGGGTCATGGGGGTCATGACCCCCCCCTGGGCTGGGTCCAGGACTTAGGTGGACCGCTAATTAAAATTGTCAAACATAATATTTTTATATATTTTTTGTCACAATATAAATTTTATTTAAGTACAGGCACATGAAGCTACCCGAAACTGTGAAATTTTCCCAATCAATCTTGAACCTAATTTCTTTAACAATAAAATTGAAAATCTATTGAAGGCATTTGACAGATTGTTGTAGCTTGATGTGCTGGCGTCTGTACTTTCAATATTTAATTGATTTAATATAATATTTTGTTCGACGGCAAATGCATTATTCGGGAACGAACGCATCGAAAATTTTAATTTTACCGCGCCGCCTCCACGGCCGCCACCTTTCATTAATGTCACATTTCGTGTGACACTTGCGCGCGCTTTATCTCGACTAAGGTCTAGCTAGACCTAACCTCAATCGGAACGACTAAACTTTAGTAATATAGTACTACGTTAAAAAAACTTCTGGCCCTATTATAAAACGATTTCTGACCTTATTATAAAACGATTCCTGACCTTATTTTAAATTGCGATGTTGATGAATATAATATTTTTTTAATGTATTATGGCTACCGTACCTGTTAGTGTAGCGACAGCGGAAAGATCTTTCTCTAAGTTACGAAAAATCAAATCGTGGCTAAGAGCTTCAATGGTTGAAGAACGTCTAACTAGACTGCGATGATGATGATGTTAATCCTAGCCGATTTCGGCTACGGTGACTGTATCATGGCTATTTTTTTTATTCAAACATTAGAGCTTGGTTGTTCAGCTCTCCGACGCGACGGTGCGCTCGTTGATGACTGGCGTACCCACAGTTCGCTCAGAATACCATGTTGGATGTAGGGCACGTTAACACACCGTTCGCACGACAATAGTGTATGTCTGCTGGTGGTCTGGCCTTCAACTCGTCTCGTTTTTTGTCCAAGTCTGCTCGTCGTAGCAATTCAAAATCAGAGACTTGTGGATTAATGAGACGTCTCCAATCCAAACATTGAGCTGCTTTGTGTTCCCATTGAGATGGTTCGATCTTGCATTTTTTCATAATTGCTTATTATTATCTACTATCTACTACTATCTTAGGTATTGTCCACCCCGTTGACGTTTGCCATATTTAAGTTCTGAGTAGAAGATGCGTTTAGCCAACCTGTCGTCCGATATTCGCGACACGTGTCCACTCCAGCGCAGCTGGTGCCTCATGAGGTAGGTATCGATACCTCCGACGTTTGCACGACAAAGGATATCCATGTTTCGGGCACGACCTTGCCACCAGATGTTCATTATATCTCGTAGACACTTTAACCCTTAGGGGCTGTCTCCACGAGCGAGAGAATCGCGGCGATAATATCGCCGTGCCACGTATTTCTATACACTCTCTATGAACGCGTCTCCACACGGCGATGTTATCGCGGCGATGCGACGAGTGGCAATGTGCGCGCGTAACGTCGTCGTATCGCCGCGGAATCGTCGCTACTGGTGGCGCGCACGCCGCGCGCTCGCCGCAGAACGCGGCGCTCTCGCAGCGAGCGCGCGGCGGGCGCGCTGTCAAACGCAGCGTCATTTCAGCGTTGCCTCTCCTCAAGCAAGGACGTTAAGTATCGACAAGCTTTTTAAATAATATAAGTACAATGTTTAACATTGAAAAGTTTATTCTTCTGTTTATTCGTTTTAGTTTATTCTTTATAACAATAACTGCATATTCACTAGCGTTCTTGCACAAGCACCTCAGATCACTACATCCATAATAAATAATTAATTTATTGACTGAGACACTACTTATTTCGCTCTCGTCTGGCACCTAACTGAACTCTTTCAACAAAACTATTGCACAACGCCTCTTCGCGGAAACGCGGCGATTCCGTTACGAGTCGTCGCGGGCACGCGGCGATTCCGTTACCAGTCGTGACGATACGCTGGCGGAATAATCGCTCGTTCGTGGAGACGACCCGACGATAGAAGCGCGGATCCGTCGCGATTCTCTCGCTCGTGGAGATGGCCCCTTAATTCGACACCGTGGAGTATATTTCCCATTGAATGAAAAAAAATCTACACGAAAAAATTGACGGTATATTTTGAGTTTTAAGTAATATCCTGAACTATTCACCTACGTTGTCAAAAAATCAGCAACGCGTATACATCGACGGGACGCGAGCAGTCACCGGCGAGATGGCGGGAAGGAAGGGCGCGATGTGCGGGCTTTGGGTAAGTTATGTTTTATTCATTATTTTACGACTCATTTCTTTCTAATATTATTGAACTAAAAATTACAAACCCAAAAGCTACTAATAATGTTTTGATTGCTTTACTGAGTTTTATTTAGTTTTTATGATGCCCGAAACTTGTATGTCCAGTATACTTCTTGTCGTCGAATTACTAAATAAGTGACTGCTAAATACTATATCCTGTATTCATCCCGTTGCCGTAATATTAGAAAAGTAATTTCTTGTTATTTTTATTAATAATGGTTTTAGGGATCCATAGATGAAATGTTTGACACTTTACTAACTTTCTTTTTCAGAGCTTCGAGATTAGGGAACGTCGTTTAATAGCATTGGTGCCGTCTGAAAACGCTTCTTCAGATATAGTTACTGATTCTGAATCTGAAAATAAAGAGTAACTTACTTTTCATAGAACTGAAGAGTTGTCCTCCTCATGCTGCCCTTCCATCGATTCAGACATAGAGTGCAGGCAGTTCCAAAAATGATACACAAGCCAATATTTCCATCGACCGTGCCGAGACTTATGTTGATGCTAATACTTTTGTGGGGCAGTAAACGAAAACCTTGAAATGGACGTCCGTCCTAGCGTTAGTGGCATTAAAAATAACTCTGGGTTACAAGTCGATGACATTTTAGACCATGAGCGACCTCCGTTGACTCCTGTTACTAACAACGTGCTACCACCGACTGGTGAAGTCAATTATAATGCTTTACCAAGCTTAGCTTCATTATTGTCTATTCTATTATCAAATCCTTCGTATAGACGCAGGACTAGCCATAGGGTTAGTCCATTAACACCAAGAATATCTAGACGTAAGAGGAAGCTACCAACACAAGCTGTGCCAAATGTTCGTTGAAAAAACACCAAGAAGACACTAATTGTGACCTACAAATGGAGAAAAGGACAATTCAGACACAATGCTGATATTCAATCCAACGATTTCCTGTTTGGTTTACCGGATACTGACTCTCCGTTGGACTTTTTTATCTGTTCTTTTCCTCAGATACTCGTTGATATCGTCGACAACACAAACTTGTACTCGACTGGGAAATATACAATTGACCATCGAGCAGCTGAAAGATTTTCTCATGATTCTTCTTATCATGGGTATTGTAAAATGCCTTGCTGTCTAGACTATTGGTCTACAGAATTCAGATATGCCCAAGTGGCTAACGTCATGCCATTGAAACGATTCGAGCAGATTCGACGTAACATTCACTTTGTCGACAATATCTTTTCTGATGAGGACAGATATACAAGATACGACCATTCATCGAAAAAATAGTGAAAACTGCCTAGCATCATAAGAAGAAATAAAGTACAGCATAGATGAGATAATTATACCATATAAACATTCTAAAGCAGGAATCCGGAAACAGTGTAACCCCATGAAACCGAATATATGGGGATTCATGAGTGTCGTACGTGCTGGTGCTTCTGGAATCGTCTATGATTTTCTATTATACGGTGGCAATGACACCTTCCGGTATATCGATTTTAGCGAGGAGGAAGAGCAGATGACACTGGGTGATGACAATTCTGTCATCCAGACTCCAGGATTTGCTGTTTATTTTGATAATTATTTTACGACGCTCGATTTCATTTGCTATCTACGTGAATACTGGGGGATTTTCAGTGTTGGACCCATAAGGCAAAACAGACCATCCCAACTAGCACAAATGGGCTGCATTAGAGCTTTGGAGCGTATCCGATTATTACTTATGGTAATAGACGTAAGCGCTAGAGCGTCTACTGCAGACTTAAAGCAGCCGCTTTAGCGCTATTTGGGCGCCATTTTATGCAACCTAAAGTTCCATTTAACCTGCACAACGGTTGCATAAAGGTTCCTTAATAGCTATAACGATTTATTAACGCTATACTAAAGCTCTCGTAGCGCTACTTTTGAATGATTTTGAACTACTTTGAACGAATGAATTGATTATAGTTCTTTATTGTATATCTTCAGTTGACATTGTTTGTAATATTTTGGTAAAGTGTTTTCGTCGCCATCATGAAAATAAAACAAAAAGAAGTAAATGTTTGTATTCTGTATTAGCAAGATATATAAAGATACTTAAAACGCTGTCCAGTTTACTGTAGATATATAAGATAATTTTCGAGTAATTTTAACGCGCTTTTATGATATTTAAAAAATTAACAAAAGATATGTGATATTTTTTATTTGTTATACAGAATAAATTTTATTTCCGTATTTTTACGTGTCGATAACTTACTATTTGCAAGTGGCCGATTGTTTACCGGTACATTTAATGCACATTTAACTGAAAAACCAATGTATATCAACTCAATTATGCAAGTGAATTATAAGTTTTCTTAAAAAATCATGGCGTCATTGTACTGTAGTCATAACCTGCAGTTTGAGCTCTAATAACTCCCTTTTGAGAATCATAGCGCTAATTTTCACCCTTCTAACGCTTCCAGTGATTTTTGTTCCCCTAGTGCAACTCACAGCCACAAAAAGCTTCTATTTTCCTGTTTTTGAGGTTATAAGATTAATCATTTGTATCCTTAAGTGTATTGTAAGCAGGGGCGTGCATAGGATTATGACAGGGCATGCGGCGGAGTAAAAACACACAAAAACTTCTTCTTTTATAGATTTTTAGCATAGCCACAGCCACGCATCGTAGCATGGTGGCGATGCGTGGCTGTGGCTATGCTAAAAATCTATAAAAGAAGAAGTTTTTGTGAGTAATCGATCACAAAAACTTCTTCTTTTATAGATTTTTAGCATAGCCACAGCCACGCATCGTAGCATGGTGGCGATGCGTGGCTGTGGCTATGCTAAAAATCTATAAAAGAAGAAGTTTTTGTGTGTTTTTACTCCGCCGCATGCCCTGTCATAATCCTATGCACGCGCCTGATTGTAAGGTGTACAATAAAGTATATAATAAATAAATAAATAAATAAGATCTAGTTACGTACTTATTCGTTTAGCATCCATTTTATTAAATGTTTCATAATAGTTACAAAAGCGGCTGTAAAATGGCGAATGGATTGAGCCTGCAAGGAATGACTATTGCTACTAAAGGCCTTAGTTACACTGATGATTTTTTTGTAACTATAGTATGCATAAGAGTTTCTATTATTTCTATAATGAAACTTATAGTAGTATAAACTATTATACTTGTATAGGTTATAGTTATAGTAACCACTAGGTTACTATAACTATAACCTATACAAGTTACAATGGAAACTATTATGCAGCTGTGAGTGGCAGAATGACCTTCGTAACTCTCATATAAAGGTGTAAGTGGTAAATGAGTTCTACCGTGGACTACTGTGAAGGCTAGGGTAGTATTTGATTCAGTTTATAGCACCTTAAGTAACTTTTATAACTATAGACGTTTACGGATGCAGATATGCAACTCTGAACTGCTTTCTGAACCCTTAAAGCGCTATTTTACAGCCTAAAGTAACAAAATAGGCTGCTATTTCCACTAATGTGCTCGTTGGGATATATTGATTATAGTGCAACCTGCACTATAATCAACATATTGGAGGAGTTGACCTTTGTGACACGTTGATAGTTCTCTACAGAACATCTTCCAAGAGCCGTTATAGATATTTAATTAATATGTTCAGAACATAAGTGAGTTTCTCGTACTTATAAGTTTTTGGTGTTCTTACTTTTTTTTTAAGAGTATTACTCCGCGGACTTGGGGGTCCGCGCCTTTGTTTAAATATTTTATTGCTTACAGAGATTGTTTTTATTTTATTTTTATAATATTTGGCTCCTCCTCGGACGATGGAGCTAAGGAAAATTACTTATATACTAATTAAAACTACGTGAGTCCATCTATAATATTTTTTTTGTTCTATTCGTTAATTTAATTTAATTTAAGTTTAAGTGATTTACATGTACTACTATGTTATATTGCTTAGAATTTGAATGAATTGACAATATTGACACTGTTATTTCTATTACTTTTACATTTTTTGTTATTTTACAGTACTTTATATTAGACAAAAATCATGGGCTGACTTTTTTTTTTGCACAGCAGTGCAATCCGCCTTTCCAGAGTAAGTCGAATTACACTTCCCTGCAATTATATATTCTTAATTATTACATTATGTTTGTTTGACAGGATTACATTCGTTTACATATTTGCACGGCAGTGCAATCCGCCACAATTGAGTGTGGCGGATTACACTATTAGGCTATTTATGGGGATTGTATAGGATACTGATTTGATTAGGATGTGGGACTGATTGGGTTTGTTTCGGTTAGGTCTATTGGATGTTGGGTTTGATGACCAGGGATTTGGCTAACCACCACACCATTCCATTCCATCACAGCCGCGTCTCGATGCTGCATGGCCGTCTTTAGGTTGTAGTCGACGACCTTTTTAGTCGGCGCATCCATCGCTCTCCTTATAAAGCGGCCCGTGGCGTCGTCGGCGTAGTAGACGCAACTGACTCTATGTCTCGACACCGCCACCACCGCGTGGGAGATGCTCTCGTGGATTTGGAGTCTCCTGGACTTGGTGTTTATGATTGTTACGCTGTCGTAGGTCAACCCCTGGGCCTCGTGAATGGTTAAGGTGCGCGACCCTTCGCCCGACCCGTATCCCTGGTTGATAAGAGAAGCTTTCTCCTCTTGCGTGTGAACTAGGAATAGGGTGTTTTCGGCGGTTTTTGGTATTTGCGCACCGGTGAACCGTTTCACTTTCAGGGAGTGGACTAGCGACAGCTTCGACTGAAACGAGTATATACCGGAGTATATGTCGCTCAGTGCAAATGCTACGTCCATTGGGTTCCGGTGTGTGCACAAAAGTTCCTGGGTGACTCCAGCCACCAAACTTGGACGGGTATATCTTATTCGAACAGGTTCTCTCTGTCCAAGAATGGAAGCTGGTTTATATGTCCGATAAGGACCATTTCGCTAGCTCCCGACAACTTGACTGCCATGACTATGGCCCCAAAGTGGTTCATTAATGCTTCATCTACCGTGAGACGGTAGCACGAGTCTTGCTTTTTGAACCCATTGGCTAGTATTGAGGCCATAGTGCGCACTTTTGTCTTGACCTGATCTCCTAAGCAGTGCGCTAGCTTCTCCCTGAGATCTTTGGCAGCTTCTGTTGTCGTGGTGGCAACAATGTCTTTCTCCCTATCGAAGTGTTTTACCACCCAGGTTGTCTTGCCACACCCCGGAACTCCATTTACCCAAATGATATTGGGTACCGCCCAGTGTTCTTGCATGCTGGAAACCTCTAGAATGGACTGAGCCATTTCGAGGATCTTATCGTCCAGCATGATTTTGGTGCATTCGGCGGTAACCAATATCGGGTCGTCGTCTGTTGTTGTGAATTTTAATTTGCCTGAGCGCTCCGTCTCCTCCTTGTCCAGGGCCACAAATCCACTTTTCGCGCTGTAGGCTACCATATACGACCCCGTCATTTCTCCCGTTATTACTTGAGATTTGATGTTGTCGTATACGGCTGCCCCGGCTTCCTCGAGCAAAACCCTGAGTAGACCCTCTGATTTTCTGTGGAAGGTCTGCAGGATCTTTTTGCATTTCATGAGATTGACCTCTCTGGTCGCTCTCACGATTGCAATGTACTCGAGGAAGGTGCTCTTGACGTGGTCTGTGGCTCCAGAGTTGACTGCGAGGGTCGGTGGGCTGACTTGCCCTTTTTCGGCTCTTGTAGGTGTAGGCTTTTGCACCGGCTGTTCACATGGAGGTTTCCTGAGAAACCTCGCCAGTGCTTCCCCCTGTCTTGCGAAAGGTGTTTGCCGGCTGGTGCTAGGGAGCAGAGCATTGAGGAATGTACCGAAGGTTTCAGTACGGTTCCTCTCCCGGGCCTGGTCCTCCGGGCTGGTACTTTTGCTCTGCTCCTTAGCGGCTTTTTCGGCAGCCACCTTCTGCTGAACCCGTTCTGCTCCGCTTTGAGTGGTCGGGTTTGTTCGGGGGCTCGTCATGCCGGCTGTTGGATCTTGAGGACGTCTGAGAAAACTCAACGTTTCCCCTCTGTCCTCGTAGACAACCACCTCGTGGTGTTCAGAGAACACCGCTATTATTAAATATCTTGGAGTCATTATCGATAGCAACCTGAAATGGAAACAATATATTATAGCTTCAACTGTAGCCCGTGTGAGAAAACTTATATACATTTTCAAAAAGCTCAGAGGCTCGGTTGACTTTGACTGTATGTTAACCGTTTACTTTGCGCTCGCTCAGTCTGTTCTAGGGTACTGCCTAACGGTCTGGGGTGGTGCTGGTAAAACGGTGATGCTTCGGGTCGAACGTGCGCAAAGAGCTGTCCTTAAGGTACTGGCAAGTAGAGCATGGAATATCGGAACCTTTTCCCAATACCGGTTTTGTTTCAATATTAATTTTTTTAATATCGGTATTCCGGTATTTCGATATTTTTCCGATATTATGGAAATAAAATGATCAAATTCGTTTTAATGTTGTAAGGGTCCAAATATTAGAATTTAGGGACTGTATCAAAGTGTGCTATGGAAATATAAAATCACCGTCATTTATTATTTAAAATATTTCATTGCATTCTTACATCGATTCGAATTTAAAAGTATTTTACACAAAAAATATAAATTTCTTAACATACTAGTCAACACAAGTTAAAATAAGTAATTGAGTAACATAATATATGTATAAGTAAATATTACGATAAACGCAAAAAACTAGATATTCAATTGGAGGGAGAGTCATCTTATGGCTTTAAAGATGAAGACTATGGCAATTCACGAGATCGCTATTGTATAAAGTTGTATCTAAAAAGTTGTGCTCTGGAGTTGTCACCTGTATCACACTCTTAAAATTAGAGTGGTGCCAGTGTCCTGGGAGCAACCAGGATGTGCAACCGGTACCCAAAAAACCTCCAGGATCTGCAAAGTGATGGATAGAATACTCAATAATAATCTGCTAGCATACCTTGAAGACAATGAGCTCCTTAGTCTTCTTCGCATCGATGTTAAATTGCGTACTTTATATGTTTTAGGTTCAGACACGCAGGTCTCGTTCAGTGGCGTTGATTAGGTCTTCTAATGTACACGTTTTTGGGTCATTTGGACACTCGAGCTAATGGGACATTTTTTGATCAGGAACGCCGTAATCGCACTGGGTGTTAGTTTGGCATATAATGCCCCATTTTGCTAAATTGTGCTTGCAGCGGCTTACTTGGGTTCACAGTCCATTGATAGCTTTCCAAATTGGCCACTCTAAGTTACGTCCAGGTAGCAGATCTTCTTGTGTATGTTACGCACAACTGGGGCGAGGCCATTAAGAAACACGGCAATATACGAGATATTGAGGGACTCTACTAGAGCACTAGTAGAGTCCCTCAATATCTCAAAGACCTTTGACAGGTCTGGCACGCTAGTCTACTGAGCAAACTCCCTGCATTTGGCGTCCCTGCTGGCTTTTGCAACTGGATTTCTGATTTCTTAAGTCAGCGGTCAATCCGAGCGGTCATCGATGGCTGCTCATCGGATTTTATGGCTGTCAATGTCAATGCGGTATGCTTAAGAGGTCTGTTCTCTTTGCGATTCATTTTGCTGCATATCAAGGACCTGCTCCAGCTCTTGGGTACGCGGATGACAGCACAGACTTAAAGATATACTTATCCAGTGCTAGAGCTAGCAGGGATGAAACAGACTGTCTTAGAAAGGCCATATTGGAGCGAATGAAATTAATCCGACAATTTGGTTAAATTCAATGCTTTGAAAACACAGGTTTATCTCTTCACTGCTAATAGGAGCCAATTTAAATTATCTCTTACTTTCCGAGGTGCATCTATACCTATCAGTTACTGAGCTTATATCGCTTGGAGCTTTTGGACAAGGAGTTGACGTCTAACTTAAACTTCGGCTCAATCATTGAGTCAAAAGCTTTGACTACAGCCAAAAAGCTGGACATCCTTCACAAGGTGAGGCGATACTTCACACCTGTACAGCGTTTAAAGGTGAATGCGCAAAATTGCTCCAGCCCCGGCGCAAAAGCAACTTATCTCAGATTTTTGTACATTTCAAGTCATACTACATATACATATGCATATACATATATATACGTATGACTGTGATTATAGATATCACATAATGGGATATCTATAATCACAGTCATACATAGCAAAAAATGCTTTGATTATTTTTGTAGGCGCAGATTTTTATTTAAAGTTATTATCACAAATCGCGTACTTCTATGTATTTCTATGACGACGTGTCGCTAATAGAAATACATAGAAGTACCAGTAGTGTCTCGGTGACACGTAGTATATAATATTTAAGGGTAATCTATATATATATATAACTCAAAGGTGACTGACTGACTGACTGACTGACTGACTTAGTGATCTATCAACGCACAGCCCAAACCACTGGACGGATCGGGCTGAAATTTTGCATGCAGGTAGATGTTAAGACGTAGGCATCCGCTAAGAAAGGATTTTGCGAAATTCCCACGGGATCGGGATTTACACGGGAAAAACTTCCCACGTGGGCGAAGCCGCTGGCACAAGCTAGTATATAATAAGATATATAATACAGAATTTGTTTATTCTATAATATCACAATTCCAAGTCTATTAATACGCTATCTAAAAAAGCAGCCGGGTGTTCAAAATCATTGTGTCTGGCCCAGTCTGGATAATATAAAATACTGATTACATGGGCACAAAACTTCCAAGTGTCCGACGATTGTGAGTGTGAAACGATTGTTAACGTCCAATCTATGGAATGTGACTCGTTGACGATTTATATTATTTTCTTCGACATATTCATTTTGTACACATTCATATTGTACACTATGTTTGTAACATATTGCATGAAATATAAGGATAATCAGTGTAACAATTGTAGATAGGCCAATAAATAAATAAATAATCAACCAGAACATTCGGTCTATTTAAATTCAGTCTAATAGATTCTATGAATTCATTCGTGTATGGACTATCGTCAAAAGGGTCTTGAAAGCAGTTGATGATGGCTCCTGATATTTTCAAATCGCTAAATGTATTTAGCGAGACGCGATTGAAAATTCTTTGTCTGAAAATCTTGAAATCTCTTTTGAACTTACCGTTAACGGCTTCAATCACCCATCTACAAATAGTTACTAGTCTTGACTTGTTTGCGTTGACGGTGGTCAATTGAGTTTCGTCTCGTCGTTTAGTCGGGGGCATATGTGCAACATATCCATAGGTTTCTATGAGTGGTATAACATCACGAAAACATCTGTCCAATATTAGAACGTCGCTCTCTTCAAATAAATAATGAAATGCGCCGTCTTCAATCAGTTATTCGTGATTTTCTAATATTTTTGTCATGATGTTAGCATCCGTAGTTGTAGCGGCATAAGGTCCGACTATATCAACTATATGACCATCGCCACAAGTTATAATAAATGGTTTTATAAGGTTTTATTTCGTAATAAAAATAATTTCAATTTCATTAAAAATATTTGAATGCAGTATAATATGCAATATTTTATATTATGAATATCACTGCCGCCTATATAGTAGTTAAGTAGCCTTTATTTCATATTTTGCTTGCTTTTAAGTAATATGGTCGAATAAAAAATAGGATAACCAAAGCAGTTTTTTCTGTGTATGACTATGATTACGGACATCACATATATATATATATTTAATACCCATAAAATGTACAAAAATCTGAGACAGGTTTCTTTTGCGCCGAGGCTGGGGTAATTTTGTATGAAATTTGCGCATTCTTCTTTGTATAAAGCACAGGTCTATTCTTGTATGGAGTACTGCAGTCACTTGTAGAATGGCTCAGCAAAATACCAGCTTGCTGCACTTGACTCGGATAACGTAGAGCTAAAAGACGCATAGGCGATGCAGTGTTAGCAGACAAGCTTCACAGCCTGGCTTAACGGCGAAACGTTGTTTGCCTGTCGGTCTTCCACAAATTTTACTTCGGAGAATGTGCGCAGGAACTCCACGACCTGATCCCTCAATCTACCTTATACTTACGATCTACCAGACGTACTGCATGGTACCATTCTCACTTGTTCAATATACCGTCTTGTTGTACTAAGCGATTCGCCTCTACATTTATTGTGCGCACGGCCAAGGTTTGGAACTCTCTGCAGGCTGCTGTGTTACCTTCTACATATGACCCGTCTGCCTTCAAAGCAAGAGTGAACGGTCAACTTCTGGGCTCATCAGTAATAAAACATATGAATAATGAAAAAGTAGCAGAGGGCATTCAAGGTATTGTCTTTGAGATCGATCTTATTTTGTTGCACGTATGTACATAATGCCGGGCCCAAGTGTTGTACACTTTTATATGGAAATAATCATTTATAAACGGCAATGTAGCATACATTTATTATAATTAACCGATAGGTATTGTTTACATTAATTGAATTCAATGAAATAAGTAAGAAAGATTCTATTGCGTCTGGTTTTTTGTTTTAAATAAAATATCGAAAAACCGATATTTAAAATCCAATATCGCTTTTTTCGATATCGGATTTATGGTCCGATATTCCGGTTTTTCGATATTATCGAAACCGGTATCCATGCTCTACTGGCAAGGAAACCGATCCGATATTCCACATCCTCTCTATATACCCTCTGCCAGGTCCTCACCGTAAGACAATTATTTATACTTCAAACTGTTCTTCGCAAACACAGCCAAATTAAATTTGATCCTAAATGCTGTACTGCGCGCCGCTCGAATAGGGTTTGTAATACTGAGTCTCGTCGAAACGTAGCTGCAAGTCGTCATTTCAAACACACAAGCTCAAAATTATACAATAAATTAAATAAAAACTTACACATCTACCCATTAACTAAATGCAAATGCAAAAAGATAGTAGATTCTTGGTTAAAATATTATATTAAGAATGAGAAGCTCGTGGAAGTGTAACACATCCATCACACAGCCCAACAAAACTTCAAAACTTACATTCCACACACACCTCATTTACACTCACCCATACATCCACACATTCACCTTACATTATATTACTACTTCTAAACACATCCCAATTTCATTGTCTTTTGTTGTTTATTTTTATCTTTTAAATTATTGCTTTTTTCTGTTTAAATTATTTTTTAATTAACTTTTTAAATGGAGCATTATATCATGTTTTTTGTATCCGGAGAAGGGCGTTGTTAACTGCGCTACAGTTTATACTTTTGCAGCTAACATCGTTTGACTTGTTGTATCTAGTCTTGTGTTTTTGTTCCTGAATAAACTATTTACTATTTATTTTACTATTTACTATTTATTAGTATTAAGCATGAACCAACGTAACTGTGAGACTAATGTTCCAAAATATAATACATATTTTATCACGGAAGCACTTGTTTCTTTTATCCTTTCTTTTAGACAATGGGAAATATGCTGCACATGGTTGGAGTGCATCAGTTTCTTACGAACTTGATAATGCGCAATATAATGGACATGTATTTTTCAGGAAACTGAAATAGGTAGAAAGTTTCAGGTTTTTTTCTAGAGTCCCTTACAAGCTAAGAACCAAAACCTATAACGATTTTAAAAATAAAATGTAAAAAAAGTCCGTCGAATTAAGGGTTAATCGAGAGCGCGAATGTGCTTTCAAGGTTAACAAAATACAGAAACATTGGTCGACCTTGCTCCCTGCTCTTCTCAATAAGCTGGCGGATTGAGAAGATGGCCTCGCAGGTTTTTCTCTACGGTCTGAAGCCGAACTGAGATTCTGGCAGTATTTCTTCGAATAAAGGCAGCAATCTATTTAGAAGGACTCGGGTGAAATTTTTTCCTGGAACGGAGAGAAGGGAAATGCCTCGGTACGAATTACAGTCAGAGCGATCTCCTTTGTTTTTGTACAGTGAGCAAATGCGAGAGATTTTAAAGCACTTAGTACATCTTCTTCCACCCACATATGCAATAACAGTTCCCACATGATCTGATGTAACTCCTCTCCCCCATACTTTAGCATTTCGCCGCAGATATTATCCCCTACTACTGCTTTCTTATTCTGCTGTTGCCTGATGGCCGTTGTAACTTCCTCGAAAGTATAAGATTCAAGTAACTCTTCCCTAGGTTTAGTGTGCTGGAGGAAATTAATGTAAGTTATATCAGCAGAGCGATCCACATTCAGAAAGTTTTGAAATATTGTCCTTGTTGGCGAGAGATACTCCATCTAGTGACTTTACCGGTACGTTTAAATTTTTCCTGGTAAGCACCAGGAAAAATTTAAATGTACCGGTAAAGTTACTCCACTGACTCTACGAATCTCGTTATAAAATGCAATCAGTTGTTGTGTGTCCATAAGCCACTGTAACAATTTCGTCTTCTCTTGCCAACACTTAACTATCGCATCTCTCGTTAGTCTTCTCAATCTTGAAGTGCTTTCCTGAATTCGTTTGTTTTAATTGTGCCGTATATTAAGTGTCTGACGGTGACCATTTAGCACACTTGTAATTGTATCGTCATTCTCATCCAAACCAGTCATCCAATGTAGTGTTTTTATGGCCCAAGATTTGAGAACTTGTTTCCGTGACAAAAGATACTGCGGACTGCCAAATGGTTTCCAGGTCATCGTTTTCAATATTCAAGGAATTAAGAGCTTCATTCAACTCGGTAAAATAGGCTTCCCTTTTCTGAAGATAATGACAATTTTCAGTTTCCAAACGGAATGGCTTGACCACGTCCATAAAAACGTACCTATTGATGTAAATGAAATGATAACGTGTTTCGGAAGAAGACCTAACCGAAAAATTGATTTTGTTATTTGAATATGGGTAAGTAGGTGTTTATTAATAAAAAACTTTTTAACAAAAAATAAAACCGACTTCCATATCAAAACACTACAAAGCCAAAAATAACTTTAATTTCGGTAGTCGGTGTTATTGGTTTTGGATTTTCTTTTTTTTTCACACCTCCTTCCGAAATTGATTTTTGCGAAGAAGTTTTTTTCACGCTTTTTAGTGGGTCGGTTTGTAATTTATCTAGATACAAAAGCCAAAATGTGAACTTACAAAATATTGCTTTTCCCGATGTAGAGCCGTTAATTTTTGAAGAGATCTCCTGGTACTTCACCATCAGCTCTGCATCACCATATGCATTGTGACGAGCATAAAGTGACGACATCCATATTCAAGTAATCGAATCGCAATCTACGAATTACTTATTATTGAGTAGTTTCGTTGGCCATCTATGGTCCTTCATCATCAGTTCCACTTCCCCAAATGGTGCTTTTCGAGAGCAAATGCACAAAGTACTATTATAAATACCCAAAACGCTGTAGGTGCGCCTATAATATTTGAAGAGTTCCCTCAATTACTCCAGGATCCCATCATCAGATCCTGATTTCGTAACAATGGGACCAACTAGAAAGTATACCCTTTCAAATGAAAAAAAAAATCCAAATCGGTCCAGCCGTCTTCGAGTTATGAGGATGGTAGGAGGATGTATGTATACATTAAAAAAAGTTCAAGGCTACTGAGAACCTCTTCCTTTTTTTGAAGTCGGTTAAAAATACCTACTATTTACAGCTACCTATTATTATCAAAATTAAATTATAACTTCTTGTTACTTGACCACGACTATGTGACGCCCCCCTGCACTGTGGAAAATCGTAAAACAACTGCTGATTAAAAATGGTTTTTGTCAATGTCGCTACTGCCATGCTTTTTTATTTTAATCAATAGTTTAAGGACCAAACTAGACTATAATATCAAAAAATTATACATATTATATGAAATGATTTTTTTACAACACCACAAACTTTATAGTTTTGACGGACGTCCATGTTAAGCCCGTTCACTTCATCACTTTCAAATTGATTTTATTGTTATACGTTACAGGAAAAGGTATAATGTATTATATATTTCTGGAAACCTCGTCTTTTGAAGGATATGAAACAACTAATATGTATTTAATATTATGTTAACATTTACCTTAAAATAATTGCAAAATAATATATGGTGAAAAAAAAAGTTTTTTTAAAGTTCATCGAGACTTTTGACAGTTGCCCACGTTTACCCCTGCTTTACATTTAATGTTGATTTGTAGCCTAGCTATCCATAAACATAACCAAATAAAAAAAAGCTGCGGAAATTTGCGGTTTTCGGAGTAATTAGTAAAAATGTGATAAAAGCCAGAAAACGGAAAACCGCTCGCTATCTATTGCGGTTTGAAATGTTGGTGTTTACATCTATAGTTTGCGATAAGTTTTGTAATTTATCATTGATATTAGGGCGTTTATCTTTTTTTGCACTCATTTTGCGTGTGAAAATATTAATCAACAAGATGCACACTACCCTCATATTTCATATCTATACTATAATATTATAAAGCTGAAGAGTTTGTTTGTTTGCTTGAACGCGCTAATCTCAGGAACTACCGTTCTGATTTGAAAAATTCTTTCAGTGTTAGATAGCCCATTTATCGAGGAAGGCTATAGGCTATATATCATCACGCTAACACCAATAGGAGAGGAGCAGTAATGAAGAATGTTTCAAAATCGGGGGATTTTTTTTTTCCACGGGGACGAAGTCGCGGGCGGAAGCTAGTAGTATATAAACTGTTGTTTCATTTCATTGTAAATAACAGAATAGTGGTGAATTAACAGAAGTGTAATTGTTACGAATACAATATAACTAACTACGTGTTTTGTTGACTCTTCAAAATGTCTACTTTCAAGTGTTCTAAACGTGAAATAATACTTTCGTATATCGAAGGAGGAAAATCATTAGAGGCATTATCAACAGTTTTAAAAGAAAATTATCATGTATCTGAAGACAACTTATGTTTCATCCTCAGTGATTTTCAAAGACATATTATTTCCGCTTTTAATAAACGATGGACAGAAGCTTCACGGAAAAAGGATAGTTTTTTAATGAAAAACAGTAATTGGTTAGAATCAGAATATTCAGTAACTTTACCGAACACTGAAGACGTTACAACCGTCTCCACAACATCTACTTCTTCTGGAAAACGTGGGAGACCGTGCGTATCTTATCCAGACTTGTCAGAATCCAGTAAAAGAAGAAAAAATACAATGTTACTTAATGAATATGGACTTGAACACGTCTATAATGCATATCTTCAAGGGTTACGCCCTGGATTCTGACAAGTCTGGATAAGATACGCACGGTCTCCCACGTTTTCCAGAAGAAGTAGATGTTGTGGAGACGGTTGTAACGTCTTCAGTGTTCGGTAAAGTTACTGAATATTCTGATTCTAACCAATTACTGTTTTTACTCGATAGGAGAAGGAACAGAAGCTAAACTTGTGGAAACATTAAGGTTTGCTGAAACTGAAAATAAGACCTTATTCTCGATTCTCATAGAAGAAGCAAGGCAGACAAAAATGTTAACGGATGAAGAGGCATTGAGCGTATTTATTGACTTGGATTTAACGAAAGCACAGTATTTGTACTTGAGAAATTTAACGAACGAACGAAATTGTTTTGTGTTTCCACCATATTACAAAGTGCAAGAAGTTAAAACTACTTGCTATCCACCATCTTCAGCTATAGCAATTACAGACACAAGTGCAAAAATATTAAGACTTCAAGATTTATTAGATCACACTGCAGCTAGAATATTGAAAATAGATTCAGTGTATAGGAATGGATTGAATAACTTACTTCTATACAGTAAATGGGGCTGTGATGGCTCATCCGGTCAAAGCCAGTACAAACAGAAACTGCTTGAAGAGTCTGAACTAATTTCTGATGCAAATTTATTTATCACTTCTTTGGTGCCTATTAAGTTAATTAACGAGCTAACAGGTGATGTTGTCTGGCAAAATCTGGTACCGTCATCTGTTCGTTTTTGCCGGCCTATATTAATAGAATTTTGCAAAGAAACTCCCGAGAAAACTAAAGCTGTTGTGGATGAAATAAAAGGTCAAATAAATTCTTTGGGTCCATCATTAATTAACAAAGAAGGTGAGGGAGTGCAAGTGAAGCATGGTCTCTTTCTTACAATGATAGATGGCAAAGTAGCTCAGGTATTAACAGATACGCCTTCGGGTTCCACATGTACAATATGTGGAGCTACTCCACGCCAAATGAACGATTTGACTAAAGTGACTGCTAGGCCTGAAAATGAAGATTCTTATCAATACGGACTGTCTACTTTGCACGCCTGAATTCGTTGTATGGAAATGATTTTACATATTTCCTATAATCTTTCTTTCCAAACATGGTCAGCCACAAGCGAAGAAAAGAAACGACTAAAGCAAGAGAAGAAAACCCTGGTACAAAGGCGTTTCCGTGAAGAGCTAGGATTAATCGTCGACAAACCAAGACAAGTAAGTGGTAATTCTAATGACGGTAATACTGCCAGAAGATTTTTTCACAATGCAAGCTGCTCTGCTGAAATTACAGGAGTGGATATAAATTTGATTAAACGACTTCACATAATTCTGCAAGCTCTTTCATCGGGTGTAATAAATGCTGAAAAATTTGGCAGTTATGCTCTGGAGACTGCCAGGATCTATGTGAGCAATTATGACTGGTACTACATGCCATCTTCAGTTCACAAAATTTTGATTCATGGAGAAAGTGTCATAAAGCATTTTGCAATACTTCCTATTGGTCAACTTTCGGAAGATGCACAAGAATCTCGTAATAAGGATTATAAAAAATTTCGTCTACATCATGCTAGAAAATGCTCAAGATCCGCTACAAACGAGGATGTATTTCATACTCTTCTTTATACTTCAGATCCTTACATAACCAGCATTAGAAAACCATATACTAAAAACGTGAAGGAACTTGATGAAGACACCTTAGATCTTTTGAAAGTGAACGAATTAATTTTAGATCCCGAAGTTCATCAAGTATAAATAACATAAAATTTAGTAAACATTACAATTAATTAATAATTAATCTGTGTTCGATTTTAACCACACATTTTTTTTAAATGTTTTTATTATTTAAATTGATTTGTATTTTTATGTACTATATGATATTTGGTTTTTGTAAACATTAAAATAATAGTATTAATTGTTAAAAAATAAATATTGGACATTTTTGATAATTTTTAACTTGTTTTATTTTTTAATGTATGGTTTCAAATCCAGTCATAAAAAATTACATTCCATTTGAAGCCATATACACTATTCTATATTTGTGCAAAATTTTAGAACATAATATTCAGAAATAAAAAAGTTTTTGATTTTTAATCAGAAACAGACCTTTATTTTCCATAGTGCCCTGGCGCCAAAGCTGGATCCGCCCTTGGCTGATATGATTGTATGGGCATGGACTGTATTTTATATATTCAATCGACATACGTTGATAGCTCTCAAATAAAACTCTCAATCTTCAATCACTGATTTATTCGGTATCTTCACAATTTTACTTAATGTCTACTTATAGTGTAAAACTAGTCTATACACGTTCGATATTCACTATAAATTCTTAATTCTTGAATGTTCTTTACACTATCACAATATCGCTTCAGTACTTATACACATTAACTATTTACATGAACGACTCGAACAACTTATTTCACTATTTACTTTCTAACACTTGATATTCTTCAGACTTGGCACTTATTACACTTCAGGTGTTTCTTCTTAGCCGGTTGGTTGGATACTACGACGACTCGATTTTTTTTTGTGAGTGGCATCTCGCAGGTTGTCGGCTGCTTAACCGGGCTTGCCTGTGGTTGCCTTAATCAATAAATTAATTAAAGCCTCCAGCCAGGGCTTATTAAAAAACTTACAAACTAGGCGACTACACGCTAAGGGCACCCCCTGTGGGGTACGGACCTCGGCTTAGGGCGTCGCAGGGGGAAGGCAGCTAGGGACAGGCTGGATCATATCTTTATTATTATTAATAAGGGAATTTAAAGCTACTGGCCCAGCGTCGCGGGCTGGCTCTGGCAAGGATCGGGGCGGACAATTACGGGGACGTCGCGGTGGGCCTCGGCGGCGAGGACGGAAAGACGGTCGATTTTTGTTTTTGTAAACTGTGTTGGTTTCCTTACGGCTCTCTTGGAGCAGGGTGATTGCGTCATCGGGAGTGACGAGGGTATGCCTTGGTCGGCGAATCTTAGAAATGCACGACGACTCGACAAATCCAGCCGTCTTATATTCTTTGACACGAGGGTCGAACTCGTGTAGAGGCCACGATATGATTTTACAAATCTACCAATAGCGAACGAGAATCGCATGTCGTGACCTTGAAGTTGTTTACGTACAAACTTTCTCTTTTCGGACAGGTTTCGACCTGTCGGACTTAGTACAAGGAAACTTCTCGAAATTACTTTACAGTATGTATGATGAACTATTATGATTTTAACATGTGTTCCTTATTTACCTACATGTTAATTCCTATTCCTATTTACATATTATCCTAACTTATTCTTTTTTTAACTATCTTACTTATATCAATCTTATTCTAATCACGGCAAGCTCGTAGTCCATTACAATGATGTTGGTTATTTCTTGATCATCTAGAGAAAGTTTAACGGACATTAAGCGGTCGCTTTTCCGTGTGATATTTATGATGAGTTGTTGTCTAAGACTATTGCTGCACGTTATCCTCAAACAGCACAAACTATTACAGTACAATTATAATAACCCAGTTTTAACCCGACGCCGCAACTTCCAAGTATGTCATGCTGCACCATCCAGAACAGCCTTCAGCGGTTATTTCTCCTTCTTTCAAGGACCACGGCTGTATAACTTGGCTAATGAGTTGGATAATATCTATCCCAATACGAATAGGGAATGTAAAGGGAAGATCACTAAATGGCTTCTTGGGCTTAAGTATGAGGAGGCAGAAAGACTACTTAATAAACACAGAGACTTTTGAGGTAAAGGCACACACATACTAGCACATGACACACACAAACACACACACACACAAACGCAGATAAATACACACATTCACACATGCACGAAAACGTTTTCAAAACTAACACGCTCCCTTAATTCTAAGTTTCTAATTTGACCTGTTCTGTAATGTGTCTGGGTTAAGGTGGCCAGGAGACCCATAACACAAGTTTTCTTAGTTTGGGCTCCTGTTTCCCTACAAAAAAAATTGTTTAAAGAAATTTTGTTTTATGTATTTTGTGGGAGAAAACAAATAAATAAAAAAAATGCCACCCCGTTTCTTTTATCGTCTGTTTCGTATTAGATAACCTGCTAATCATTCCCTATATCTTTTGACTTTGTACTGTTACGAGCTGGGGTTCGGGATAGAATAATTAACGCCAATTAAACCAAAATTAACACTTTAATTAATTAAATATAAAATAAAAATTTAACACAATTATTCGTACCACAACACTTGTCAAGTTGTCACTTAACACTTAAATCGCACTGAAATTCACTCGTATAGCCTCGATTGTATCGCCTCGGATCTTCTAATAAGACTGACTGTCCGCGTTCCTTTGCGATCTATTTATACCCCGGTCTATGAAGTCTATAACATTCTTATAAAATCGACTCACTGTTTAAATTACCCAGAATATTCCAGGAAGCTACTCGAGATACACAGTACCGCTATTCGCCGCTAGATGGCGTTAGTGTCTCGAACATTCTAGATTTATGTCGAAGTTTCTCGACGTACTTCACTAAGCGACTGGCGTAACACTGCCCCCTCCAAAGACATGCTCGACCCGAGCATCATTAGACCCGTTAACGCGCCAGTCGATCAACATGAACAATCTTTGGCGCAGCTCGTGGACCTTTCGTCGTGACGTCATTAATCTTAGTCACAACGCGATATGGTCCATCCCATTTTGCCTGCAATTTCGGCGACTTTCCTTTGCTGCGCACTGGATGAGCCAGACGAATGAGCCTTCATCAAATCCTTGATTGTTCATCTTTCGGTCGTAACGAGTCTTCACCTTCTGAGATATTTGCTGACCGGATTGTCTGACATGTTCGTATATGTCGTTCATTCTGTTTCGCAATTCATTCGCGTAGTCTGTTATACTATAAGGTGCATCCGGCGGTATTCCAGTGATTAGGTCTGCAGGCAACCTAAGCTCTCGTCAGAAGTTCACGAAAGCAGGTGTAACAGCTGTACTCTCATGAACTGCACTTCGATATGACAGAAGGAACGGCTGAATGTGTTTGTCCCAATCCTTTTGCCTGCTTTCTACAACTTTAGCCAGATATCTCTCCAATGTCTGGTTAAAACGTTCCACCATTCCATCGGATTTCGGGTGATAAGAGGTGGTCCTGGTTTTATGAGTACCCATTACTCGACATGTCTCCTGAAATACCTGGGACTCAAAATTTCTTCCTTGATCGCTGTGAATTTCCAAGGGTACTCCGTAGCGACAAAATACTTCGTTAACCAATTTATCTGCCACTGTGGTAGCTTCTTGGTTAGGAATGGCAAAAACTTCTGGCCACTTTTTGAAATAATCCATTACAACCATAAAGTACCTGTTCCCGCTCTCGCTCTCAGGAAATGGTCCCGCAACATCTAGCGCTATCCGTTCCCATGGGGCTCCCACATTATAGATATTTAAAGCCCCTCTACTGCGTATTTGAGGTCCCTTAACTGCTACACAACTAGTGCATTTGCGGCACCAGTCTTCTACGTCGTCTCGGCAGTGGTTCCAGTAAAATCGATCTCGTATCTTTAACAGAGTCCTTTTTACTCCCATATGACCTCCTGAACATCCGTCGTGGTAAAGCTGTAGAACTTCAGGTACCTTCGCCTTTGGTACGACCATTTGTAGGTGACAATGGTCTCCTCGAGCATTTTCCCATTTGCGGCACAATACTCTCTCGTGGATCACCAAACTGTCCCACTGTGCCCAATAACTTTTTGTTGTGGTACTCATTCCAGCAACGTCATGCCAATTAGGCTTTGGAGCAGCGGCCTTCTTCCATTCCAGAATCGGTTTGATGTCTGAATCATCCTGCTGAGCACGCTGTAGCACTTCTTTCCACTCATCGCTAAGGTCTGTTCTCAGCATCTTGACGGGTACCACTTCTTTTTCTTCTTGTCTAACACAGTGCTTACGTTCTTCTGGGTCAGGCCTTGAAAACGCGTTCACGTTATCGTGGCATCTTCCAATATTTCGCTTCGGGCAACTGGATCTCACATGGCCCTTCTCTCCACACCCATAGCATCTAGGGCTAAACTTTGGTCGACTACTACAGGTTGGTGATGACACCACTTTCCTGATGCGACTCTCTTCTCTTCCAAAGTTTCGCTTCGGGCAACTTAATCTCAGATGGCCCTTTTCTCCACACTCGTAGCATCTAGGGCGAAACGTTGGTCGAATGCCACGGGTGGGTGATGACACCACTTCCCTGATGCGGTATGCTCGATGTTCCTGTCGTGCGGCTTCCACCTCTAAAACATGGGCCAGAGCATTCTTCAGAGACTCATGGTGCCCGTGTCTCACAGCAGCCCTCACTTCCATGTCACGAATCCCATCGACAAACGCCTGGACCAAATTACCGTCGATGAGTGCAGGCGATGATTGGTAAGCTTTTCGGACCAGCTTTTCTATTTCGAGGGCCCACTGCTGTAGATTTTCAGAACTACGTTGTACCCGGTCTTTCAACTGAGCACGGAACACATGCTCTAAATGTGCGTCACCATAGCGAGATTCTAGTGCCTCTAGCAACTGTTCGTAGGTCACCTCCTTCCCGAGGGCCTCTAGAACGGTTAGGGCCTGGTCACGAAGGCCTAGTGTAAGCGCCGTCATAGCCTGCGCTTTGCTCCATCCGTTCGCCTTGACAACGGCCTCAAACTGGATCTTGTAGGCCGACCATGAAGAGCTCCCATCAAACGGAGGTACCTTGAAGCCTCGCACCGAAGGAGCAGCGGCCACAGGAACTATAGTCAAATCTCCAGACTTCAGTACACCCAGAGCTTTTTTCATGTCAGCGATCTCGATTTCAGCTCCGGAGATACGATTCTCAGCTCCGGAGATACGATTTTCAGCTCCAGAGATACGGTTCTCAGCTCCAGAGATCCGATTCTCAGCTTCAGTAATCCGTTCCTCTTGCTGGTACACTCGTTCTTTTACAGCACTAAGTTCCTTGCAAAGATTCGCATTCATTTCCTTAGTGGGTAGCATCAGCTCTTCCTGGCGGCGGGCTAACTCTTCGTGGAGACGAGCAGCCTGCTCTTCCTGGAGGCGGGCTTATTTTTCCCGGTGGCGGGCTTCCTCTTCCTGGCGGCGGGCTTGTTCTTCTTGGCGGCGGGATTGTTATTGCAGCATAGCCATCAATGCAGCCATGTCAAATGCAGCCGGAGACGTAGTCACTGGAGCAACTCCAGAAGTACTCGCAGACGCCTCCATCGTCTGCTGATTTCCACCCGGTGCTGGCGATGGTGAGCCTTCAAACCGTCTCTGGTCGATCTCCTGCTGGCGTTGATTTCTTGTCCTTACACCTTCCATATCGTCTTTCGGTAAAACTGGCATTTTTCTATCCCACTTCTGACACCAAATTGTTACGAGCTGGGGTTCGGGATAGAATAATTAACGCCAATTGTCAAGTTCCCAAAGACTGACAGAACTATTCGACCGGCGGTACCAGCTTGGCAGTGCAGGATCGAACGTCGTATCGCTGGGGCTAGAGCACTCATTGGTAAACTTATCTGCTTCAGGCAGGGCAACACTCGTCCCAGAGTGATGCGCTTTGTGAGGCGGGCGTTCGCGGGGACTGATATCAGTCCTCGGGATTATCTGACCCGCGTCACAGAGCGTATCGACTTCCTGAAGCAGAAAGTCTATGCATGGGCAAATCGAATTCGTCGATATAAGCGGCGGGTGGAGCGATACACTCAGAATCGCACATTCCAAAGCAATGAAAGGTGGGTTTATAGGGCCTGGGAGCGACCTGACCAAGGTGTGACTGATACGTGCCTACCGGATGATGACGCCATGTGCTCGTTCTGGCGCAGCATCTGGTCGGTGCCTGTCAGCCACACCGAGGGTGACTGGATGAGTGAGATCAAGCGCACGTGCGACCTTATACCAGAAATGGGGGCAATTACGATCAGCCCCCAAGATGTAACCCGTGCAGTCCGTCCGTTATCCAACTGGAAATCTCCAGGGCCGGACGGGCTGCACAATTTCTGGATAAAATGTTTCCAAAGCTCGCACGCTCGCTTGGCCGCTCAGTTCCAGTCTGCCTTAGAGTTAGGATCGCTGCCTCAATTCCTAACTACAGGAATAACCCACATGCTCCATAAATCAGGCAGTACTGCGGAACCTAAAAATTATAGACCGATCACGTGCTTACCGACGGTCTATAAAGTTCTTACATCCATTTTGAGAGCCAAAATTAATAACCACATCGATACCAATTCAATCATGTCTGCTTCTCAGAATGGATGTAGGAACGGGTCCCGCGGTACTAAGGAGCTTCTCCTCATCGATATTGCCATTAACCAACAGGTTCGTCGTTCCCGAAGGAATCTGTCAACATGCTGGATAGATTATAAGAAGGCCTATGACTCGGTTCCACATACATGGCTCATGAAGGTGTTGGAGTTGTATAAAATAAACCCAATACTACGCACTTTCCTTGAGTCATGTATGGGGCAATGGAAGACGGTCCTCTGCTACCCAGGATGTCGACAGAGCCAGGAGAACAGCGAACCGATTAGGATTGAGTGAGGTATTTTTCAGGGCGACAGTCTGAGCCCACTGTGGTTTTGTCTGGCTCTGAACCCCCTCAGTACACTGCTGGAGCGTTCGGGGTAAGGCTACCAGTTGAGAAGAGGTGGTCAGGTCATATCACACTTGCTTTACATGGATGATTTGAAAATTTTTGCCTCCACCAACTTGCAACTGATGGAGCTACTGAAGGTAACGGAAACCTTCAGTAGCGCCATCAGGATGGAATTCGGGGTGGACAAATGTGCGGTCATGCATGTAAAGCGAGGGGAGATTATGGAATCCGTGGGAACTCAACTCTCGGACTCCATACACCTAAGATACCTCGGCTCAACTGAAACCTACAAGTATTTGGGTATGTCAGAGGCACTAGGCATCAATGTTGCTTTTGTTAAACAATCACTGAAGGAACGCTTCTTTGGCCGCCTAAATAAAGTACTGAATAGTCTTCTATCAGGCGGAAACAAGGTGCGTGCCTTCAATGGTTGGGTCATGCCAGTATTGATGTACTCTTTTGGCATACTCAAATGGACTCAGACTGAACTTGACGCCTTGGACAGGCGGGTCCGCACAACGCTGACTGCAAATCGGATGCATCACCCACGTTCATCGGTGATGAGGCTGTATATCCCGTGGAAGTACGGGGGTCGTGGCTTTTTAAATGCAAAGACCCTGCATAACCGCGAGGTATGCAGCCTTAGGGAATATTTCCTAAAAGCCGACGTGGGTATGCATCGAGATGTGGTAGCGGTGGACAAAGGCCTCACTCCGCTCTCCTTAGGTAGCGAGAATTGGCGCAAACCTGTAGTATTAGATACTAATGACCGCAGAGAAGTATGGCAGAGCAAGGAGCTTCACGGACGCTATTACCGGGCCCTTCATGGGTCTGACGTAGATACATTAGCGTCCGTAGCCTGGCTACGTTTTGGTGACCTCTTCGGGGAAACCGAAGGTTTTGTTTGTGCAATTATGGATGAAGTTATGATGACGAATAACTATCGGAAATATATTGTGAAGGATGGTACGGTAGATACATGTCGGGCATGTCACAAACCGGGAGAATCCATTCGTCACATTATCTCCGGTTGTTCTCGTCTGGCTAACGGAGACTATTTGCATAGACACAACCTTGTAGCCAGGATTGTTCACCAGCAACTTGCTCTTAAATACAATCTTGTGGAATCAGAAGTACCGTACTATAGGTATGTGCCCGACCCAGTTCTCGAAAATGGCAATATTACATTGTACTGGGATCGGTCTATCATCACTGACAGGACTATTGTTGCCAATAAGCCTGACATAGTGGTGATAGACCGATTAGAGCGTCGCTCAATGATTGTTGATATAGCGGTCCCTCATGACGAAAACCTCGTGAAAACCGAGAAAGATAAGCAATTTAAGTATCTTGATCTGGCTCGCGAGGTTGTCGACATGTGGGATGTGGATACAGCAATCATTGTGCCGATAGTCGTCTCGGCCAATGGCATAATAGCCAAGAGCCTCGACAAACATCTTAGGAGGCTCTCGTTGGGCAGCTGGATCAAGGGCTTGATCCAGAAAGCAGTACTTCTGGACACGGCGCGGATTGTTAGGAGGTTCCTCTCTCAAGAGCCCTGACCACCGGTAGTTTGGACCCTGTACCCGATACCGGTGGGCTACTGTTTTTTATATTTTTAAATGTTTTTTGTTTTTATAGGAATATTTAAAAATGTAAATAATATGTTTGTAAAATGTAATAAATGAAATAATAATAATATACATCTAAAAATAAACTAAAATATGGCGTCCAGAAATTCGTGCGCATCGCTGTCCACTGGTAATGTGCCCAAAAGACTGGCGGCATTGCCACGCTGTATGGCAATGCTTAACCACTGTCCAAGGTAAAAGCCAGCCTTTGGGTCACCAGAAGTGTCAACTAGGTGCCTGGATAGTTCTTTAAATAATTTGTGAGCACTCGGACCCCACGATCCCAAGGTCTCCACCCCAAACGGCTCGAAAATATAACCTCCAACAAGGTTATTATATTTCCGCCGCTTGAGGTTCTCAGCGGCTGCAGCGGCAGCGCCAGCACAGCAAGACGAGCTAGGAAGATGGGATGGTGCAAGAGTATCGAAACATGTTGCGTCGCACACTAAAGCCCTACCCATCTTCCAAGGAAATAAAGACATGCCGTCCGGTCTTTTGCCAACGTCGCGTGCTAGGCCATTGGGTTCTAATACAGCCGGAACGCCGACGGTGACAATAGCTCGTCGGATAATGTCGTTAATATTCGTGTGCCGTGCTATGTGACCCGTGCTACGGCCACATGAAAGGCCGTGGTGACCGAGGCTGTTGACAACTTCGCCACAGTGGCAGCGATGAGCAGAACAACAGGGAGCACCTAATCGAAGGGAAGCAGCGAGGCGGAAAGTAGTATGATCGAACAAGGTGCCTATGTTCGACGACGGTAGTGCATGAAGCCAGAAATTTGTTCGAAAACGACACTATTTCACTATTTAATTGGACGAAATCGAGTCTGACTTCCTCTAATGATTATTTCCATTCCTAAGGATAAAGTCCTGATGCGTGTAAAAAGAAAACTAATTCATAAGTCGAGTCGAGTGAGTTTGTACTCCGACTTGGCTGATTGCGCCCACAACCTTTTTTGAGGGCTGGATCCGCCCCTGAAGTCTTTTGGCCCGTTTCTCGATTGACTCAAGTGCGTCCAGTGGTTATTTGGCAGACCCGTCCCAAAGATGAGAGCGGTACTTCATACACGACCGAACCGTCACGACCGAAATTGAGGGTGGAAGTTAGTGTTACCCAAGAAGCACAATACGATCGGTAATCGGCACGGTTACACCACGGAAAGTAGGAGCCGGTTCGAATTGGCTCCTATTTGCGGAGAACGACACGCCTGGGTCTTAGCTGCATTAAACTTGACCAAGTTGGCATCGCCCCATTCGGACACGGCCTCCAAGGACAAGTTCAAGTGCCTAACATGTCCTCACGGAGAGACTGGATCTGTGACCCACCAGCACGCGCGCTGGACACATATCTTGCAGCAACTGTGCTGTCGTCTGCATACCCAAAGGTACCGGGCATGAGCAGATCGTTAATATGCAACAAGAATAAAGTTGCTGATAGAACCGACTTCTGAGGCCCCCGGCATTAATTGCCAATTGGCCAGATGAGCAGCCATCAATGACCACTCGAATGGACCGATCTCTCAGGAAGTCTTCAATTCAAACGCAAAGTTGAGTGGGTAAACCGAAAGAAGGAAGCTTAGCAATAAGGCTATTGTGCCAGACCCTGTCAAAGGCCTTAGAGATGTCAAGTGAAACAGCAAGTGCTTCCCCGTGCTTAGACCGGTTTTAGTGGAAGCCGTATTGTCGGTCGCTGAGGATGTCGTTGGCTTCCAGGTATGCCAGGAACTTACTATTAAGTACACGCTCCATACTCTTACAAAGTATGGACGTGACTAAAATAGGCCTGTAGTTGGCCGGGTCAGCACGACTGCTCTTTTCGGGCACAGGCTGCACGTTAGCCAGCTTCCATGCTTTCGGCACCTTTCCAGTCTCAAGCGAAAGGAGAAACAGGCGTGTTAAGATTGGACACAATTCAGGCATTCAATTGTTTTTAGAACTTGTGCAAGTCCTAAAAACAATTGCGGGTATCCCGTCGGGGCCACTAGCTCTGTTCAAGTCAAGATTACGGAGCACTTTACGGACGTCCTTCTGATGGATGCGAATATCCGACATACACGTCTCGCATCCAATAAGAGCATCAGGAGGGTGAGCGCCACTACTATCCAGACGTGAAGACTCCGCAAAAAGAGTGGCAAACAAGTTTGCTTTTTCCTCAGCGGAGTGGGCCAGAGACCCGTCAGGTTTGAGCAGTAGTGGTAGTGAGGGGCGACAGAAGTTCAATTCAACCGACTTCACCAGGGACCAAAAAGCTTTGCTGCCAGCAGGGTATGAAGCGAGTTTTTTCTCAATCCGGCTAACGTGGTCAAACCGAGCCCTCTGAAAAACCTTTTTGCAGGACTTCGCAGCCCTGTTGAAAACTCTCTTCTTCTGATCCACGTCATTTGCTTTGCAGTTTCGAGCATCGACCCATGCTAGGTACGCCGCGTGTTTAAGCGCTTCAGCGCGATCACATTCGGCGCCAAACCAAGGTCGAGCTTTGCCGGACATTGTTAGGTCAGAGAACGGAATGTAGTACTCCATCCCCTGTCGCAAAACATCTGCCACGGCGTCTGAACACGACGATGGATCATTTGAAGAAAAGCAAGTAGGCTGCCAACTCAGACCAAATAAATAAGAAGACGGAACTCTGCGAACATAAAAGTGAGGCCGGTTTTCTAAACATGTGGTGCGTGGGCCGGTGTTGCCATGATAATTCAAATTACCCCAAAATAACGTTACTAATTAATAACGTTATTTTAACGTTATTAGTTAGTAAATTAAAAACGTTATAACATGATGTAAGAAGTGTACTGGGCCAGCAGTCTCGACATAGATAACGACGCTGTCGCAAACTTTCGATCATTCTCGATCGATCTTGCGAAAATTCGGTTGCAATAACGATGCTCGCGAGAAACACATCCTGGATGCAACCGATTTTATCGTTAGTAATTAGCGATTAAAAGTTTGCGTCATCGTGGATATCTATGTCGAGACTGCCGGCGCCCTGGTGATCTCGTGAATCTAAAAAAATAATGTATAGTGGTAATTATTACTGGCTATAGGTACTATTAAGCATGAAAGGGTAACAAACGCTTTTACAATATAATTAATACAATCTTATAAATAAACTGCCAATTAACATAAAAAATGCAAAATCTATGACAATATTAAAGAAACACCTAAAATTACATACCAACAATAAAAATAAAGTGAGCGCACCTTAGTACAATATTTACCACATCTAGTAGCGCGCGTTCCTTGTATGTTTACATTTTGCGTTTTTGTATTCAATAGTTTAACATTTCTCATATTAAGTGAAATAAAGATTTCTTAAACCTCTTATTAATAAGGAAAAAAATTATGGTGGTATGGCACCATAATTTTTTTCATATATGACCTATTTAAAGAAAAAATAATCATAAAAATCGGTTCACAAACGGCGAAGATATCGCGTAGTCATAAGCATAAAAAAATACAGTCGAACAGAGGACCTCCTCGTTTTGTGTAGTCAGTTAAAATATGTACACTGATAACTATCCTATAAGCAAACGAGTAACATTACGTTATGTCTTACATTATTACTCAATAATAGGGTAAACGAAAACATTTCATACTGACAACACTTCTCTTAAGCAATAACCTCAAAGTTTTATTTTGATTTATTGAAAATATGGGTTTCCAAAATAACTTACGTGTGATATGTGATTCCATCCAGCTTTTTATCTTTTGCGGAGTGATTCGTACACCCTTTCACTACACAATTCGGCATTTTTCAGTGATAAACACCCACGAGCTGCGATAGCTAGACTGACAAGTCAAGACGTAATTTCGTTGTACGTGTGTGCGTGTGGTTGTGTATGTACACGGCAAGACGTAATTTGGCCGGCCTCACTTTGCTGTTCGCAGAGTTCTGTCTTCTTATTTATTTGGTCTGAGGCTGCCAAGGATAACATGCAAAGAAAGATCGCATACCATCCCAATCCGCTGACTTGTATTGCAATGTGTCACCGTGTGGCTTCTTTATATTCTATTCTTTCTATTCTATTCCCTGTATAGCCCATTCCAGAAATCCCCAGTCTCACAATTTTAAACAGTTTAATTGTAGAAATTATATTAAAAGTAGACATTCATAATGGCAGTGTCAAACAAGCTTAGCTATGCAGATGATATGGTGCTGCTTCGTCCCTCGGTCAACGGCCTCAGAAGGCTCATTTCTATATGTGAAAGATATGCAGCTCAGCATAAACTAACCTATAATGTAAATAAAACGGAGGTTATGATATTTAAATATCAAAATGGGCCTGAAAAGTTGCTGCCAATTACCCTGTGCAATACAGAACTAAAAATCTTAACATAGTATAAAGCAAAGTCGCTTTCCTGTGTCTGTCCCTATGTATGCTTAAATCTTTAAAACTACGCAACGGATTTTGATGCAGTTTCTTTCAATAGAAAGAGTGATTCAATAGGAAAGTTTTTAAGTATATAACATGCATAATATAGTAGAGGAACACTGATGATTTATGAGGTTTCTAATGTGATGTCGCAAATAAACACATTTTTTGCGCTTGCTTTGCAAACGCTGGCTGAACCCTACGAGATAGATCAAAATAATGTACTACAGTATTGTACACCTTAAAAAGGTCAACAAAAAAGTCCTCGATGGCATCTGTCTATGTCTTACAGATAACCCATAACAACCATTTTTTATCCTTTACTTTTTACGAGAAATACGAGCATATTTTACGAAGCGATTTTAAGCAATACTGCATTAATCTTTATTCAATTAAGTACCATAAATACATTGTGCATTTAATATAAATCAAGATTGCCCTTTACAGAATATAATTGAAATAAATAGTTTCGAAGATTTACAGATTTAAAATGCAAGGACATAGCGGTTGCGGCGCGGTGCCGGCGGAGGCACGGCGCGCGTGCCTATGTTGCTTAGATTTGAGCGTTTAATGTTTTTCCCATGGTAAATTATGTGTCGCACTTTCAAGAGTAATTACTAAAAAGAACATGTATGTCGAATGACAAAAAAGCTGTCAACGATGTATATAAAGACACTAGTACTCACGCGGGGCTTCGCTCCCGTGGATTCTATTACGGTAAAAACATAACTTTCCTTTTTTGCAGTCGCGTAAAAAGTATCCTATAACCTTCCTCAAGCTTCAAGCTACTTCCATACCAAATTGCATCCAAATCCACCCAGTACTTTCGAAGATTAGCGCGTTCAAGCAAACAAACAAACAAACAAACTTTTCCGCTTTATAATATTAGTATAGATTCTATAGTATATTTAATATAAACATTGCACCCGTGCGAAGCCGGGGCGGTTCGCTAGTTGTTAATAAATTTAAATATCTCGGTCACATAATTACCGATAATTTAAAAGACGATGACGATCTGGAGAGACAAAGGCGTAGCATAGCGTGTAGAAGCAATATGCTAAATAGACGTTTCTTCTACTGCTCAAATCAAGTCAAAGTAACCCTGTTCCAGTCTTACTGCCAGTCGTTCTACACTAGCCAACTGTGGAACAAATACACCAAGAGTGCTTACAATACTCTTCGTGTACAATATAATAATGCTTTCCGGGCCATGCTCAACTTGCCCTAGCGGTGTAGTGCGACTGACATGTTCGCTGAAAGCAGGGTTACCGACTTCTTTGCGCTAATGAAGAAGTTCAGAACATCGTTTTTTTCACGAGTGGGAGTATGTAGTAATAATCTTATAAAGGCTGTGTTTCGTACCGTACTTGTGCAGAGGGAGACAAAATAAATCCTACCAATTTAATGGTAGTGAATTTGTTTTGCCTCTCTTGGTCTGAAAAATTAATATGATTTTGTTTTATTGTGTTGTTTTGTTTATTTCTATAGTGTAACGTATATATTTTATTTATTTTTAAGAATTTAATTTAAGAAAAACATTGTTATTTTTTATTGTAATTTTATGGGTACCTATGCCTGAAATAAACGATATTTAATTTAATTTAATTTAATAAAATTTCTCGTAGTCCGCAAATGCCTAGACTGAGGCAGACTACCAGCAATAATTGTTGAAACGGCCACACGAACTAAGCCTGTACGTAAAATTTTGACTTTTTATGGCGCCTGTATTTGTTAGGTATGTCTCTAAACATGGCGGAAGTTAAATTGATCTAAGAAGGCTATGGGTTTCAAAAGGACATGGTTAGATTGATGATGACATATATCTCTCTCATATACATATAGTAAAAAGACGATAATTACTTTTTTTATTGATAATAAGCTCGCGTTTGACCACCATATCACCTGATGGTAAGTGATGATGTGGTCGAAGATGGAGCACGCTTACCTAAAAGTAACCTATTCACTCTTGACTTAACGACTGTCCCTATCTATATATTGTACTCCTTTTTAACCTGACATCGGGAAAGAAAGGCTACTGCTTTACAAGTTTCAGTTATGCAAAAGAGTCAATAATAGTCATGGAACTTTACCAAACACCAGTGATAATGTTATTTGTTGTAATGTTTATATATTTAATTCGGAATGACCACGTTTGTTTTTATCAGCACCACCTAAGGCCTGTGAGTGACTAATGATCCGTGACACACGGCCATGTGGTACGTCAAGGAATACTACTTACGAATTAAGTTATAGATATTTATTGTGGTTTTATGTTATTAATATATTTTGTCGGTTTCAAATTTTCAATGTGTTATGAAATTTCCCGGTAAGATGACCTGCAGGAGAACTACTCAAATTTAGTAGCAGTGGTTGCTTCTTCGGACGAAGTTCAAAAAATGGTAGTCGTAGCAAATTTTTCGGACAAGATTCGGTAAGTAATTAATTCTTTTATTAAGACGTTGTGCTCTTAACTAATTACTTTTAATGCCCTACCTATTTAAAATGATGCATCTTGGTAATGCTCATTAACATTTTTCCGTGTGCGAGCCAATTAAGTAACTTACCCTATTATTATTAAAAACAAACTTGGACTACTAAATTGTATTTGCAGTGATATCATAGCTATCTAGCTATTATATCACTGCAGATAAATACATACATATATCTATAAAAGCGAGATAAATGGTAAAATGCTATTGTTTTATCTGATCTAGGCAAACCGTTTGAGATTCTTTTTAGAGAATTACTTTTCAGCATACCCTTAGATCTACTAGTTTAACTCATACCGCCAATACGCATATAAAAGATTAAAAAACAACTCTAGTCATCAGAGACCTTGGTGAAACATTTTGGGGTACTTCAAGGTATCGTCTTAGGACTATCACTATTATCAAAGTTACTCAACTACTTATTATTTATCGATTTGGTTCAAACTAACTTTGATGCAATTATTAGCTTTGATTGTGTGCACACAAACGAATTAAGGTTCTTGCCAGGTGTTTGTCACAAGTGTTTTGGACCTACCTGATGCATTCGCTTGCCATTTGTAAGTTCCGTGTGTGTTTGTGACATGTCATCAAGACACACCCGCGATCACCTTGTAACACTGGATCCATTTATTTTTAAATGTTAATATGGAAAACTAATTAAACTTACCTTTTAACATACCTAATGAAGAAAACGAATAAATTAAGTAGGTACCTACTCTTCTGTTCTTATATGTTGTAACTTGAAATGAAGTAGACGGTCTTACCAACTTATGTATATGACCTGAATTTATCTATTATTGTTGTTATAAAAAATCCTTAATCTATACTAATATTATAAAGCTGAAGAGTTTGTTTGTTTGTTTGTTTGTTTGCTTGAACGCGCTAATCTCAGGAACTACGGTTCTGATTTGAAAAATTCTTTCAGTGTTAGATAGCCGATTTATCGAGGAAGGCTATAGGCTATATATCATCACGCTAAAACCAATAGGAGCGGAGCACTAATGAAGAATGTTTCAAAATCGGGGGATATTTTTTCCACGCGGACGAAGTCGCGGGCGAAAGCTAGTATTTCTAATATTCTTGGGAGAAATATGAAGCAACGGACTGAATATAATCGCCATTTGCCAGATTTTTAACGATTAAACAGGAAGAATGGACAGATTACACACATGTGCCAATGTCATTGCCAAACTTTATTTGTTTCATTAAATTGTAGTCTCGTACAATATGGAACTCATGCCAACCTTAAATTCCTACTGTCCTGTAGTCCTGTGGTTTAATGAATAGCTTGGTATCAAACCTATGCAACGGTCTAGTTCTAAATGCTTTGTAAAAACTGTATGCCATTGAGTGGTCCGATTCTGAGGCATACACAGCTCATTAGTAACTCTGATTCACTTTTAATCATCGATTTTCCTTTCGTACAATATAAAATAAAAAAGTCTCAATAAAGACCGGCTTTATCTCGTGTTACTGGCACGATAAAATTAGAAACGTTGCTCGCCATCGCGGGTTCAGTCGCGAGCAAGCGTTCGCCGCGAACGGACATTATATGTTGCTGAAACTAACAGAAAAACAACTTTTAAATAACCCATTTTGTTTGTGTAAAGTGACGATACTCTATGAATATTGTGTGAATGCCATATTAACTGGTGTATGTGCTTCGAGTGGGTTTTTTAATTCACAAAAGGATATATCTTTGGATGCTTTTGGTTGTAATGTGAATTTGTTTTTCGGAAATATTAAAGGTGAGTTTTCGTTATATTATGTTTACTGAATAATTATAAAAGAGACGAGAAATTGTATCTTGATAACTTTAAAAATCTAATCGCTCTGTTACATGCAAAAACTGAACAAGTTCAAGATAGTCCACAAGATATTTTCGACCAAACTTTGAAGAAATACAAAAAAATCACACTTAACAGAAAACTGTCAGAAGCATATAAAGTGCAGCTTTTTCTCCACAACTGCTTGTATGACACTGCACGTGACCAAAAACTTTCTCATCGTCTGAGGTACCAATACAAAACTTTTAAAAGATTACAATCTCGTAACTCGCCGCCTCCAACTTAAGTTACGCAAAATTGCACTCAAGAACACTCGCTTATTATAGGAACAGTTCAAAAGTTGAAAGCTATCTAATCCGAAAAGTAGGTAATCTTTCTAAGAAAGTTGCATGCATTGGGTCACCTGAGAAACTGGTTTGATTTTCACATACGATAAGCATGCATTAATATGGTGCACAATGCAGTGTTCTCTACGTACCTATACCTACTTTTCTGTACGAAGGTTTTACTAATACAGACAAAAGGCTAGAAGTCAATGTTTAAGGACTTTTTGCGAACGTAACTACGTACATAAATGTAGGTGGTTTCATGTGACACGCGAGAAATGGCCACGTTTGTACACACGTTTACCAAAGACATACTTTGTAAAGATGTGACGATATGCAAAGTAAAGTAAAGAATAAGTACAGTTTCGGACACAGACCTTCGGTGTTGCAATCGCAAAGAGGATCCTTTTCAAGTTGTTATTACTTTTACATTTTGATAGCAAGGTTAGACGTTCAATTCTTTGAAAGTCTAAATGCTGATCGTATCACGAACTAAACCTGCTTTGTGTATCTATAGGTACCTATATTATATCTTTTGTCTATTCCGTAAGTATTTCCTAACTTACTTTTTAATGTTGCCATGGTAGGTATTTTGATTCATTCTTGCTCTTCCTCTTTATTAAATATTGACATGAAATTTTGATGAATGTCGTTTTACCCCTTTTTAATTTTGGAAAACAAACTGTCTTAAAGGATGAAATTTAAAATTCCATTGTAACATTTTAGCGTCAATAGCCTAATAAGTAGAGTATTGTAGTCCAATCTGGTCGCCTCAATATAATTTGTATATTTCTAGAATAGAAAATCTCCAAACATAGTTTGTAAAATTTTTAAACTTTAAAGGTAACAAGCGTCATGCTTCTTATCTCGCAAACTCTAATCACTATAGCTTGCTGCCACTCAATGATAGACGTAAAATGTTGTATATGCTACTATTATTTGATATCCTTCGTGGTGAGATTGACAGCAGTGACCTTTTGTCATGCATAGAATTTTGCACGCAAAGGTCTCGCACAAGACACACTCACTTATTTAGTGTACCTTTACACCGGTCCAATTACGGACAAAATGCTGTTATGACTCGACTGCCTCGCTTATACATAGGCAAATTTGAAAATCTGGATGTATTCCAGCTATCTAAAGTATATTTTCGTAAATCTATTGTAGAAATACTCACCAGTAAGTGAAATAATATTCGTATAATTATTATTTACCAGTTGTTATATTTCCTTTTCTTTTAGTTAAAGAGTATTGTGTTGTTATTTTAGGACTACTGTACTTTCTAGTTTTATATGCATGCTGTGAAACTGTATAATAGGCTTCAGAACCCCATGTGACATTGTTACTATATAATGAGAATTGTAAAAAAAGCTGTTTGAAAAAAAAAGTAGCTTCTCCCATATTGCTAGAACTCTTAAATAAACATACAATTTTAGGGCATTGAGAACATAAATGGTCATTCAAAAATTAACTTAAAATTGACACTGATAAAGCCGATATTCGAGTCTGAGGCGGAAGATACAAATATCTAGAATTAAAAATTCAAGTATAATTTATTATCTTATTCATTTTGAAGGCAAAATAGATTACTAGTGCAACATACTTGATTAGGTACTTAAATACATTGATATAACGATTGTATAAAGTAGGTATACCTACGTTCGATAAAACAATAACTGGGTAGATTGAAACACGTTAGCGTATCGGAATTTGTACTGATAAGTCTTGATAGCTGGTTACTCGTGGTTGAGCAATCAAATTCTGCTACTCTTTTCAATATTAACTTATATTAACGCCTGTTTTTACTAAGGGTTAGGTAGATATAGGGAGTAAAACTCATTTTATCATTTCCTAGATGTACCCGCCACTTCGTAAGCGTGGGAGTATTTTCCGCATAAATCCCGATCCCTGGTAAGTCTTATCTTCCAATTAAAGTCCCATAAGAATCGGTTTTGAAACGGTTCACCCGTTCCAGAGAATTAAAAAAACTGACAGACCAACCGACAGATATTTTAAAATGGTTGCTTGTGTTCATTTGAAATCAAAGAAATAATTTTTTATTTTATTTAGATCGGTTTTTTCTTAAAAACCGTCAAGTCCAGAGTTTATAGGAGACTGATTATTCCAATTTCTATCTTCCTTTCAAAAACAGTAACATCTACGCTGAGTTGCCTGTTTTTATTGGTTCAAGGGATATTTCGGGGATTGTGTATCGGAACGATGAAAAAAAAAAATCAAACAGTTAATTGTTTAATCATTATTTTTCTCGATGTTAAAATCCTCATAGATGTACTACTGTCAGACTCAAACTGACTAAAATCAGCCTGTCTTCCTTCGCACACTTGCGCCGGAGGCAGAAGTCTTTCAATCATAGGGCTACTAGGGTACCTACCTACTAGGGTATCTGCTTAGTGGGCATCCTACCCAGACACAAAAGCGATTTGGGAATACTTTCATTATACGTGTAGCTAAGGAGTGGAATTCCCTGCCGAAGTCACTTTTCACCAGGTGAGATGGTAGTCAAAGGCAAACTTATAATAACAAAAAGTTAATTAAAAAGTTTTTATCTCACTTTTTTATATTTAAGTAAGTACATTGCTTCATTTTATTAAGTTTCAATAAAATCTATTCAAACATATCCAAGATAAGGACTTTACAGTTGTTATAAAAGGCTGTGAGGAATAATCGCTCTTACGTCAGATGCAATAAGGGGCAAGATTGGGCCATCGTGGGGCCTGAAAATCGCGTTACCCAGCTACAGGATTATGAAGAACAGATAGGTAGTCATACCAGTACTCAGCTGCATCCGATTAGACTGAACGCCGACGCCAACATGGTTGATGATGATGGAAACTGAGTCATCTGGGCACAAATTCAGTTTCTCAATAGCCTCAATAAAACTTTCACTACCCTGGACTCCGACGTTATTCACTCGGTGCCCCAGAGGGAGGCAAATACTTAAATTAAATTAATGTGTATATAGATTAAGTTAAATTAAATTAAATTAATAGATTAAATTAAATTAATAGATTAAATTAAATTAATAAATTAAATTAAATTACGTCATAATTTATTTATTATTAAAATTGATGATTTTGAAAATGTATGGACCCAATGTCTGAAATAAAAAGATTTTATTTTATTTTATTTTTATTCACAGCATTGGTAGTCAGCGCATTCAACTACTGGCCCAAACCAGTTGTGTTTACATCGTACGAAATTTCTGGAACAGCTGTTTACTAAAACACGTTCAAAGCGAGGAATCTAAGCCTGCAGTTTATTTTCCTTCCGATCGTAAACGAGGAATGTAGGAAAACGTAACCGCACATGTAGGCTAGCTGAGCCTTATCAATGGAGGATTTATTACAGCATTTTCAATTTATTAAGTTTTTCATTAAAAACATAACTCGTGGTGTACGGAGGTACACTAAAGACAAAACACCCAGTATCTTGGGTAGTGTTTTGCTATTTATTCTTCTTCTTCTTTTCGAGCCGATGCCAAAAATCTTTGGACCAATATGCAGCTACCTGCACAGCTCTTTTATTGGCCTCGTTAAGATCCCGCAAGATGCATGTGATGGACATCACCAGAGGTGGGCCATATCTTATAAAGAGCTTTCATGCTATCTATTAGTTTATTTAGTAACATATTATTGAAATTAAGATCAAAACAAGACAAAACAAGCTTTGGAACCTCGTTAATTGGACTTGTAGTACTAATTCACTAATAATTCGAAGTTGGTAGTTATAGCAACTAATTTAATTTGCCACCAGTATTCTAACAGCAACGCTCACAGGAAACGATGGTCGATTATGCAGTGAAGACCACTCAGGATACAAATAAAAAGTTCCATACAAATAAACCAATAACATTATGGAAATGATCTGTATCACAGAGCACGGAATCGACTAGACAACCCAATACTTTTAATACGACAATGGACTTGCTTGTTCTAACAGACATAGCGTAGAATATATTCTTAGAATTCTCACAGACCTTTAAAATTTATTACCCATTAGTAATAGCGTTAATTGCAATCTGTGGTGCTGGGCAACTTTTTCCTTTGGATCCTTTGGATTTCCTCCGCCCGCCCCAGAGTCTAGCAGACTCTGACTGACTAAAGCTACCCCTTTTTACTTCGCTCATTTGCGCTGGGGGCTGGTGCTTGGCAACTGGGCTAACCCCTCCTAAACATACCTTCGCGCTCGTCTCCTATCTCCTGATTTATTAGAAAAAATGGCGATTTTGTTTATTAAAATCTACCGAGGTTCATCACTGATTCATTACGGGATCCTAGACAGTTGAAGCGTTTACCCGGAACTTGGTGGCCTTATGATGGTCACAACGGTTGATTCTGGCTTTCAGAACTTTGCAATGCAATGGTTAAGGGTAGTGTGGAGAATTCGTCCTAAATTTTAAAACCGCCGCAATAATGCCATAATTTTACTATAAATAATTTGTGGTACTCGTAGAGATATACAGAACAGGGGGAACTCTCCATTGAAAAAGAGGATCATCTGACCAGATGGTTATTGTATGAAGTGGGTACTTGCCTGATGGTTGTTGCCCTATGTACAAATTTCGTGAAAGTCTGTGATACCGCAATGGACTGACCTGGACTGACGTCAGGACTATTTGTAGTTCATATGTGGAAGTAAAGACACCACATAGTAACAGATACGCTTGGCGTAACACGTCTCTAGTAGGGGGCGACAAGAATTCGCCTTGCTCTATGGTTGTATTCTAAGACACATTCTAGTTTATTTAGCCTTCAGCCATCCATTCGGAGAAGCATTGTTACGCAGAAACAAAAGATGATCGAAAGACGCTACGCACAAAACGACCATTGTCTAGAAAGTTATTCTTTAAAACAATAGCTTAGAATGCTATTAGAAATTGCGATGGATGCTTAGCAGATATATATAACTAACCTTTCATTAGCTTAATAATTGTATGGAATATCTACGTCACATCTTCCATAGCGCAATTTCAAGATGCACTCATATGGACTAGCTGAATTAAATTTAAGATTCACAGCCATCTTGGTATGGTCCTCCTTTATTTAGATGTAGTTGTCTTATCGTTCGCACCATCCATACACAGGGTAAAAACTTAAAAATCATCATTGTTCATAGCCAAATATGACATACGAATACCTTGCTTGACCACAGGGCTAGCTCGTTCTTTGCCCAAAGTATATGTATTGCCTATCAACGAGGCAATGCTTCCAGTCTTCTGGGCAAGTTTCCGGACGACAGCGAAGTGGAGGAGTACCCGAGTAAGTCTATTTTTGTAAGTACATAGTTAGATTTATGAGATACTGATATACTTAAGTACTTAGATAGTATTAGCCTAATGGCCCTATTGAACTTGTGATCGAGAGATCGCGGGTTCGAACTACATGATTGCCGTGAACCCACTCCAGACACAAGTATATATAGCTTAGTTGGAGAGGTTAACAGCATTGCTAGTAATGTGAATTGCACACACAAAAAAGGAATAGAATAAAATTGCCTTTAATTTAAAATAAATTAACGTAGACCTCTTTTCGCTTCTCAACTCAGCCCCAATTTTTAGGGTTCCGTAACCGAATGGCAAAAAACGGAACCCTTATAGTTTCGTCACGTCTGTCCGTCTGTCTGACTGTCTGTCTGTCTATCTGTCCGTCCGTCCGTATGTCACAGCCATTTTATTCCGAAACTATTAAGACTATGCATGTGTAACTTGGTAGGTAGATGTATTCTATGAACCGCTTTCCGATTTTAAGAAAAAATTTAAAAAATATTTGAAATAAAGGGGGCCTCCCCATACATGGAACTAAAACTGAAAATATTTTTTTTCTTGAAACCTATACGTGTGTGGCATCTATAGTCAGGTCTTTAAAAATGACATTAAGGTTTCTAAAACCCATTTTTTCATAAAGTTATTCGTTTAAAAGTTATACGCTTCCAAAGTGGTAAAATGTGTGTCCTTCCTTCCTTAATGTAAACTTTCAACCAAAATTGGTTTGAACGAGATCGAGTCAGCAGTTTTTGAGATATAGCATATTTTCTAAAACCACAAATATAACTTTGTAATTCATATTTCATACAAACACTATGATAAACAAAGTTATTTGGCGTAGTTGTAAAAAATGTAAATAAGATAGTTTTAAGAAATTTGTATGGTTTTTGGTCACATAAATATACATATATTATATTATTATAGTTACTGCGGAACCCTTCATGGGCGAGTCTCACTCGCACTTGGCCAGTTTTTTTTTGTTTTGGGATGGAATGCCTTATTGTTGCTCATCGCCTTCGGGCTTATGTAGGGTCTGTCAAAAACTGACTAAAACTTCCCCGTGTTCCCCCCTTTTAACCTCACCCAAGTTCAACATACCACCGTGGTATTACCACGCCAACATTATCCCCGCCTTAGATTACACGTAATTAATTCAACAATTATCCATGTTCAACCAAGTTGCCAGGTATATTCTGTGGTTACAAATAACACGACTAAGCAAAAACTATTTTTATACGGTATACTAGAAAATAACCGCAGCATACTCCTAGGTATCGGTTTTCATATGTTATTTGATATGTGGCTACCTCAGAACACAGCTGGTGAGGCATTATGTCGTTACATACTATATTTTTATACTTATGTTAGTTCTGCCCGCGACTTCATTCGTGTGGAAGGGAATCAGGGATAAAGTAGCCTATATGTTGCCCGATAACTTTCTTTATCTTCCAGTGAAGATCCCATTAAAATCGGTTCAGCCGTTTCAGAGATTATCCCGGACAAACAGACAGGAACACAAAAATTTCAAAAATGTTGTTTCCAGTTTAGTTTAATTTTATGTATATATGTATGACTTGGATCCAATAACAGATTAGATGCCATGGTTACTTCAGATTAGGTACCTAAAAAGTTTTCAATTGATCATAAAATAATTAATTTACAACTTTTTAGTCAACTACCGCAATTATCCAAGCATGTCTCTTCATTGACTGTCAAAACATTTTCCTAACAATAAATAGCTGAAGTATCCGTCTCCCAAGACAACAAAGGAAATTATTATTGTGAAATGTATGTACCTATCTACGTTATTTTCCCTTTATCTCGACGCCATTTATTTCAATCTCATTGTTTACTAACAAAACAACGCTGTCTGTTCTTAACATTGAAACACTCGTAAAAGTTACATAAACAAACAAAATTCCTTGTTGGTTTTTCCTTCCAAACAATATTTATTTTCTGTAGTACTGAAGGCCGTTTTTGTAATGATATTGTAGATACGTATCATATCTTTACTACCAAAACATGCCTCTATGCGTCATATTCCGTCACCTCCCTTCATCATTATCCACAGTCTAGCTTCTCCCATTTATAACCCCTCTCTATTATTGTACCAATCCCATCTCCTCTTAGCCTTATTTTACTAATGGAAATCCTCATTGATGTCCTCCTCCATGGAGTAAATGGAAAGCCGTCAAACTCTTACTGATCACAATCATCAGCATCACAGCATTCTTGCCTTAGCTTGCCCCAAACTAGGTTTTATCAGCTATGGAAATATTACCGTCTGGCCACTGATGATGAATTAACACCTTCCGGTCCCCGGATGCCACTCAGAAACGGCCTCTGTATGTTCTATCATGACTGCCTCTTCCAGATAGATAGATAGAATATACTTTATTGTAAACCAAAAATTGAAACGCACCTAAACAAAAATATTGCTTAAATTTTGATGTACTTCTGAACACCATTTGAGTTCAATTTTTCCCGATATCGAAGACCTTCGTTAGTCCTTCAATATAATTGAATATAATGACCAAAAAATACAATGTCGACACTTTATTATTTGGGATTAAAAACAAATAAGCACCGATAATGTCTTATCTAGATTAAAACCTTCGTAACATGGGCGGTGATTGCACCTCGACGTCTGAAACTCCTTCGAAGGACGAAGACAGCAAACACGACGATAAAGACGATACATTAAAGTCCAAAGGATAGTATCTGGATGACAAAGAATAAATCGAGATTAAAAAAAGTAATAAGCGGCGTGCGGTTGGCAAAGCCTATGGTCCAGTAGCGGACGGCTATGAGTATTTCAAAGATCAATTAAGTTTTATAGCACTTTATAAAATCAACAAAACTGAAGTATATCTAGGCCGCCATTGCACTTTAATAACCCATTCGAATGACTCACAATTTTCTCTAAACGGTAACTGACCAGTTTATTCATTAGTTCCACTTAACATAGACATATAATTTTAGCCACTGGTTAGTATGAATGTGTGATTTTTTACAACGTCTCGTCGGGTCGGAAATAACCCGTCTGGCTGGCACGACCTCGCATGGCCCGCCTCTTTCACACTGTGCCACGCTGCACATTGCTACCTAGATCTTACTGATTTATATGAGTACTATCTTCATAGTAAGCCACGGGAACTCTTGTTATCCATGCCAGCAGGGTTCAATGCGTCTGTATCTCTTTGCTACTTTAAAACGCTGCTACTGATTTCAGATCGACTAGCTTGAAACGTGGGCAACTTTCACAGGATTTTATTTGGGTTGCAACCTCATAAACGTTGACTGTACTTCATCATCACTGATTATAATTATATCTATGTTTAGATTTGTTGTAGTATCATGAATTATAATTTCTAAACCAACGTTTCTTATCCACCTACTGAGCCGTCTTAATGGTTCATTAAAGATGGAGGTGTCAGATGCTGGGTGAAATCATTGTGTGATTTTTTGCGAATATGCGAGTGAAAGTTGAATTTATCTGATCCACGAACTATAATGTCAACTGAGTGATCAATGTACCCAACTTCTTCTAGGGGAAATCCGTTTAAGTAATTGTAAAGTTGTTTATCTTGTAGATATTTGCTTGCGTGTGAACTCCGTTTGATATCTCCTTTATGGTCATTCACAAAACACCTTTGACCGGTGGACGAATGACATGTTAGACTGCGAGAATCCGCACTGGACTGATCTATATGGCGAAACTTGAGCAGCAGTGCACGTCTTTGAGCCGCTATAATGTTGATGAATACATCTGCTATCCTGCCTAACTATAGTGGGTTTTGGGATTTCATAATTTTATAAACCTTGGTTTATTTATCTTTGTAATGCGTATGATCATATCGCACCTCCGCTCAAATAGTGTCATAAGTCAAAAAACCAAACTTTCGAGTAAATAGGATTTGAAATTTATACTATATTTATTTTTCACTTTTCGGGTCATAACTCAAAAACTAACAAAATTACTGCAATATGTTTTTAAGTAAGTTAAAATGGTTTTTGAAGGTCTACAAAATGGTGTAGTAAGTATCATGAAAAGAGGAAAAAAAAGTGTCTTTTTTCTGATTTGTGACACTTTATGGATCATAAAAACGAATAATTTACAAAATTTTGTTTAATTAAAGAGGTTTAAAAAAGCTTATTAAGAAATAAAACAGAAATATAAATACTCAAACATAATACTGAACTTTCTTCCTTAAATCATAATCAATAAAAAATTAGTATTATTAGCAATATCATATATAGCAGTTGTTAGCAGTGGTAGCATCAATCAAAAAAGTAGTTTAATATTAAAACTCTTATTCATATTAATTAACTTAAATCTAATTTACAAATTATTGAAAAAATCAGCATAAAAACTTGGAATGTGATTATTTTGTACAAAAGTCATTAAATCAGTCTATTTATTCTCCTTAATCTTTATTTTAGAAGTATAAGCTGGCTTTGTATCAGGAACAGTTAATAAAATGTCTTATTTCGTGAGAGTAAATTACCTTCTAATCATTCGGTGTCTGTGTACGACGTTTTGTACTTCAAAATATTTGGTCTGTCTTTGGCAATAGTCATCATTTTTACCTCTGAGATCTTTATCTTATTTAGAGTAATACCCATATCACTAATTAAACTTTTTAAAGAAATAAAATCTTTGTGTGATAGCTCATTTACTCTCAGTGGCTGTCCAGTTTTTTAGCTTCCTTAATTATTTGTACATATTGACTAGGAACGTATATTGGACCTGACTTCAACAATAATTTTATTTGTTTTTCAATTACTGAATGTACTGAATCGCCTTCATTTTGAGTGTGGCCTGCTGTTAAAAACTTATGACTAATCGAATTAAGTTTATTGTATTTCACTACGACATACATGTACAACCCGATGATATATTTATATTTGTTCTGCCCGCAACAATTGAAAATTAAATCAATGGACTCATTGCCGGTATGACAGTGCAATTCTTTTTCGATAAATTTAAGTAAGCAGCTACCAATTTTATCTGTACCTCTATAGCCTTCACCCTCAAGCCCCCAGTAGATTCTTTGTTACAGTTCTGATTGTTTAATCATTAATATCCAGCGTATTTTTAAACATAGTTTTACAAATCCTCTTTAATGAATCTTCAACCTCGAAAAAGAAAGCATAATTGTTTGTTTGCGGTTTTAGTGCTTTGACATACCGGTACTTAACTTCTACAAGTCTTATATGCTTATATATAAATTGCCTCTGTTTCTCTAAATCGTGCAAAGCCCAGTAAGAATCAAACAATTGAAGCCTTATTTCGTTGGTTAGAAAAGAACTGCACTTCAGTCTACAACGTTCGCCACAACCTTCCTTTATACCTTTTTTAGGAATTTTTCGTCGCGATTTTGTTTGGTAAGGTAATCCTGAGTTTCTGAGTACTTTAGCCACATTTTGCTTCCATTGTCGTTCAACACGCCGTTTCTTACGTGAACTTGGCATTTCTTCCGACCCCTCATCTTGTTCCTGGGGGTGATTTTCGTCGGAATTTGATAGTTGTGAAGTTGATGGGCGGACTTCGTGAATGTCTTCACTTGGTTTTGCATTAAATTTGTTACTTGTAATGGACAAGCTGGATGAAGATGAACTTGGACCGGATGATGAAGAACTCGAAGTACTCGATGATGATAGTGATCGGTGATAAAGAACGACCTTGTTTTTCTTTTTACGTGCTGTGTTGTAATTTGGATCTTTAACTGAATCATGTTTTTTTCTCCTCAGTAGAGCTATCTTGAATGCGTGCTTCGTTGTTATTAACATTATATTCCTCAGGCAAATCTTGCACACATTCTTCATTTTCATTAGAATTACTTTCTAGCTCTAGATCTAACATCGGCTTAGGTGGCAAAAAAGAATCATTTTCGGAAATTTCACTTAAATAAACATTTCCTTTGTTTAAGCTGTCAGGCATTGCTTCTAAATTATTTTTTGAGTACCATCTGGTACAAAGGTCGATTCATTTATTTCTGGAACATGCTGCCCATTCGGCTCTAGGCATAAAGACAATATTTTGCTTGATCTGGACATATATATTTGTAGATACAACCATCTAAGGACAAAACAACTAATAATTTAATATAAAAAATAACGCTTTATCGAAATAAAATTTAAAGTTAATAAAATAACTTTTATCACATATAATGTTCTAACTCGATACATATCACTTAATTGCGATAAATATTGTGACTTTTGACTTACCTTAATTCAATAAACTGTCATATGTCGACACACTTCACTTTTATTGAATAAACACATAGATTATTTCCAAATGGCTCATCATATGTACCGACATAAATCGACAAACAACACTCTATACAATATCCAGACAGACGACCACCTTGCGCAAGCAGTGACGTGACACTGTTTATGTTTGGTAAGACAGTTCTTTTACTTAGCGATATAATGTCACTAGCGTCATCTGGGGATAAATAATCAAACTATTTACTTGACATTATTTGAGATAACATTTTTAAGTTTTCTGAAACCAATAGTACAATAAAAAAGATTTTCAATTTTTTTGAGTTGTGACACTATTTGAGCGGAGGTGCGATATACACTACTAATTTTTAATTAGTACAAATACTTAAAGGGCTTATTAGAAAAGGTCTTGTTATTATATATGTAAAGTCTTACTATATAATATTGATAAATAGCAAAGTTATTAGCGTTTGTTTATATCCCAAAATGTCACTCAATTTACGGACATATTGTACAGGCCATTCATGTATTCATTAATCGTGATGTCGCGGTCACGCGGTCTCGCTCAAACTTGCCCCGCCTCCAACAGCTGTTATCGTAATTGTAGGTAGCTTAGACGCATGTTTAAGCTTTACGAATTAAAAAAAAAGTAAAATAAAAGGTTCACGAAAAATAATAGGCACTTATTAAATTCAAACTTTACCTACATACTTTAATTGGGCCATTTGCTTGTGTTGTTCAGTATCCAACTGCAGAACTCCATCCTTGGTTCATTATCCACAGTAGTCAATTCTTGACCCTTTCTTTAGTGGTATGGGTGAAATCCAGACGAACTAATGATCGTCTATGCACAGTACTGGCTGATATTAAAATGACGAGCTGCGTCATTCGTACTTCGCCGGGGATCTTCAAAGTAGTCCACTACATCGTCGTAAAGGTTTTGGGCCGGTCTTCCATGTCCTTGGCGATGGGCCGTTGCGCGGAATGATCAGTGGTCGAGTAAACGTTGGTAAACATTTACCACAGTCCGAACCTTTGGCTAGCGAGCATTTGGGTACTCTTCCCTGTACATACGAACAGCGGCCACCAGACCAAAAGTACACACGCAACATAGCCACGTACTCCCGAGATGAAAACTGGTAAGCCATCACGACAGTAAAAACGTAACAACTTATGTTTAAAAAGCACGCGCACACTTCCGCTAACAAATTGACACTGTTTGTTCATTCACTCGTTGTAAAAAGGACCGCTGGCCAGAGGGGGCGTGGCTTGAGCTTAGACGCGAGTTTGCCGGGATTTATGAATGACGATCTAACTGGACTAGCACTGCGCGTAGTATTTTCTAGTAGCAATTGTTATGAATGATTGATTCAATTATGAGTTTACCAGTTATGACAAATTTTCGTAGACAATTTTGGGGTTTCGTTTTTTTTACTTTTGACTACATAAATATGATCAGTAAAGGGTACGGATAGAGCCCCATTTTTTTTTGTACTAATTAAAAATTAGTAGTGTATAGAGTTTTTTTCAATTTCTTGAAAAATATTTCCACCCTCCCTGCCGTAACGTCATTTGTTTTATAAATCTCTTATGAATCTGAATTTGTTTGTGACGTACCTTCCAATAGACTTCCAACCTTTTTCAATACTCCTCTTCAAAAATAACTAACTGTTTTATGCAGAGAAATGTTATGTGATGAATATCTCCTGTTAACATGCTCAATGTATGACTGGATGTTTCCTTCGTCTTTCACGCTGTACCGTCATCAAACAAGCCTTAAGCGTGTGCGCAATATTCTGTTATGCCATACATGGTCGCATACCATATCAGTTTGTCTATTGTTGTGCACGCTGGCTAAATACCTATCGTTGTCTGTCCTTGCAATGAGAAGGATGTTTTTGTTACATTTCGTATCCTGACAACTTGCTTTTAGTTTTTATTTTGTGGTTTGGTATTATGTAGCTTATGTTACCCCTTTAGGTCTCATGTTTTAATAAAAAAGCTGTAAGTCTATGTGAGAAAATCTCTTCGGAGAAGCAAACACGTCATTTGTAAATCATCTAGTTGGGTCGTTTGACTTTGAAATTAAAATTAATTAATTCTAAAAAATAATACGGGAGCTCCACAAACATTTTAATGTCTCTTCTGAACTACCCGTTCATTATTGTTTCACACTTCCGCTGACTGTAAAATCTTTATACGCATTCTTGGCAAGCATTTGGTACAAATTAACTATTTCGATCAACTTCAGATCATCATCTGAAGACTAAACAAACAGTCTTGTATACTTTGTCACCCACACAATTGGGATGCTGGCTTTTCGCTTTTCATTGTTAAACCAATAATGTGAAGAAATTGACGATCGGCTTTTGGTTGTTTAACCTCCAGACTTTAAATATTTGTTGTTTTCATGTCTGCTTTTTGTATTCAGGTATTTTAGGAAAATATATGAATGTTGGCCAGTGATGCATCGGCATACCTTTCGTTTACAGAATGAGACATGTTTATTGATCACTGTACAAGGTTTTACCTAAATGAGGTTTATTACAACAAAGCACGACAGTTTAAAAAAAAAAGTGTATCGTACGACATTTCTGTTGGTCGTGGACACATATGTAACGTGTTCCGTGTGAGCCTTTTATCAGAAACAAGTTTGGAAAGTTAATTCCGGTCGACGAACCCATGAGCATTCTCCTATCGGTGTGTAGCGTCAAAATGGCGGGCCTTGCTCCTCGACCGTTTGAATTCGAACTGAATATCACACGTATAGTATACAACCTCCTTATTTTCTTATTTTTTTCTTGAGAAACTTCATTAGCATTAGATTTGTTTATGCTTTTGTTTTTATTAATTCTATTTTAAAATTCTTTTTGCAATTCTTTTTTTTTTAATTGGATTTACTGTTTTCTCTAATTTAATTGAATAAATGAATATTAATAAACTAATTTCTGCTATCTATTTATGTACATTAGACTTCTAAAGATTAAATTAAACACGTTTCGTGTGAAAATAAAGTGCAGTGTAACTTGCACGTAGCTATTAAGTAGCTAGCAATAGTTAGCTTAGCAGTCGCAAGCGCCACTGCAGAGTGAGGAACGAGGTCTCGGCTTCGATTGAATTTCTCAGTAGTAGCCCGGAGTTTGAAAGTTGGCGCTGTGATACCCCGTGTCTGGTATAGCACGTTAAGCTGTTGATTCCGGCTGTCATTAGGATATCTTTGACAATCTTTACGGGTAGTCAGAAGCCAGTAAATCTGACACTGGTCTAGCCAAAGGTATCGTTTTACCCAGTTACTGGGTTTTGGCGGTCAGATTGGCAGTCGGATCCGGTTAGACTGGAAGCCGACACCAACATTAGTTGGGAAAAGGTAGATGATGATGAATAGTAATTCGCAAGTAGGTACTTACCAGTGGCGAAGGCTCCATACAACTCGATTCCTACCGGCTTCCCTTTTGAAATATGGCAAATAATAGTCTATTATTTTATATATGAATATATAAATAGTAATCTATTATTTTCAATTAAACAAATAATTATTTACGAAGTTACAAGATTTCGAAGTCAGCCACAGGGCCACAGTTACTGGAATTCACGCATCACACTTAAGCAAGGTAAGCATTTTTTGGTCCGGCTTCCCTTTTATGAAAATTCACCCTTCGCCTTTAACAGTCAAATGGACGGACAAACGAAACGAAACGCGAGGTCGCGAGGTTGCGTTGGTTGCCTACCCAGGTGCGGAACACTAAAAATAACGATGATAGTAATCATTATCAAAGACGCATTTCCAGAGTCCTTTCTGAAACTAGCTTTCAGAAACATAGTGTATTATATTCTGTTTGGCTTTCAGGGGCCTTGAATCTTCTTTTTGCTGTAGGAATTTGACACACACTACTTTTTATTTCAATTTATGGGCTGTCGTCAGCCAGCGTCAGATAAATAGTTTTTATTTCATCTAACGGTTTTTAAAATTCTTATTCTATGCTAGCCTAGGAAAATACGTCAAAGATTAATATTTACATTCGAATTGCCAGCACAAATACCCAGTATACTAAAGCATAATAATTATGGTGTTGTATAAATAAACAATAGTAAACTGAAGATACGAACATGGAAGTTATGACGTAAGTTCAATTTGGGTTGCTAGTAAGATGGTGCCAAATTTTAGTAAATTATAGTTCGTTTTTTCAATAGTAAACTTCAGTTTTATGAAGGCTTTAACCTAGTACTCGTAGATACTTAGTGTTTTATTATTATAATTTTTATGTTTTTGTCGATTCATTCTATGAATTGCCATATTTGTAACGATTCGCTGGTTAGAATATGTACCTAACTAATAAAGTACTTATATCATAATATTCTCGACTTCTTGTTCTCGTAGCTATATTAATACTGGCATGATCATTTAAATGAATAATGGCCCTTGTTATTAAAAATCACAGCACTCTCAAAAATGAAAATTAATTAATTAATGTCTCGTGCTCCGGACAATTGGCCGGTTTCCCTTACAATGGCCATACGAAACACATTCCATGTACGATGCCAATTGATGCATCGACGTATGTATCTTAAAAGACAATCTGAAATCAAGTCAGTACCCCATTGTCACTTCCTAATCAAGCGGCCTGTGCGTATTCAAATGACGAAAAAAAAGTTTTACTATCTGTATTTCAAAGACTAGGATATGTTCTAAATTTTAAATGTGACGTTTGGCCATAATGTCACACTGGCGGGAATTTAAGTGATGTGCTTTTGTTTGTTTTATTTGTCCTCGGTGGAAAGATATCATGTGATAGTATTACTTATTTGTAATAAACTGAAATACGATAAGTATTCATTAACGATGGTAAATTTTACCCGTTTTAGACTTAAATGGAATTAATTAAAGTACGAATACAAAGAAACTTAATAACACAGCAGAAGTAAATTAACCTGAAAGTTTAATAATAATACACTCGTTGATATTCCGGTAATTTTCTCTCTTGTTACTTATGGATAAACAGTATTTATTACGAAAGGCCACTTAAAAATTCGGAAGATTGAGCGGTAAATGAGTTTTATAATTCCGTTCTATTAGTGTGAAAAATAAAGTGTTCTAATTTTGAATTATTCAAGGAAACCATTAGGTGTTCCAGCAGTGCGTTCTCATTACATTTTACGTTCCTGTTAATTCGTTCTAACCGTGACAGTGCACAGTGGGAACATATCGTTTGGCATCACTGCGATTCAGCAAAAGTTTAATTGAAAAAGAGAAAAGGTTTTCAAAAATGAGTCCAATATCGACGTTCAAGAAAACTAACAGGCAAATGTAAGTACCTCACCAAATTACAGAATGTTAGAACCGTCAACAAAAGAGCAGAGCATGTACACTGTTAGATTAATTCATACTTACAATCGAGAAAGTTACTCAGGCCCGTCTATCACTTTGTATCTTTTTTACGTCATAACAATGAGCTTCTACAGACTAAATCCACCCCGTTCCTTCAGTAAGTTGTCCTTGTCGTCCGGACCGGGGAGCCGCGGTATCTCGTTAGAACATTCTCGCCACCCCAGCAGGCAATAGCCCTATCAGGCCCCATCCATGCTGCTGACGGCTCTTTGACTCATTGACTCGAGCCTGGTCCTTACCGGACGGCGAGCCCGCTAGCCTTACGCGGCACTTACGGTCCCCGACGCGCCATCCCATTCTCGCTCTTCCCGCACCATGGTCTGGATCTAGGACTAGGGACGGGCGTGAGATCCCTCCAAACTTAGCACCTGGGTATATTATGTCTGATTACTCAATAAGATACTTATCCCGAATGAAAGTTATCTGGATGGGTACATAAGGTACTAAAGGTACCCCGAGGTATTTCCGACTTTACGTCGGTGGAGTCCCTGAAAATATTAGTTGTGATTAATACAGCTAAACAAAATTTAAAACCTTCACGCCTATATTTCTTGAATAGCAAGCAGAGATGTTGCTATAGATAGGACCCACATTTCGCCTGTTGGTAACCAACAATAATTTTAATTATCCTCGCAAGCGTATGTAATGTGCATAAAATATTCAATTAAGCATGAGCCAATTAAACAGTATGCGATATGTACATTTTTATTCAGTTCGTTGTAAAACACAGCTCAAAAGAATGTCACCTTGAGTCGCGAAAGCTGTGTGCAGAATCGTTTTGTGACCCGACACATACCCGTTGTCACTTAAGTCATTAACTTGACACACGAAAGACGTCCTTATGGATTAAGAAACAAGGTTGTAATTACGTGATAGGTATTTCGCATACGAAAACCTGGGTTTTCTGTGGAACGCAAATAACAAGCGACAGTTGGTATGAATTCATAATAAGTAATGTTAAAATGTTGAAATAAATACGTGAAAAAAAGTGAACGATGTACATTGAAACTAAAGATGGTGGGTTTTAATCAAAACGGGCTCTTACAGAGCTAATCAATGGATGGCCAACAAAGAAAGAGGCAGATTGACTAATAAAAGAAAGAAAAATATACGTCTTTGTTTTCTGATAATTTTAATCTGGGTTAAGACAAGAATGAATAAGTTACTTCTAGGTAAGCGTGCTTCATCTTCGACTACATCATCTCTGAAGCCGGCTCTACACGTTGGCCAACATAGTGGCGGATAGGCACTGGCCACTACATTCGCCACTATGTTGGCCAACGTGTAGAGCCGGCTTTACAGGTGATATGGTAGTCAATCGAGCCAATAATCATTAAAAAAAATAGGTTTTTCTGTATCAAGATTTAACTTTACATTATTAATTGATCAAATGTAGTATTTATCAATTAAGATTAAGGGCTTAAATTAATTAAACCATGATTCAGTGTGGGTGAACACCCGCTAATAATTTATAATCCGTCTATTTATAACTTAATCGATAATATGAGTACTTTAATATAGGAAACTTTAATTAATTAATTATCAATGAAAATTATAACATAATCAGTCTACAACGTTCTTCTGGGACACTGCCTCCTGTCTATGAAAAGGAATAAGCGGGCCAAATGTGGGTTGGTGTAGGTATGTCGCCCCGGCGCATGTGTACGAGGGAACACGGGGTGGTTTTAGTCAGTACGAATCTGACAGACCCCTTCGCCCGCCCCAGGGCGGAGGGTAGGTTTTAGTCAGAAGAAGTCTGACTAAGAAGTCGCTCCACCCAGAACGGTAGGAGTCATTAGATGATTTTCTCACCGAAAATAAGGGACATGCCGATTTCCTCACGATATTTTCAGTAACCGTTTTAAGATCAGTGTTGATGATGAAAATTACATAATTACATGTTTGTGACTGTGTTGGTACCCACGACCTTCAACTTGTAAGTCGTGCTTATAACCACTGAGCCATCCACAACTTAGCTCTGGAATGTTTATTTTATTATAGCAGGCGCGCGGGGCTTCGCTCGTGGACTTCATCACGATAAAAACATAACCTCCTTCTTTTACAGTTGGGTATACACTATTATTATATTATTTATACCATAAATCCACCCAGTATCTACTTTCGAAGATTAGCGCGTCTAAACAAAGTCTTTTCTACTTTATAATATTAGTGCGTATTGAATTATTAAATCATAGTGTATAAACATTATAATTACTTATCTACTTACTACTTTTATGAGTATTGGTAGCGATTGGTAACTAAAAAAGGTAAACTATAAATGTAGGTTTTGTAGGCCCAATATATCGTGATAAAAACCGGCCAAGAGTAAGTCCGACTCCCGCGCAAAGAATACAACCACAGAAATCAAAAATATAGGAGAAGTGGTAAGGGGGCGTATCGGTGTCCGCGCGACATGGCCACAGGGCTCATGTCACAGGCAAGTGGCCGTCTCCGCGAACTAGTGCGCTTTCGACCGTGATCGTGATAACATATATGAATGCCGAGTTGTTCTGTGGTATCTTGTAAAAACCGAAGCCAAAATCAAATCTATGTGAATCATGGAATCACTTACCATATGTAAGTACAAGTATTTTACAATATTTGTCTTTAAAATCATGAAAAACAATAAATCGTAAAATATTTCTCGGTTTTACTATGTTATTTTTGTTTTCAAATATCAGAACGACTGTACTACTTTTGCTATATACACATTGCTCCTTAACCACTACCTGAGTTCGTCACTAAGTAACTGGACAAGCAATGTAAAAATAACATACGAAACTGTATTACGCGGATTCATCGCGTAGTGAGGCCGCCACTTCTTGCGACGAATTAGTGATTATGATTATGATTATTAGTGATGAATTAGTGCTTGTGCAGATCCACTAACGTAGGCTATCGACAGCAATGTCGATTGACGAATGAAATATTGCTATTATAGTTTAGGGGTTTTTCAACCGACGACAAAAAAAGGAGGAGGTTATCAATTCGACGCGTATATTATTTTGTTTTTTTATGTATGATCACCGATTACTCGGAGACGGCTGAACCGATTTGGAAAATTCTTTTTTTGTTTGAAAGGGTATACTTTGAAATTGGTCCCATTGTCACCAAGTCAGGATCTGATGATGGGATCCTGGAGAAATCGAGGCAACTCTTCAAATATTATAGGCACACCTATAGTGATTTGAGTATTTTTATAGTAACTTGTGTAGTTGCATTCGAAAAGCACCATTTGTGAAGTAGACCTGATAATGAAGACCACCGATGGCCACTGGAACTACTCAATATATAAGTAGGAATAATAAGTAGTTCATGTGTTCCGCTTCGATTACTTGAATTTGGTTATTAAGCACAATATGCTCGTCATAATACATATGGTGAAGTGAAGCTGATGTTGAACTACCAGGAGAACTCCTCAACAAATAACAGCCCAACATTGGGAAAAGCAATATTTTGTAAATGAATATAAGTAGTTGACATTTAGGCTCTTGTAACTAGGTAAATTAAAAATCGACCAACTAAAAAGAGTGAAATAAAAATTTTTTACCAAAAAATTAAACTGACTCCCAAAAAACACTGCAAAGTGAAAAATAACTATAATTTCGGAAGTCGGTGCCAAAAACGAAAATACAAAACTAAAGACACCGACTACCGAGTCTGTTTAATTTTTTGGTAAAAGTTTTTTATAACATACGGAAACCTGTAAGAAAATATGTTTAACTTTTATTTTACATGAGATGACAGAAATAAAAATACGTTGAAATGTCAAGTGTATAAAAAAGTAAAAAAAAAAATAAACAATTTATTTTACACCCGCAGCATGCGTAAGGAGTTCCGACGTCGCTGTCGCTACAATAGTTTATTTTTCAATCTGTCAACCGTTTTAGCCCGGTGTAAATAATGTTTTTTTACTTATTTTGATTTTTTTACAGAGTGCGTAAATGCGTAACCAATATTCGTAAAGTAAGTTACTTTAATTTTAGGTTAATAATCGGTGGTGTTTTTCGGTTTAGAATTATCGCATGTTATGCCTTATCCTATGTTGCTGTTTCTTTATTTTTTTATGGTTTTTGTATTTAACTTCCGTTGAAGCTTCGAATGCGTTATAATAATCGGCATGGTTCAGATAATATATTTGTGAATTTAGCTTAAAATAAGTCAATATATTCATGCTATTTATTTGTTAGGCATGGATGTGTGTTTGTTTTCATATATTTAACAATTTCTCTACTAACTAGGATTTTTCTTATAACAAAAACCTATTATAACCTAGTAAACTATTACCTGCGGGATAATTGCGTAACACACTTACAGTAGGAATCGGTTTCATTATGCTAAATCAACAACACTCACTGTGGTATTTACGTTGTTGAGCAGACCAATATTTCGAACATATGTAGCAATGGATTAGCAATATACGTCAAAATAATTCAGATCTTGATTTATAGTGTGTTACGTAATTATTGCGATGCTTATTATATGGTGACGTTTAGAAGTAGCTTAGGATGTATGTAAATGATAAATAAGTGGTTTTCGTACTTTTCAGCTTCCCAAAAGATGGTAATATAAAAAAGGAATGGATTGATGCCACAGGCATGCCACTTAACTGGTACCCTACAAAAAATAGCACCATAAATGCTCGGTTCACTTCAGCGCAGAAATGTTCCAGCCTGAATGGACAATTCCAAAATTAAGAGTACAACTGATTTTTGCAGAAGTGGGTTAAATTTTATTTTATTACTGAAAGCTATTCTCATGTTTTAGGGCATTCATAAAATCAGTAATTCAACTTTTCAGGATTCTATACAACCTATACGGCTGGTATGTTCCGATCAAGAGCGTAATGTAAGTTAACATCAACTTCTATTTGACCTATCACTATGATAATTAAATATTAAGATTTAAGTCGAAAGCGCCAGGGTAGCCCTTAATACTTAGTAGGTAGTACTTAATAATAATTACGTAATGTTATGTTCTTAATAATATATTTATTGTTATTATAATATTTTCTGGACATGCCATTTTTTATTTGGTTCATTTTCAGGTGCCCAAAAAAAATGTACAATAACAAATGGAAGAATCGATAACTTTCCGATTTAGTCAATCACTAGCGTATATCTATATTAATATTATAAAGCGGAAAAGTTTGTTAGTTTGTTTGTTTGTTTGTTTGTTTGTTTGTTTGCTTGAACGCGCTAATCTTCGAAAGTACTGGGTGGATTTTGATGAAATTTGGTATGGAAGTAGCTTGAAGCTTGAGGAAGGTTATAGGCTACTTTTTACCCGACTGCAAAAAAGGAGAGTTATGTTTTTACCGTGATAGAATCCACGGGAGCGAAGCCCCGCGTGAGTACTAGTGTAAAATAAATTGCTTTTGCACAGCACAACGATAGCGACCGATGTTTTTGTGTGGGTAAATTCTAAGGTGCATGGTAAATACACGCTGTGTTTGACGGAATAAGGTTTATTATTGATTGTATAGTACGTTCTGATTTAGGAAATGCGGGTGTGTGCGCGAGTGCGTATCTATTGATTTTATTAAACTGCATGTGTAGTTGTTGCCCCGCCCAGCGCCTAACTGGAGACACACGGTTCCGATATAATTTCTTCTGTTGACCACATCTAGTTATTTATTTTATCTATGAATACAACGAATTATAACATTCTAAAGTTTGTTTTACAAAAAAATTCATTGTTCCTTATTTCTTAAACTATTACCCTTAGTAGTTTTGAATTAAAAATGAGAATAGTAAAAAAAGAATGGTAACACTTTTCAAAAATAATAGAAGGAATATACCTATACGTATTTGAAAGACGCACCTCGTCCCTTTCATTACTTATCTATCTATCTTTTATTTTAATAAAAACTTTTTTGCAAAAAAATAAAACCGACTTCCATATCAAAACACTACAAAGCCAAAAATAATTTTAATTTCGGTAGTCGGTGTTATTAGTTTTGTATTTTCTTTTTTTTCACACCGCCTTCCGAAATTAAAATTATTTTTGGCTTTGTAGTGTTTTGATATGGAAGTCGGTTTTAATTTTTTGCAATAAAGTTTTTATTTTCACGCTTTTTAGTGGGTCAATTTGTAATTAATCTAGTTATAAAAGCCAAAATGTCAACTACAAAAAACTAAAAACGCGCGAACAAAAAACACAATATAGAGTAACCGAAAAGATCATCAATGTAAATATTTTTTTTAGACTTTTGTTGATTTTTCAGAAACGGCTTGTTCGATGTCGATAAAATTTTCATGGGACCATTTGGGAAGTATACCCTTTCCAACAAAAAAAGAATTTTTCAAATCAGTTGGCGAGCGACGGAGCTATGCCCGAATAAACATAAAAAAAAAGAAAAACAAACAAACATCCGAATTGAGAACCTACTCCTTTTTCAAAAGTCGGTTAAAAAGAGCTATATATATATTTTAAATTTTAAACTAGCTATGTGGGTATAATTCACATTATTAGCAATCTGTCAATGTAGTCATGTGAATTCTACCTACGTTCCTATTTCTCTTTAATACGTGTGTTTAAATTTTGGTGTACAATAAAGTATATTCTATATATCTATCTATCTCAATAAAAGTGTTCGGTTAAAACGTTTGCAGTCTTGTATTCCGTGTAAATACCGGATTGTAAGTGTGTAAAACGAACGGAACGAATTTTAAATACAATTTAACCTGATTATTTAAAATAAACATGCAGTCAGGCATAAATCAAGCGAAGTGTGCAAAACCTTATCTGAGCATCGGCCTCCTTTTCTCACATGCATATATGTGTTAATCTAACTAATTAGGAAACACCTACATACAAGCTAAAATTAACTCTAACAACCACACAACTAAAGCTATTTTCGTTAAATATAAAAGTAAAATGTTTACTTTTGCCGGAAATATCTTCGAAGTGGGGTTAGTCTTAAAAAAAAAAACGTTAAACGATATACGAATGTAGGTAATTGGGAAATGTGGAGAAGTGGATTTGAGCAATGAGAATGTTTCTTAGTATGTACATAATTTGCAGACTTGCTAAGATAGAGACAATACTATAGTCACAGGTAGGCACTATGCGAACACGTATAACGCTCAGGGTAACGCAGAATCTTACCAACAGAAAGTATTAAGTAGCAACCTAATATCTAATTTGACTAAAGGTCCAGTTCCAATCTACCTGGATGCAGCTCGGTATCAATATTTTACATGGAACAACTGCCACTGAAACCTCCACAACCCAGTAATTCCAGTAATTCGGTAACACAAGACCTCATTACGAAACTGGTGACTTATCGCGGTTCCCGAAGCAAAGAGAAGACGTGCCATTCTAAAGACAAACCTTAGCAAGAGTTACTTAACCTCGACACGCCGTGGTGCTATTATTGTTAATATTTAGCAACAAACTCTTTAATCAATTCAACCTATGATTTTAATTAATTCTTCTGTCTTTAAAGCAAGTAGGTTGGAACACCAAAATCCCTCGTTACGTCAACCTTGCCCTATTTAAAAAAGAATGTTTGGTTTTTTTCTTATTCAATGTTTTTTTACGTCTCAATGAGCGTGTTTACAATCGAAAAACTGGCTACATGTGCAAATGTTTGTTCGTGTTTTATTTAAAAAAAAAAGATATTATGTAGTGATCCTTGATTTTACATTATAGTTGTGAGATGAAAGAGAAATATTTTTATGTAGGTATCTGTTCGTTTTACCAACAATTGCCTATTGCAAAATATTCTTAGTTATTTTCAGTAATTTCAGTTCTGAGACCAATAACCTGTTTTTTTGCATAAAGTAACATAATGAAGAAGGTCTAAAGTAATTTCCATAGCTTTAGAAATTTCTTCGATTTTATTTATCCCATATCATATTTTAAGTCGTGAACTGAATAAATTGTATTTTTTTTATAACCTTAGTGCCGATATTTAAAAAAAAATACTATGAATAGAACGTACAGACGAAACGTCTAATAATACTATAAGAAAAAGTGTTCATGCTCACATTTGGATCTAATGTTTTCATTCATTTATTTCTTCAACAGTCTATCAAAAATTCAAAACATGCCCAAAAATATACCAACATTTGTGAAATTCGCCAACACTGACATGACAATGCAAAGCAACGCTTTCGAAATGCCAGCAGCGTGATTTAAAATATGAAATACATTTTGTGTCCGTGCGATCGACACGATATAATAATGGGCCACAAATGTTAGTACGTAAATAGACGACCCAAATCCGAGACATTCGGAGTGCACGGCTGGACTGCAGAATGTAGTCATCTGTTCTACGACGTGAAATAGACAAATTGTCTAGATACACTTACACACACTTTTTTTTAATTGTCACAGCAAAGCGTTCCTCATTTATAAATAACATTTAAAAAAATTACATATCTACCTAACGACACCCAGGCTTTTTATCTCTTAATTTCAATATGAACCACGGTATCCCATAGCTGTCTCTTTGAAAGAAAAGATCTTTTTTTTTTAAATTGTCTCTTCTAGGCTCAACACATTCTTAGAAAAATTATGAAAGAACAATTCTAGTTTCAACAATCGAAAGTAAGATTGTGGGATAATTTGTAAACATGCCCATTATATACATTTTTTTACAAAAAAAAAACTAATATTTATGCTTGTAAAATTGGCATAGTATTGCTACCAAACGCCCGTTTGCTCAAATCATGTTTCTAGACCATTACTTTGGCAGTTAGCCGGAATAACTAAGCTAAGAACAATATTTGTATACGCATACATACTAGGTACCTACAGTTTAAAAATAATAACTAACCAAGTCTCGAACAAAGAAGCAAGAGCAGAACAATTTCAAAAGTTCACGGCCGTCATTTGTTTTATAAGAGTATTTAAACACCGGTGAATGTATTATACTTGCAACGAATTAAAACAAGTCTAATGGTGCCATAAACAATTTTTAAATTGCTCGTTGAATATATCATTTGTTTGAGCACCATCCTGAATTTGTAATTACATTAATTAATTCTGCACCAGTTTTAGCAAGCCATGAATGTTTTACTTAAATGCAATACCTACCTACATACTGAAATTATTTTGTTTTTGTTTCAGATCATCAGAAATGATCCACGTCGACGAGACGGATCCGGTCGGAGGTAATATTTTATTTATGTACTTTCCTTAATTACTTTTTAAATACTTTAAAGCTGCAAACGCAGTTTCCATTTCAACTGAAAAATAAATTAGATTAACGGATTCGTATGTCGAAAGTAGGTATGACGTCATAAAGATCCTTCTGCAGATTTTTTGTATTCTTATGTTCACAAACACGAAAAGTTTATAATTAACACCTGTAGGGTTATACCCATTACTTAGGATTTGAATTTCAAATAATTAAAATAAATTATCTTTGTCTGAAATTATCAACACGCACTCAAGAAGTTCACGTATTTCAAGGATAACCTATACCTCCCACAGCCAAAACTAAATTACTATGTGTGAACTAAAAGCAGTACCTAAGTCGGTGTAAAATAAAAATTGCAAAAATTCTATGTTAACATCAATTACTCTTAGCACTTACCGGACATTTTATTAATTCCTCAAATCTAGGTTAAATCTAAGATTAATTATCTTTACGAGGTAGTTAGCTAAACTGACGGTGGAATAAAAATAAAGTAAACAAACACAATATTTGGCAGGCGGTTGGAATCCGTCTTTATTTTAGACTGGGCCGAATATTTGGAATCGTCCGCTCGATGACAGTGTAGTCGTCATGTCGGTAATACATGCGGACGACTCGTGGAGACAATTCTATCGTTCTTATGACGATATTGACGGTAATTGCGTCATATTGGTTGTTATTTTTTCGTTATGATATTTCTTTGTACTTTGGGAAAGGAACTACATACATACATGCTGTTGTAGTGCATAGCAAACTCTCAATTTGCAACTAAAAAGCTCCCTAATCCTAATATCCATAACAGAAAACAAATCGACTAAAATTATGAGGGTGATATTATGTTATCTGAGTTTAGTTATTGGCTGCAACTTTTACATAATCATATGTATTAACCTTACGGTCAATGCAGATTGTAACATGCTTTTTACTTTAACTTGGAGGTGCAAATAAACTATTGTATTCTTATTTTTTACTCGACTGCAAAGGAAGGGTTATGTTTTTAATGCGACCGATACCTAGACCGATCACCAGATGCACTGCTGGGTACCATCCACACTTGGTTGATATACCGTCTCGTCGCACCAAGCGCTTTCCTTCCACATTTATTGTACGTAAGTTGTGGAACTCTCTGCCGGCTTCTGTGTTTCCTGCCACTTATGACCTTTCAGCCTTTAAAGCAAGAGTGAATAGGCATCTTTTGGGCTCGCTCGTTCCATCGTAGACCTCATCTATCGCATACCATCAGGCGAGATTGGGGTCAAGCCTTCAAGAGCGGGCTCATCCCGAATTTAAATTATTTTTTTTTATGTTTAATCAAATGTTTTAAATAGAATTGGACCCAGTTGGTCAAGTAAATATTGTATTAATTTCAAACTAAATCAATTAAATCCTTTCTCTTCGAACATGGAATAAAATCCTAGCAACGAAACGCAAGCTGCTACTTGCGTTTCGTTGCTAGGAATTTATTCATTTTACAGAAACATTTTACAGATACCTACTCAGGCACAGGATCGCCCGGAATTCCGGTTCAGATATGACGTTATACTGCGACAACTCGACAAGCTATGCCAAGTTCAATTATTGAGCCTTATGCACAAAACGACAACAAATGTCCCTAGGCATCCAGCCTGGTTCATACCACAGGGTTTAATCATAAAGCATTCTTTGTATGACGCATACATACCTACATCATGTGGATGTTTTTTTTTTCTTCAAAAAGGCAATGTGGTTTGCTAAGCTTGTGTTAAGAACTTATATGTTTGAAAACTTTTATTCTCGTATTCGTAATGTTTGTTTGAGTGAGTATGTTTACCTAAAATGATCGTGTTTTGTATGATACGCAGCAGCAAAGTGTTGGGTTTCCCTACCGGGTTTATGGGAATGTTCTAACTACATACCGCGGCCCCGCACGCAAGGGTTACTGAAGGAACAGAGTGGGATTTTAGTCAGTAAAAGTTTGACACTCCCTTTCGGTCCACCCAGAGCAGAAAGAGTCATTCGATGATTTGAGGACAAAGGCTTAGTTTTTTGAGGGCTCTATAACAAAAAAAAAGCCCTGATTCTTTGATGATTAAGAATTAACGCTTTTTACATTCGTTGATAGAGGTAGATATAGAGGCCTAGGTGCTCTAGGCGCATCCGGTAATGTTACCTACATTACCGGATGCGCCTAGAGCGTTTTTCGGTTAAAATGTTGATATGTTGATTCCTACAGTTGAATTGATAATGATAACTCTTTAGGGTTCCATGCTGAAAGGGTACACGTATAGATAAGAATAAAAAAAAATTAGTTTTAGTTCTATGTATGGAGAGCCCCACTTAATTTTATTTATTTTTTATTTTTGTCCTAAAATCGGGAAGTGGTTCACCGAATACATCTACCTAACAAGTTTCATATGTATAGTCTTTATAGTTTCGGAATAAAATGGCTGTGACATACCTACTGACGGACGGACAGACAGACACACATGACGAAACTATAAGGGTTCTGTTTTTTGCTTTGACATTCGGCTACGGAACCCTAAGAATAGAATGAAATAAATATTTAAGGGGGCTTCCATTCAACAAACGTGATTTTTTTGCTCGTTTTTGCTCGATATTGAGAACGGCAACAGGTAGACGCCTGAAAAATATTCACAGAATATTTATATATTCACTTTAAAAATAAATAATTAAATTAAAATAAAACAAATATTCAAGGGGGGCTCCCATACAACAGAAATGATTTTATTTGCCGTTTTTATAGATAATGGTACGGAACCCTTCGTTCGCGAGTCCGAGTCGCACTTTGCCGGTTTTTTTAACATATCCGAACTTATGTTTTCCCGAAGCGGCTGCCAACTCCTGATGACTTATTTATATTCACAAATGTGATGTCTCTGCTGCCACAGTACCTACGTAAAGTGCTTATAAAAACATAATTATGTTAACGACAATTTCATTGTGAAAGGTGAATGACTTTGAATGCGAAAACATGTTTCCATGTAACTAATCGCATTTTTTCGGGTAACAAAAATAAAATTTTGCGTTTATAGCGGGAACACGTATTTCGGATGGTATTTATAAACCAATCACTATGTCATCATCTGTTTGGACTTTTTTTAACCAGAAGTAGTCTAACATGGAGATGACGACTGGCTATCTGGCCTCCAAAACCCAGTTTTTACTTTCACTATAATTTCTTTAATGATGTCAAGTAGTTTGAGTACTTTTGTGGCCTACCCAAATGTCTTTCCTTGTGTATTGTTCGTCAAATTGTTGAGCTCCTTAAGTTCTAAGTTGAGCTACACGATAACTGACAAATACTTGCACTGCCTGGACAGGTCCGCTCAAATTTGCGTGGTTATTTCCTCAACAGAATACCACAGACATGAACCTACATGCTTCTCATATACAAATACAAATTGTCTGGACTTTAAAAGAGACTTTGACCTCTGAGTTTGTTTCGGTGTTTCTTCTTAGAGTATCAGTTAGGAAATTTCGGCCTCATCTAGCTAAACTAAACAAGCAAAAAAACATGACGTGTAAAAGTGTTATTTATAACCAATTTACAAAATAAATATTTCATTTCATTTCAGTAGCTAAGTAACACATTACACCTTGGCAAGACTGATGTCAGATTTCCTGGTTTATGACTACGGCTAACGGCTGTTAAAGATGTACGAATGACAGCCAACGGACCTACGTGCTTTTCGAGACAGGGTGGTATCTCGATATGTAAAGTTGGTTACCTATCCAGGAACTGGCCTTGGAAAGCGATGCCTAGAAGATAGACTCGACTTCCTCTACTACCCAAAAAACACAATCAATAAGTACATGTTTACCAACACATCGTTCGAGATATTTTCGTTCGTCATCATTTCAGCCGAAAAGCATAGACCTCCCCAAAGTTGCCACATGAACCGGTCGTGTGCGTCTCGAATCCAGCGATGCAACGCGGTTTTAATCAGGTCATTAGTCCTCCTTGTGGGTGGTCTTCCAACGCTGCGTCTCTCCAGAATCTAGTCGCTACTTCAGAACTTCCCTGCCATCAACTGACTGGTCCAATCGTAATATATTTAAAACAGTTATCCCGCAATTTTTAATATAAATTTAAAATAAAGTATAAAAAAGATTCTTCTCCAACGCTGACGGCTGGATAATATTTTTCTCCAGCTATGATATTTTCTTTGGATTCAAAATATTTCATTTACCTCAATATACGTTATTTTTATTTATTGAAACATCTATATTTTATAAACTAACTAAATAGTTTATAAAATATAAATGTATATAGGTACTTATTATAGTTTATAAATATACAGCATTTACCTAACAATACAATCGCTTTGAAATAAAGTTTTTATGCGTTCACATATGGCGGAAACGATTGAATTTTTCATCGTAATGAAATGAACATTCATAACGCTTCACATTATGTAAGGTCACACAGAGATCTTACATAAATATGAAGGCTGATATTTCCAGTCGAATAATTTCAATTAAAAAAAATCACTAAAAGACAACGGACATACAAAACAACTAGGTATCTGAAAGTGTTTTAATAATTCTCGTTTTTGTAAGCCATTTTCAAAATCAAAGTTTTTTTGCTTTTTGTAGCGTTTTGCTTTGTTTTTTTTCATGTTTGTTGCGGGACAATAAGTCCCTAGGTTTATTGACCAACACTGGATTTTGTTAACCTAGGAATATAGCCCTAGTTTTTAAACTTCTGAATCGATTGAAGCCAAATACTGACGCTTATAAATACAGAATCGTAACGTAAACTTTTTGGTTTACACTTATATCATCTATTATATCATAACGTCTAAATTATAAGAAAACATCAGCTTTATGTAATCCATACGAATATAATAATTGCGAAAGTCCGTCTGTTTGTAATGCTTTCACGGCTGAACCTATTTTGATGAAATATGGCATGGAGAGCTTCGATCAACAGTACCAACTATTGTTGATCGAAGCTGGAGAGAGATGAAGACAAGGGTTGAAACAAGAGCAATTGTAACTATCTAGTATATAAGTATACGAAGTAAGCCTTCTATATACGTAAGAAGCGTAGTTTCACAAAATATAGCTCTCATTTTTCAATAACTACCCACCCTACTAAATAGAGGATGAAAGTTTCAACAAGAAAGTTCCACGCATACGAAGTCGCAGGCAACAGCTAGCTATTATAAGTAGGTGCATAAATTGTGCATATACAGATATTTTAAATTGGTAAATCAAAGTGAATACCTAATATATATACCTAATATATATACCTATATAATCACATGCAGACAGATTGACCTACTTTAAAAACAAGATGCTACTTCTTAGATTTCGCTATTAAATTAAAATATTAAATAAAACAATGCCAAAACCGAAACAGAGATACTAAATCTATTTTAATAGCTGTATTCGCGATGCTGTATAATTTATAACTAGTTGACAGCGAGACAGTTTTATAACGGCATGATTTAAACGGCTATTTTAAAGTATCTATTGTAACTTTATAGGGAGCGTTACTGAATAAGCTACTGAGAAAACCTGATCGATAACAGGCTCTATAAGTACAAAATTACAATGGGTAAACGAATACGATTAAAAAACAAAGATAGATGTATGATGTAAAATACTAGCTCAAAGATACACAGTCATTAATCACGGAAATCTCGAAAGCTATTTGGCCTATGACCGTGTAATTTTGCAATTGTAGTTTATAGGCAAGCTATATTATGCCAAGAATTACATAAAGGGGTGTAATGGTGGGTGAAATGTTGTATGAAGGTCACATTAAATAGTAGCGGCTGTATATTTATATTTTATAAAATACTAGCAGTGGCGCGGGGCTTTGCTCCTGTGTACATACTTTAATACGACCAAAACATAACCCTCCTTCTTTTGCGGTCGGGTACCTTTCTCTAGCTTCCATACCAAATTTCATCCGAATCCACTCAGTACCTACTTTCCAAAATTTAGCGCGTTTAAACAAACGAACAAACTTTTCCGTTTTCCGCTTTGTAATATTATTATACGAGTAGATTCTTATTATTATAGTATACAAAGGCTTCCTCCTTCCCCCTCGCTTTCCTATCTGTCAAAAGCTATCGAATGGATTATTTGGTGTTTTTACCACTGAACGGAGTAACTAATGAGGATGGTTCAGCTGTATAATTATATCAAAGTCAAAATATACGCGTCGAATTGATAACCTCCTCTTTTTGTCGTCGGTTGAAAATACACTTACAGCTAATGACCGCACGCTAAGGGCACTCCCTGTGGAGTACGGGCCTCGGCATAGCGGGGTCATTTGGGGAGGGCAGCAAAGGGACAGGCTGGGTCATAATATTATTTAAGGGAGTATTTATTGCTACTGGCTCAGCATCGAGGGCTGGCTCGTTTGGCAAAGGTCGGGGAGGATTTCCGTTACAAGTACGCGGACGTCGCGATGGGCCTCGTCGGCGAGGCCGGAATACGGAACGCGTTTTGTGTTTGTGTTTTCTAAGAGTGCTAGTTTCCCTACTGCTCTCTTGTGGATGGTGGTGGGGTCGTCGGGCTCGTCTAGGACGTTACGCGGGCGACGCACCCGAGAAATTTTGGAAGGTCTGTATCGGGCGGCCGATACGATCAGGAGAAACCTGGCTGGAGGCTTTAGTTATCATTATTAAGGCTGCCACAGGCAAGTCCAGTTAGCAGCGGACAAACTCAGGTTTACGGTTAGAGGCCACTCATAAAAAATGCGTGGCAAGCACGAACGGAGAGTAAGGATAGGGCAATTCGAGCAAAGCGTGCTCTAATATTGTTGTGCTAAACGCTTGCTCTAATATTGTTGTGCTAAACGCTTTCGTGCACTGCTCACGTACAGCGTGCATAGTTCCCCTAGTGTAGATACAGCTTTAGACAGAAGGTCGTCAGATCTTTGCCCGTCTGCGCCCGCGTATCCATTCATGAAAGCATTTATTTTTAAAACTAAAACGACGCAATAGGGTTATTATGTTTTTACTGGTATTGCCTCAGTGGGATAGTTGGCGCAAGTATGAATTTCAATATCGAGTTTTGGATTTTTTGGCTGTAGTCATTACTGACAGGCACTGGCTTTCTCTAGTCGCCAATTTTGTGCAGATTAATTTTGGCAAGACAGTGTTGTGGTAATAGTTGTTTAGATCACTACAAATGTATTATTTAAGTTTTGTTAATTTTTAAATAAAAGCAGTACACACAATAGTATAGTCATCAGAAAATAAAAATAAGATAATGAGGACAAACGGGATAGAAAGGGGATAGAGGGGTAGGGGAAGAACTTAATAGAAAAAGTGTTACAAAACACACACACACACACAGCGTTGACATCCACGTTGCAAAGCTCCCAGTGTTACGGAATTTAGCTGATTCTTTGATCGCAAAAAGGTGTTATGTCGACAGGCTCATAATATCTATTGTAAGTATTGTAACTTTGCGATGAATAACTAAACCACTTGGAAAAAGGTTTTAAAGGCTAATGTGACGCGATCTGATCACTATTCCAACTACCGTGGATCAAAATTAAGGGGAGAATTGAGGAGCTAGTGGCTAAATAATAAAAGCGACATCAATCGATCTTTAAGGATAAATAACGCTTGCCGATGACGGTCTGTGGATGGGTAACCCTCCCAACATGTCGAGATCTCTCCGACAGCTTAAAGCACTTTCTAAAGGTGTGTCCAAACATCGAGCGGCAATCGAACGCGGCCCGCCGCCCTGTGTTTAGACGACTGCCGCGCAAACATTAGTCGGCTTTGTCCTAACTAGAGCGCGGCAGAAATGTGTCCTAGAAATGCCGCGTGTTGCTGCCGCGCTCTTGCTGCTCAATGTTTGGATATACACACGTCCGGACCAACAATGTCCTGACTATCTGAGGCGGTGGTTACGGGTAAAACACATCAGCTGAATAGGTAGTAGTAGTACCTATTCAGCTGCATCCATGACTATGACATAGTAGGGAAAAGAGTAAGCAGATTAAAATAGATGATGATGATGAGCCATTCTACATTAAGAAAACGCTACCAACAACCACAAACCGTTTTTTTTTGCCTTGAACCAAAAACAATTTCAACTATGGAAATTCCATAAAGCAATTGCTTCGTTTATGGTAGTCATTAACTTAAAACATAGAAAAATACACTTCAGTCTTTTATTTACAACGGCTACTAATAGCTAAGGAAGTTAAAATATATTTAAGTACGTGAATATCTACCTAATTTACATTTGTAGATTCGTAATATGGGATTTTCCAGTGCTAAAAAAATACTATCTATAAGTTTATTAATCCGTGAAGCGTAAACTGTGTAGTTACCTTTTTTAGTACGCAAATTATGCTGACGGAAAAGTATGAAATTTGGCACTGTTAAAGTTTATATGGAGCGCAGACAGCTTATATTTTTATAGAATAATACATCTATACATATAATAAAACAGTAAAAAAGTGTGTCTGTACATTTAAATTTTATACAAAAGTAATAATGAAAAGGAAAAAAAAAGGCAAAAAAAAATGTCTGTCTGTTTGTACACGCTAATCTCCGGCCATACTGGATGGATTTTTATGAAATTTGGTAAGTGGATAGTTGACATCCTGGAATAACACATAGGCTACATTTTACTCCGGAATTCCCACGGGATCGGCGGGCTTACGCGGGAAATCCTCTCACGCGAACGAATTTGCGGGCAGCAGCTAGTTAGAAATATTTTTCAATATTCACTGCCTAAACCGTAACGTTATTTTGCATGTTATTTGACTGAAGTATGTTATTGAGATCAGTTGTTATCTTTGGTCATAAAGTCCATTGCATTTCAACAAAAAAAATCTCATAAGAGAACTAACAATGTAGAATCTTGTTAACCCCTCCGACACAAGATATTAGAAATGAATGTACCTACGTAACATAATTGGTGATACACCACTACCTAACCTGTCTGCTTAACCGTACCTTGAAGAATACAGGCGTTGAGTTATTTACTGGAGTATTTTATTAAAATCACCTGTTATAATCATCTGCCTAACCTTTTCTCAAATATATTGGGAACAGCGTCCAGTCAAATCGGATGCAGCTGAGTACTAATCTATATACAACGGGTAATTTAAAGGGTATATACATACCAAGTGCATGGCTTCTTTGGATGATAACAAACGATATGGCAAGGGTTTTGTAATCCTAAGTCTACGTGTGTAGAACTTATTACAAATTCCAATACACTGATACCAGAGACCGAATTTTTCAAATTAAGAAGAACGAAAAGAATTATCGTGTTATTGGCAAGTGACGTGGAAAGTTATTGACCCTCGTAGTGCTGTGACATGTTTGTTATGATTGGTATTCAAGAAATATATGAAACCAATAATTTGGTAACAATTCTTTGAGTAAGTTATTTTGTGCTGAAACTGTGCATAGAGACTCCAGACCAGATGTTGTCTTCAGCTCTTTTGGATAGATATGGGGTTTCCGTTACACGTTGTATAATATATAAAATCGAAATACCACTCACTGATTAATCACGAAATCTCAAACTACAAGTAGTAGAGCTCTCAAATCTTGCATGGGCCTTTTAGTACGTAGATGCTCGCTAAGACGGGATTTTGCGAAATTCCCACGGGATCGAGATTTACACGGGAAAATCTTCCCACGCGAACGAAGTCGCGAGTAACTGCTAGTGTTTTATATGGATCGACTGCCTGTCTGAACTCTGCAACCCACTAGCTGTGACATAAGATACTCCTTGGCAAGACTAGTGTCAGAGTTTCTGACTTTCGACTACAAGAAACGACTGTCAAAGATGTTCAAATGACAACCAACAGCTTAACGTGCTTTCTTTTTTTTTATTTCTTTTTTTATTAATGGCTTATCATTAGCATTCAGCCAAAATCAAAGTTTGGGAAACGAGGATTTAAAAAATAAATGGAAAGGAAATTTGGAAAAAGGATAGAAAAGGATTGTTTTTTTATAAATAAATAATATACTTAATGTTATGTAAATGCAAAAATATCAATTACAGTTTAATATCATTCTTTTCTATATAATCAGCTAATATATTGTAAATTTTGTAATTAAAATCATATAAGAGGTAGGTAAAGGGATGGGGATTGATAAAAGTTGTGACATGAAAACGTGCTTTCTATTGGCACGGAGGAATTGCGATATCGCACTCTTAGAATGAAAGTGACCTAACTCTAAATTTGTGCAATTTCAGATTTTGATGTAAACTGGCCTGAAACATTACTCTGCATTGCCGTGGAAACTGGAATCTGAATTACGAGTTATAAAGAGACAATTTATACATTTGCCACTTGAGATATATGAATATAATTTATTCAATGCTGCTTTATTAATTACTAGCTTCTGCCTGCGACTTCGTCCGCGTAGAAGTCGAAAATATTCCACGGGATCCCGTACCCGACTTGCTTGACAAAGATTATAATAGCTCGGCTAATATGCGTGATATAAAGATAATTTATAGCCTATAGCACTCAGGTATAATGCAGCTACAAAAAGCAAAAGAATTTTCAAAATCGGTTCGGTAGTTTCAGAGATTACCCCATACATACAAACTTACAAATTTTACCTCTTTATAATATTAGTATAGACTAGCTGTGCCCGCGACTTCGTCCGCGCGGAATAGTGACATTCGGCAGCATTTTTAATTTTTCAGACTAATTATTTTGAAAATAAAACTCATACATAAATAAGCTTTTTACAACATTTTACTGCTAATAGCTTATTTAAGTACATTTTTCTAATCAAAAGTCTAAAAAAATAAGTATCAAGCTTCTAGCTTTAAAAATGACGTAATTTCCATACAAACTTTCATCCACTATTTCAACCCCTTACAGCCCTTTTTCGCATTAAAAAGCAGCCTATGTCCTTTCTCAGGCTCTAGGCTATGTCCGTACCAAACTTCATTTAAATCGGTTCTGTAGTTTAGGCGTGATTGCGTAACACACAGACAGACAGAGTTACTTTCGCATTTATAATATTAGCAAGGATGCTCAAATCATAAAAATACTATTTTTTGAATTAGGTCCCTTTCATTCTGAGAGTGCGATATGTTAAAAAGGTCACCCAACCACGGACACCTTGAATTGTGAATAAATAATAAATAATCTTTTATTACTTAACTTTAAAGGTTGACCCGTGCCGCTGTTATTAATTAGCCACTAGCTCCTCCTAGAAATGACTGTGCCTACATAGGTACATGTTTGATACGCCACTGCGAGGTAATACAGGCGTTATGGTTATTTGATTGGACTATGTTTTTGAGATCACCTGTTACCGTAGGCCATAAAGTCAGCCTATGCAACTCCTTACAGTTCAACAACTATCATATGAGGATCTGCCTATATAAAATCGATGACTAATCAGCCTCTTGTTGTAAAGGTGGATGAACGCGTCAGAGGCGCCTGCGGTACATTCACCCCGTGCACTGTCCAACGTAGTAAGGTTGAACTATATTGGTACTATTGTGTGCCTACTATTAATATTACTACAGGGGCGAATTTGGGGCGGGTGCGTGGGGTGCAAAAAAGCGTACAAACACCTATCATTAGTGTTATACGTTAGTGTTTACAAAACTAAAAACAAACAGTTACAATAAAACAAAACCACATAAACTATGCAAAATTATTATCATTACAAAGTTTAAACCGAAACCAACAAAATTTAACTTGTTAATTGGCATCAAAACTATAAATTGACCAGCCTATCCAAACACAGCATCGGAAACTTTACTAAATAACGAAATTAACACACGAAATTAGGTTGATTACCATTGAAAATTAACTAAACAAGCCAAACTCGTGCCGGATACAAAAATATGTAAACAAGATACAACAAAAAACGTTGAACACATGTTGGTCAGACTAAACAATGGGCAGACACTCCAAAAATCGCAATGTCGATGTCGTGCTCGAACGCGTTTTTTACATTTTGACTTGCTGCCAAAAAGATGCATGACGCATGAGTGGGTGCACTTCTAAGTTTATTATTGTTTTTCTATCGTCACTGTAGAACTATCGCGAATCTTAATAAATCAGTGACAAATGTTTAGAAGATAGCTTTTTTATCCGCTCCGTTATTTGAGTTTTGAATTTATTGGCGTGATGAAATAAATAACATCGGGATTGAGCAATGACGTGTAGTCTTCACACCTAATTTGCTGTGAGATTTACTGAATTAGATATCAAATAGGACCTATGACATTGCTGAGGTGATGAAGTAATTTTTCTATCTAGTAGGTATCTTATCAATAGTGTATAATGTCAATACAATATTTACGCCAGCGTAGATTTTACTAGCGACTACGATAAAGCCTTTAGCGGACGACGAAGCGAGAAGTGCCTGAGCCTCGAACCCCGTTTCTCCATATAAAATATTCGTTGACGTGACTGCCATAGTAACATTCGAAGCTAAGACTAAGCATACAGATTGACTTGTCAAACAGCTAGAACACACACCTGTGTTGGATTTAACTGGATATTTATATTTAAAACCATACCTACTACACATCTAAGTCCGTTATTCCGAACATATTTATCGCGACAAGCTTAAAATTATTTCTTTCATTTTATACGTTGCATTTTTAATCTGTTTATCAAAATAAGGTACAACCCGTTATCGGGTTAATTACAGATACGGAAAAGTATATCTACGAGACAAAGCAATAACAACATACGCTAATAATTTTTATTATTACACAAGGTCTTCTGTCCAATGGGTTTAAGAAGAAAAGTAACTAAATTCAACGAAAGCAAAAAATCAATTATTAATAACAGATTATGCAAATCATAATAATGTAAGTATTAAAAAGGAAACATACAGGGACCATGGTACTGTGTTATCTAATGCAGTGTGCTTAGAAACGTGTTCCAATGAGACAGTAGATAAGAAGTTCAAAAAGGTCACTACACAAGGTACTAAGATACTAGTGCCACTAGTGGTGATAACTGTATAAGCAATCTGGATAACAGCAGATAATACGATACTCATCTTTTTACTACATCAAGAAGGTGGCCAGCTATCAAAAAGTCAGCAAATTCAAGGGTTTAATAAATCTTTTTTTTTTATGATTACTAGCAATGTGGGTAGAATTCACTTTACTATCCATCTTGTTAACCCCACCAACTGAACGAAATATGCTTGTGTCTGGATGTGGGTTCACGGCAATAGTGTAATGGGTGGGGTTCGAACTTGCGACCTCTCGATCACAAGTCCGACACCTTAGCCATCTAAGGTTATTGACGCTTAACCACTAGAGTCCCAGCGGCACAAAAACGTACCAGTAATCAAGTATTAGTTGAGCCCCGCTGGCACAAAATTTGTGTGCCAGCGGGGCTCAACTAATAATTGACTAAATAATGGCGGTCCATGAGCGGTTAAATCTATCATGGTTTAATGATAAAGCATGGGATTTCAAGGTCTGTACATATACCAATGTACCTGTTCTCGTTGTGGATTCGCTTGGCCTTCATTTTTTAACCCTTTTAAACAAGGTTAAATTACAGGTTGAAAAATAGTGGGTCAATGAGTTTCTTACCTAAATCTAATAGACGGTAGTAGCATATTTTCTCCAGTAAACTTTATAGATTTATTTGCTTCTGCCTGCGAGGTCGCTTACGCGATAAAAGTTTTTTTTAGTAACCTATGCCACTCTCTAGCCCTTCAACTATCTCCACACTATAAAACACATCGATCAGTTGCTCAGTTTTGGCGTGTAAGTACAAACAAAAAAAAAACCTTCGCCCCGCGGTTTCACTTGCTTTATTCCCAAATATTAGCATATAAAGAAGTATATGATGTGCTACCAAACAAACATGTTATTAATACACTTAATATTAGCTTAGATAGTAACATTTCCGTTTTGTACTTTGAAAGGAATGGTACCCATTTGAATAATTCAGAAAGTAATTTATTCCTATGTAAACAACCTAAATGATTTACTAATCATTGATTTGGATAAGGATTCATAAAATGATAAGGATACCCTTATCATTATTTTTCACATGTAACGTGTTTGAGTTGAATAATTTAAACCAAAACGTTTATTGTAACATAGGTACGTAGGTAACTATAATTATGACATTATATTGTTGTGTCGCGGTGTTTGTGACTTTTTAGTTCACATTGGTGAGAACATTCAATTTATATCTTACTAGCGACCCGCCCCGGCTTCGCACGGGTGCAATGTTTATAATAAATATCCCATGAAAAACATAACTGTGAAATGAGAGCCAAGTTCAATATTATCATAAATGCCTTGGTTATTGACTTCAACGACAAAAGAAGTGAAATCTAAATGCGTGCCAAGTTCAATGGTCAGTCCTGAAATTTATTTATAACAACATAAAATATCATTTATTCTTATAACTTAGGAGAATATATTGTAGCCTAAGGTTTGAACTGGCTAGTTCTTATATACACCATTCTTTAAAACTAACAAATTTTTTCTTTAACTCTTGAAATCTTAAATTTCTTGTCCTGAAAATAACGTACACAACAAAATGCTATTTGGTGCTGGCGTACATTTCGACTTTTCATTATGGCATAAGTTGCTCGCTGATAATGTGGATAAAGTGGTCCGGTATTTTTTGGGTTTATCCATTACAAACAATTATTTTTTTCGGACCCAAAATGCCGCTCAGCGGAAGTGTCAGTCTTCTACCTTGTACCTTCATTTGTGATCAATCACTCTTCTTATTTTTCGAAACTTTTTTAAAGTTCTTATTTGTTTATTTTTCCAGAGATAGAGCCTCCATTCCCATGTCGCGATGTCTCAATCAAAAGAAGTACAGATGTCAACGAATTTTATGAAATGCTCTCCGAGATCGGCAGGTGAGTTTATCAAACCGCATTACTCAGACTACAAAAACTGTTTGTTGAACAATAAAACGTGTTTAAACTATGATTATGACGATAATCTATCGCTATTTTATTTGTTGGACATGTCAATTTACATGTAGTAAGTAGAAAGTATACAAAACTTACAAAAAGTCGGAATGTGGGTTGTACAGTTGTTGACATAAAGTTGATAAGTGATTGCTGTGACAATGTATGTTTTAAGTAGGCTACACACAAAATACCGGTCAGATAAAAATAACTCTTCCTACGGTAGTTAAAACGTATAGTGATTCTCCAAATACAGGCTTAGCTACTTTTTCAATTTCCGTCAAATCACCCTTCCCCGAAGTCAAAATATTCCATTACAACATTTTAATTCTAGATTCTTCCGAGTTAAAATAATCGCTAAAGAGCCAATACATTAATTTCCTAGGACATTCTCTACGAAACATTTAAATAGCTGTTATAAATTTGAAACATGGCACATTCATGCGAATACAATGCCAGTACCATACGTAATCGTCTTATAATTAGATCCCACTAATTTTAATGTCGGAATCGATAGTCCAAATGCGTATCTCCACATAAAGGTTCCCTCGTTATATGACTCATAGTCATAACAGGTGGAAACAGTAATTGAACTTAAGCTATATACGATCAACTTAAAAGTTTATTAACAATCACTTATCGACTTGAATCCGTAGAGCCTAATGTATGATGTCTGTTACGGAACATTTCTCCATCTGACAGGGTTTTGTCCGCTATGGAATTAATCTCACCATTGTTATGGTTTCCTTTATCAAAAGACGTATACGTAATTCATTTTCTAAGATCAGCATTCGAATCTATTAAAAGTACTTAGTCGATTGTTCTCTTTAATACATTTTCGAGATGCATTTGTGTGAGTGTGACTGACATTCAGGCAATCTCATAGGACTGAATCAATCTTTGGATGTTTAGGAAATTGCGGAAAGATGAATTTATGACTATTGTGCTTAATTAGTCTTGTCGTTTTAGTTAAAGTTCTGTAGTTCAAGCAAATTGTAACCTCAAAATATATATCGCTAAATTTTTATACTCATTTTTGCTTTTATTATTACAGAGGCAAATTTGGAACCGTATACCTCTGCCGAGAAAGAAGCACTGGACTTGAGCTTGCTGCCAAACTGGTGTCCGTTAGCAGACGGGATGAAAGACGAAACGTAGAACGAGAGGTCGACGTGATGAGGAGGCTGCGGCACCCTAGACTCATTCAGCTGTATGATGCCTACGAATGGGGGAAATACATGTGTGTTGTACTGGAACTGTAAGTACCACTCAGCTTAAAAGCATTACCGGTATGATAATTATAAAAGAAGAATGTTGGAAACATTATTACCTGTCGGCACTTCAGCTACGAGTCATTTGATTGCATGAATGAAATCATGCAGATAAGTACTCAAATGATAAGTCCGGTGTTGGGAATGACAGGAGAGGAATACGAATACGTTTATTGAAGTTATCATCTATGTTTTCAGTCTCCGAAAATAAAGTCTTGCGTGACGCATTCGATTTAGATAAATCAGCGGATGTGAAATTTTATATTATTCTCATAATATTCTAATTAGTTGTAACAGCAGTCACTTGATCATTTCGAAAGTCAACAATGCCAAGAAATCTACCCACGGCTGTCCATAAAGCGTGGGACATACCAGATGCGTGTTTATCTAATTTTATTCAACGACCTTTCTTTTATATAAATAATTAATGGTCGCAAACAATGAAATAATCACACGACACGGTACTTGCGGAAAAACTGGTGGAGGAGCGCCGATTCTGTGAAGCTTCCGTCATAGCCAGTTTATTTGTATCGTTCACCGTCCACTAGCTTCGCACAGAAATGTATTTTTGTAATAGTTATTTATCATCACACGACGTACGTGGCAGCAGATTCATTTGTACAAACATTTGCTGCATTTGCGATTTCGCCAGTTCATTCAAACGGTAGCTTCGCGTTGAGTCATGCTCGCAAAAGCTGGACAATATCAGGTTATGTTTGACGATGTGGGTTAAGGACGCCCGTAATTTTAACGTGCCGGAATTCTAGGCCATTTGTTTCCATTAATCATTTTACTAAATGATCTTAAGTTTGCATTATTTATCACCATTTGCTGTCACTTCTCAACTTATTCGTACAATATCTTCATTTTTTTCTTGTCGGCTTGTAGATTGATGGAAGCATCTGTTCACGGTAAAATTATCTTTGTTTTAAACTCTGAAGGGCACGCTAATGTATCTAAAAATATGCAGCCATATTTTTTGTTGGCAAAATTCAATACTGACATGATTGGTAAACAAATACTTTAGACAATGACTATTTTATAAATAACGACAAAAAATTCATCATTATCTTTGTTAAAGCCCTTGCTGTCATCGCTTTTAATTAGAGCATCTATTTTTTCACTACAGCGGAGTTTCCTTCCTCTTACTGACCAAGTCTACTATAAATAAGTAATTATGAATAATTCAGGTGTAATTAGGTCGGTCGTTGACAGCCCGAGAATGCTGACAGGTGCAACGACGCCCCTTACACATTAATTATGGAATTTTCACTTTTAAACTGTGAAATCATCGTAATAGTAAATAGTTTCATACAAACTCATCTCGATAATATATCTATTACATTTATAGAATTAAAACAAGAAGGCGGCTGTTCATCATAATTCTATTCTAATGATACTTTAATTAGGTATAGTATGACTAAAGTACACTGTTGCTTAATTGATTTCATTAGTCAGGCAGTCCCTCATTTGATGCAAATTACTCTGGCATTCCCTAAATGAATTACACCCACAAGTGAAATCACAAGCATAAATAGCGGGAAAACATATGTCAAAAACTTTGATATGAAACACTTTTTGTGCATACTTGTACGTAAATCAGATCAGTGACATGTCAAAAAGGAGAAAGTTAGTCGGGAGATGAGTCACAAGAGACTGTGTAGTATTACTTTACTATTGGAAAGTAACACAAATGTACAGTTAAGAAAACACGAGGTGGTTTCCTTATCGCCGGGTCTGCGGTTTACCGCGTTGAGTACGGGAATCGCTCGGTACAGTCATAGGTCTTGTCAACTTCGTTTAATTTGGAGATACCCAAATATGGGCAGTTGCCGTACGAAAAAAACGTTTACGATGCCTATAACTTTTGAATTAAATTGTTACCTTTTGCGGTCGGCTTAATAGCTTGAAGTAATACCAATTGATATCATATAATTTTTAATTATTTTTTTTTTGTTAATAATAATACCTACTGATAAAAATGTTTATAATGTGTGTAAGGAGTTCTCATTTGACCCTTTCAACACCAAGTCATATTCTGTGCGCAATCGGCTAAACGCTATTAATCGTGCTTGTTGATGCAAATCAGATCTCAAAATTTCTATTACTTTTCCGTTTTGTCCCACGTAACCTATAATTGGTTTTGAGTTACAAATAACTCTGTGATTAGCTGTTGGTTCTCCGTATAATTAACTAAAGTAATAATAACTAAAGTTCACATGCAAATGCAAGCGTCAATAGCCTGTTGGCTAAGGTGTCGGACTTGTGATCGAAGTCGAGGTCGCAGGTTCGAACCCTACCCATTACACTCTTGCCGTAAACTCACTCTAGACTCATGCATAATTAGCTTAGTTGGAAGGGTTAACAAGATTGATAGTAATGAAAATTCTATTTACATTGCTAAATTATGCACCCACTGAAACAGTCCCAAATGGGGCCTTCGGAGACAATATCTCATCATATTCAAATATGTATAAAAAAAGCTTGTAAAAAATTGTCTAGTCTCATATGTTTAATAGCCTGTCTTCAGTTCTGATTCCTAACCCTCAATGAACTTATCTTGAATACCGGCTTTGTCTTCCTCTGTGACGCATATGCTGATATAAAAGCGCGCCAAACTGTAACCCGTAAATGGCGACGGCACTCCACAGATACAGAATGAGTCGTGGCGTCAAACCACGTCAGAAGTTACGGCGCATAGTTGGCGCTCGGCCACGCGACGCCATTCTATCAAAACTTACAGGGCTGCTAGTTGTCATCGCTATTATTTTCGATAACTGTCTCAAAACGCGTCTTTTAATTAATTAAATGCGAGTTTTAATAAAAGTATATATTTTTAATCTTAAATAAAATGACAATTATTTTAGGGATTCAACACCGGTAGACTAGTAGATAGTTAGGCTCCGTTGCTTCTAATGATTAGCTTTGTTATCTTGTCATAAACATTTTTGATGTTTTCCTGCGTTACGATAACCTGGTTAACCTAATTTTGAAGATCTTTTTTTATTTTTTGTTATCATAGTCATTCGCTACTGGCATGGACGTAAGAAACGTTGCCATGTCGGTAGCGAATGACTTAATATGACATTTACTTTTCTTTTTATTTTCACTCCAATCCTATACGAACATTGAGCAAATCTGCCAATCGGTCGTCGTACTATCGTGTTGACATATCTATTACATTCCTAACTCTACCTAAAGCTTACCGTCTCGTCAGATGTTCTGCCAAATGTCTATCTTCACATTAAACATGTGACCAAACACAATTTATAATAGGCACTAATTACATAATTTCCTTTTTGGCTACAAAGACAAGTTATTATTTTTAAAAGTAGGCAACCCTGCTTCAAGTGGATGCATTCACTGAAAATGATTAACAATAAAGACAAAACGACAATAAAAACTTTTTACCAAAAAATTAAACCGACTCCCAAAAAACACTGCAAAGTGAAAAATAACTTTAATTTCGGAAGTCGGTGTCTTTAGTTTTGTTTTTTCGTTTTTGGCACCGACTTCCGAAATTAAAGTTATTTTTCACTTTGCAGTGTTTTTTGGGAGTCGGTTTAATTTTTTGGTAAAAAGTTTTTATTTCACTCTTTTTAGTTGGATGATTTTTAATTTACCTAGTTACAAGAGCCTAAATGTCAACTACTTATAACCTTTTACAAAATATTGCTTTTCCCAATGCTGGGCCGTTAATTGTTGAGGAGTTCTCCTGGTACTTCACCATCAGCTCTACATCACCATATGCATTGTTACGAGCATAAAGTGCTTAACATCCATATTCAGGTAATCGAATCGCAATCCACTCAATACTTATTATTGAGTAGTTTCGGCGGCCATCTGTGGTCTTCATCATCAGTTCCACTTCCCCAAATGGTACTTTTTGATAGCCACTGCACAAGTTACTATAAGAAATACCCAAAACGCCATAGGTGTGCCTATAATATTTGAAGAGTTCCCTCGATTTCTCCAGGATCCCATCATCAGATCCTGACTTTGGTGATAATGGTACCAATTTCGACGTATACCCATTCGAACAAAAGAAGAATTTTCCAAATCGGTTCAGCCGTCTTCGAGTACTCGATGATCATACATAAAAAAAAAATATATATATACGCGTCGAATTGATAACCTCCTCTTTTTGTCGTCGGTTGAAAATAACATTTTTATTTTATTTTTATGTAAATCTCGTGACTTTTGGCTGACTCCTTATAAAACTATTACGTAAGTATACGCCAAGGATATTTTTTCTTTTTCTAAAAATATTATATTCTGATTCACATGGATGAGACACTTTTTAGTTTTCACTTTTATTGCACACGTGCCTTACGTGAATCGCTTCAGACTTCAAATCTTTCAGTATGACCAAATGTTCATTGACAGGGCAAAATATAGAGGGAAAGGAGCCAAACGTTTTCATTTCTTCAAATTATTGAAGTTATTTGATCGCTTCGGTCGCTATAATAAGTTGTTGCTCAACTTTGAAATAAAACATAGCTGTAGCTCCTATAAAATTCTTAGCTACCAAGCTAAAAGCTAGATTGGGCCCCCAAGTACTTCAATCTGTACAAAGACAGACTTAAAGAAACGGTTTGGTAACAATGTATTAATTTCAGTTTTCCATCAAAAACACCAGGAATAGAACACTCAGACTAGAAAGTATAACTTTGTATAACTTTCGATCCTATCTCAAGAACATCATCACAAAACTATGAATGTAAACACAGATATTGATGTTAGGACATTGATTGATCGCCTAAAGCCGTTAACTTTGTTTACAACTACGTACATTAGTTGCCTTAATGACGTACGGCAAAAACGGACTTTCATGCAATATTGTTTATGTATTCAGCAGCTCTTAAACAGTTTACATATTGGAGCTACCCAACCGACGATTTCCCTTACGTCAAAGCTACGCCAAACTAGCCGTATATTCGAAAACCTTAACCATGACGTCACAAAGGAAAACAAAAAAATGGTCAAAGAAACAGCTGTTGACGTGCCTCTCCATTCAAACATTCTAAATTTAAATGAGTAGATGACGTTACACCCCGCGAAGTAAACATAACGTATTCGTAAATGGAAAAATCCGACGTTGATGCTTCATAACTCTCAGATAGTGGATTCAGGGTCGCCAGCAAGAAAAATGATAGCAGCCTCTCAGGAATTTGCGTATTTTTAGATGGAGTTATGGGTCAAGGAATGAATTTTGACGGTCTCGCCGGGTAGATAAACATTTCCGTACTAAAGTTACTTTAAATCTTGTCGTATAATCAAAATTGTTCGATAAAAGTCTATAAAATACTTCTTTACAACAAAGAGCTGTAATAAAATTTTGGACATATCTGCTGTTCGTATATTTTGGCATCGGACAACATTCCTTCACACAGTCTGTACAATTTGGAATGAAAAGCACTTGTGCAAATCACAGCTGGATCGTAACACGTAAATAATAATTAATGTCACTGTTAAATAAATTTATTTCGACGGATAACAGCTTTCTGGATGATCTCATTGGTCAGATTACTTTATTCATTAAATAATTTAACTTATTCCGTCGTTATTCGCCGAGAGTCGAGACTGACATGGTAGATAATAATAAAATTGCTAGGCTTTATAACACAATAAATATTAACATTTATAAAAGATTGGCTTAATGTTCCAGCTGCATACCTACATAGATACGTTACTTTGGAACCAATTCTATCGTAAAAACGACATAAACCACAACAATATCTCAATAATTTCTAATAAAAATATTATTGATCAAATCAATATTATATTTTTGAAGAGCTGAAATTCGAAGATATCAAAATTCTAGATTTATACCTTTGAATTTCAACAGTCAATGTAACTAGCACTCAAAAAAATCAAGAAGATTGGCTTATAACAAAAAAAATAAGTAACCCCGACTACATGAAAATCGAACAAACCTGTTTAGTTGGACGTGTACCATTAATAAACTGTAGGTATACACATCTGATTATCCCTAAGCAGTGTACTGCCCTGCCAATCCAAAACACTGTAACTTTCGAAAACCACATTTTATTAAATTCCCTTTGCTCCTTTTAACGGGGCATGGCCTACGGGGACAACGGGAACACAGGTATTTAACTATCTAGGTTTTTAATTTATTTAATTTGAAAGTGATACAGTGTTTTTTAGCTTGCCTTATCTTGCAGAATATACATTGCAATGAAAAATTTAAGTCGGGGGTGTTAAACAGACTTCAAGGAACTAATATAAAGCTGTTAAGCAAAAACACTAAGTCGACTTACAGTATTTTGGATTGGCACGGCAGTGTACTGACGCGCTGTGATATTTTATAAATGGCATAAATTATGAAACAACGTTACAACTTCAGCTATCGCGGGACACCTCTTGAAACGTTCCATCATCTCCGAAGGACTTCTTTAGACCTCCGCCAAATACAAACGGGAAAACTTAGCACCAAACGCTCTCCAAACAAAAACAGAATCATTGAAATCAGTTGGAAAATTCCGCTGAAACACATACAAACAAAAAGAAAACATTCTGAAGTTTAAGACGAATGCGCAAACTTTTCTCTCATGAATGATTCGCAAATCGTTCAAGCGTCTATGTCTTCATCCACTAAAGTTCTAAATCAAAGTCTGTAAACAACCAAGCATCTATTAAAGTCCTCTAACTATTTACGTTGGCTCCATTCAGTTCCACGTGCAGTAAACCTAGGTCTTAGTTTACTTCTCAATTATTTAGCGATTAATTGAACACTTTGTTTGAAACCTGTCTATTGGTCGCTCGAAACAAACGGTCCAGCTATTTGTTACTAAAACACGCAAATGGAAGTAGGTATAGGTGCATGTTTCTTCGTAAAGGTTTGAAATACGTTAAAAGAGTATTGAAACTATCCAGTCGATTGATATCCCAAAACATTCCTTTAATAACGCATCATATTATAGACTAGCTTTTGCCCGCGACTTCGTCCGCGTGGAATAGTTACTTTGGGCTAACGTTAAATTTAACCCCGATTTTGAAGCATTCTTCATTGGCGCTCCGCTCCTATTGGCCTTAGCGTAATGATACAATATAGCTGTGCCCGCGACTCCGTCAGCGTAAGTTAATGTATTGGTAATATTGTTTAGATCACGTTCACATGAGGCTTAAGTACCTAGAGAACGCTTCGACCGCGAGACGCGTCGAGCGCGGCGACCGATTCTCAAAAATAATCCTTATAGCATGATTCAGTATTCACGCGCGATGGCTTATTATTATAAGCGTATTTCATGTATAACTTTGGTGTTTCTATACCGATTTATATGATTCTTTTTACGGTTTCGTAGCCGAATGGCAAAAAACGGAATCTTTATAGTTTCGACATGTCTGTCCGTCTGTCTGTCTGTCTGTCTGTCTGTCTGTCCGTCCGTCCGTCTGTCACAGCAATTTTATTCCGAAACTATTAGGACTATACATGTGAAACTTGATAGGTAGATGTATTCTGTGAACCGCTTTCCGATTTTGAGAAAAAAATTAAAAAATATTTAAAATAAAGGGGGGCTCCCCATACATGGAACTAAACCTGAAAATATTTTTTTTCATGAAATCGATGCATGTGTGGTATTTATAGACAGTTCTTTAAAAACGACATCGGGGTTTCTAAAACCACTTTTCCATAAAGTCAATCGTTTAAAAGATATAAGCTTCCAAAGTGGTAAAATGTGTGTGTGGCGGACACAACCTCTAACTTCTATAATAATGGAGTGAAAAATAAAAAAAAAATATATGTCTGTAGATCTTAATATAAACTTTCAACCAAAATTAGTTTGAACGAAATCAGTTCAGCAGTTTTTGAGATACAGCATATTTTCTAAAACCGCAAATATAACTTTGTAATTCATACAAACACTATGAAAAACAAATTTATTCGGCGCAGTTGTAAAAAATGTAAGAAAGCCAGTTTTAAGAAATTTGTAAGGTTTTTTTTTCGTCAAATAAATTTGCATATTATATTAGACAGTTCTTTAAAAACGACATCGGGGTTTCTAAAACCACTTTTCCATAAAGTCAATCGTTTAAAAGATATGAGCTTCCAAAGTGGTAAAATGTGTGTGTGGCGGACACAACCTCTAACTTCTATAATAATGGAGTGAAAAATCAAAAAAAAATATATGTCTGTTGATCTTAATATAAACTTTCAACCAAAATTAGTTTGAACGAAATCAGTTCAGCAGTTTTTGAGATACAGCATATTTTCTAAAACCGCAAATATAACTTTGTAATTCATACAAACACTATGAAAAACAAATTTATTCGGCGCAGTTGTAAAAAATGTAAGAAAGCCAGTTTTAAGAAATTTGTAAGGTTTTTTTTTTCAAAACAAATTTATTTGGCGCAGTTGTAAAAAATGTAAATAAGCTAGTTTTAAGAAATTTGTAAGGTTTTTTTTTCGTCAAATAAATTTGCATATTATATTAGACAGTTCTTTAAAAACGACATCGGGGTTTCTAAAACCACTTTTCCATAAAGTCAATCGTTTAAAAGATATGAGCTTCCAAAGTGGTAAAATGTGTGTGTGGCGGACACAACCTCTAACTTCTATAATAATGGAGTGAAAAATCAAAAAAAAATATATGTCTGTTGATCTTAATATAAACTTTCAACCAAAATTAGTTTGAACGAAATCAGTTCAGCAGTTTTTGAGATACAGCATATTTTCTAAAACCGCAAATATAACTTTGTAATTCATACAAACACTATGAAAAACAAATTTATTCGGCGCAGTTGTAAAAAATGTAAGAAAGCCAGTTTTAAGAAATTTGTAAGGTTTTTTTTTTCAAAACAAATTTATTTGGCGCAGTTGTAAAAAATGTAAATAAGCTAGTTTTAAGAAATTTGTAAGGTTTTTATTTCGTCAAATAAATTTGCATATTATATTATAGTTACTACGGAACCCTTCATGGGCGAGTCTAACTCGCACTTGGCCAATTTTTTTATGGAATAGTTAATAATGTTAACTTTTTCAATTAGGGGTGACTGAGAGTGTTATAAACGTAAGAGTAGACAAATATTATAATCAGAAAGCTTCGAACTGCTAAGCTATCGGGAGTTACACGTGTTATTGTGAGTCAACCATAAAAGTTAGACATATGCTGTCGTGGGATATTTTTTATATAATTTTAAGAACATTTCCGTCATGAAATGATTTGTGTAGCTTTAACCATTAAGGTTGCACACGCGACGGAAGCTTAAAAAATGGAGTAACTTCTCCCGTTTTCCCAACATTTCCCTTCACTGCTCTGCTCCTATTGATTGTAGCGTGATGAAAAGTATACTATAACCCGCTCAGGAGTATGAAAAATAATTGTACCAAGTTTCGTTAAAATTTGTCGAGTAGTTTTTGTTTCTATAACGGTTATACAGACAGACAGACAGACAGACAGACAGATAGACAGACAAAAATTTTACTGATTACATTTTTGGCATGAGTATCGATCCTTAATCACCCCCTGATAGTTATTTTGGAAATATATTTCATGTACAGAATTGACCTCTCTACAGATTTATTATAAGTATAGATAAATATGTTATAATTATAATAATTATATTAACATTAACACTTTTTATTTGCTATGTCAAAAATAACGAGAAGTAGGTACTTGTGAGTTCTGATGTCACGTCTGGGTAAATAGTGAACCAACGCGATGAAATTCATTCGTCTTCATTTTTGGTTTCAAATGCCAGAAAAAAACGATGTGTTAAAATTTTTTGGTAATCTTTAACCGAAGGACTTAATAACATTTTTAAGTTGTATGTTTATAATCTCCTTTGAACCTAGCCAATATTTTTAGAGACAGTCACAAATGAATTAATATGCTATTGATACAGTTGAGGAACTGTATCAATAGCAAATTAATTAATGTTTGTATTAGTGGAAATAATATCGATTGCTTAGGAGCCATCGATATTATTTCCAGTAAGACCCACGACAAAGACAGACCGTGCGTTCTATTTTTAGATGATGCCATTACACGATTTATGAACAAAAGATCAAGCATTCCATGCATTAAACAGTGTGCACATTAGAAACAAAACAGTTTTGTTCAACGTAGTCGGAATAGGGAAATCGGCGGAATGTGGAAAATATCATGAGGAAAGATGTAATATGAATGGCTACTAAAGAAGATGACCAGGATATGATTGGCGATACGCTTGGCGTAGTGGTTGAGCGATTGGCTGCTGCGCTTCGTGTCACAGGTTCGATTCCCTAAGCTCAACTACAAAAGGCTAAGAAGAATCGAATGAACGCATTACACACTATTGCCGGATTTCTTGGAGGGTATCGGCGGCGGCGACCTCTCGCGCCCTTCCTTGGTTCAGACTATGGTGCGGAGTGAGAGTGAATGGGTTGAAGTCGCCTCCTTCTGCGAAGCAGTCATGCTGGCAAAGGAGGAGGCTGAACGCGTAAGGGAGAGACAACTTTCTTCCTCACGCCCCAGCCGCCCGGGCAGCGTGGATTGCGTGCCGATCGCCGGCCACCGTAGATGCGAGCCTACGGACGGTGAGCAGGGGTAGCTCACCGTCCGCTAAGGACCAGGCCCGAGTCGGTGGCGCGCCGTGTTTTGCGCGCACCTCAGAGCAGTCAGCAGCATTGACGGGGCCCGATTGGGCTACTGCCTTACGGGGTTGCGGAAATGTTCTAACGAGATACCGTGGCCCAGAAATGCAAGGGCAACTGAAGGAGCAGGGTGGGTTTTTAATCAGTAGAAGTCTGACACTCCCTTCCGCTCCTCCCACAGCGAGAGGACTGTCTGCGGTGCTGCCCCCTTTGAGTCGGGGTGATATCCCAGTGAGTCGGGATGATACTCCAGTGGGTCGGAGTAGTCGGGGTGATATCCCAGTGAGTCGGGATGATACTCCAGTGGGTCGGAGTGATGTTGCATGATCTCCAGTGGGTCGGAGTCGTGCAGTGCTGCGTAGTGGCTGGCTGCTGCATCGAAAGCTTGAAGGAAGTGATGATGACGTCACGCTGAACTAGCTCTGCACAAAGGCTGCGCTGATGTTCATGCCCGGGGTCACCAGTTTGGGGATATGCGGAACAGGGTGTAAAGTCCCGCATTCCCATTGAAAAGGGAGGATCCTCCGACCAGACAGGTGTTTTGTCTGGTGGGCAACTGCCCGATGTTTGTGATCGGGTGATTTGTATGTATGCTAATTGTGCGGTAAACTCTGCTTGCGCGATACAGGATAGTTTGTATGTTGCGAGATAGATGTCGCTACACAAGCGATAGCTTAGTTGGAGGGGTTTACAAGACTGCTATTAATGTGAATTCTACCCAAATTACTAGTTCTATAAAAAATAAACTAAATATGAATTTATAATTTGGAAAAATTCATTATAGTCAGTACGTTCTTATCTATACCTCTATTACCCTCTGCATTGTCACAATACGTATCCTATACATTAGGTTACGTGTTTAATGCATGAATGAACGAATTTAAAGAGAGAAACATAACACAGAACCAACATTTTCCGCTTTATATAAATACATTTTCCCAATCCCTTCTTCTCCCTATTCTCGACTATGCTGATGCAAGTTATCCAGATCTTACTGAAGTGCAGCTAGATAAACTTGAACGACTCCAAAATGTTTGTATTAGATTCATATTTGGTTTGCGCAAATATGATCATGTTTCTGAGTTTCGCATTAAACTCAAGTGGCTGCCTATCCGCCTTCGCCGGAATGCTCATATTTTATCATTACCTACTCTACAGTATTCTCTTCAATCCAACAACTCCGTTTTATCTCAAAGAACGTTTTAAGTTCCTTCATGACACACATGGTAGAAATTTGAGATCATCGGAGAATTTGAGACTTTCAATGCCCGCACATTCCTCTAAATTCTATGGCTCATCGTTTACGGTGCAAGCTATTCGTTTGTGGAATGCTTTGCCGGTGTCAGTAAGACAAGCTCAGTCACTGGCTACTTTTAAGAGCTCGGTTGCTGATCATTTTCTTTCAAATTTATAATTATTCTTTTGTTTCCTCTCCACATGATGTTAAAGAACACATTATATTTATATATAATTACTTTTATATTGTATTGTATTTATATATTTGTATGTATATATATATATTCTAAGATATGTATATATACATATATTATTTTCTGTTTTATGAGTACACTAATTTAACCCTCCCCACTTTAATTAAAGTTTTGAAAGTCCTTCCAAAGGTTGTCTGGAAGATATCGCTTTTAGCGATAAGACCGACATTGTAACCATAGATTTAAGAAATAATGTTAAATAGGAGTGTTTAAATTTTGATGTACAATATGTATATTCTATTCTATTCTATTCTATAAAGTTAATGCATCATGCGCTAAAAATTGAATAGATTTCAATAGGGTTTATGAAACAGGCAAAAATTACATTATTTCATAAATGTTCATTATAGAAATAGAATACTCTTTATTATGATCATTATTTACATTAGTATAAAAATATATCGACTCATAAAATATTAGTATAGGGTGGCCTCATCGCTAAAAGCGATCTTTTAAAGATAAAATGGTTGGATGGATTTAAATGTGACAGAACTGCAGTTAATCTTTGGTGTACTGTACACAGATGCGCAATAAATTAGTAAATATATAACTAAAGCTTACTCGTACTTAATATTATAAATGTGAAAGTTTGGATGCTTGTGTTTCAATCTGAGTCCGGGACGTAGTTTAGCATAGACATAGATTACTCATATAAGACAATAGCAGTCGCGTAAAAAGTCTAATGCTTATAACCTTCCTCAAGCTTCAAGCTACTTCCATACCAAACTTCATCCAAATCCACCCAGTATTTTCTAAGATTAGTGCGTTCAAACAAACAAACTTTTCCGCTTTATACTATTATTATATATATAATTATATATACAACGTGTAACGGAAACCCCATATCTATCCAAAAGGACTGAAGACAACATCTGGTATGGAGTCTCTATGCAAAGTTTCAGCTCAAAATAAGTGACTCACAGAATTGACCCTAAATTATTGGTTTCATATGTTTCTTGAATACCAGTAATAACGTGTCACAACACTATGAAGGTCATCACTTGCCAATAAAAAGACAATTCTCTTCGTTTGAAAAATTCAGCCTCTAGTATCAATGTATTGAAACTAATATGCTCCACACATGTAGACATTGGATTAGAAAACCCTTGCCATATCGTTTGTTACCATCCAAAGAAGCCGTGCACTCGGTATGTATCCTTTAAATTACACGTTGTATATAATTATAGATTTAGATTTATTTATTTGCGTAAACTTGTGCAAAAAAGAATAAAAAATCGTGCATGCAAGATAACATAACAAAAATAAAGTACTTGTTATCCCGAGACACTATGTATATCGGGAAAGTGTCCGCAATTCCATGACTAAACGAGTATTTTGCGTACGAGTAGGATAAATAAATCATTCGATCTATGCTAGCTCTTCCAGAAAAGTTCTTACATGGAGGGTTTCCGAAGGGTGTGATACGTGATTTCGAAAATGAAGCACCGAAGAATACGTTCCCGTAAGTTCACGAATACCTAAAAGAACGAAAGAAAACGATAAAAGAACTCATATCACCCATATCCCCTCATATTTCCCATAAGGAAATAAATAATTATTTGGCTGATTGACACATAATATGACATGATATGTTGACTTTTCTCAAAAACTAATGTTTGAATAAAGAATATCGTCTAAAATAGCAAAAGCAATGTTTGATTGTTAAATTAATAGACAATTTACGAAGACTTTTCGAGATTTAGTTATTCGCTATTGATTGCATGGCTACGGTGTTCTCTTGGTTGTGTGCATTCGTTGTAAAGTGATTCGAGCAGGTGAATTTAGAGATTTAGTTATTCGAGATCCCATGGCTACGGCGCTAGGTTTTTCGTGGTAGCGTGCATTCGTTGTTAAGTGTTTCGTATTCGTGAACTTACGGGGACGTGTTCTTCGGTGCTTCATTTCGAAATCACGTATCACACCCGTTTCCGAAGTATTTAGCCCTGTAGTTAGCGGCTACAGGGCAGCTTAGTAATAAGTGTGCTGCTGTCTAATTCTCCTGCATGTAGGCTCTGCAGACTGGGCCGACTGTAATTGCTATTATACCTCTATGGTGTATAAACGGCCCGTGACCAGTAATGGCAGCTGTAGCTATCCGCAGTTCTGGTTTATCCTCAAAACTATATTCACTTATAAAAAATTCTGACTATGGTTAAGCATAGCGCCATTGTGCAAACACGAATATAATTATTAAACCGTGTCTCTAGTCTCTGCCAACCGTGCCCCGTGGTCATGAGTAAGTCTATGCACATTGCACAGCCTAAGCCGCATCACGTTCCAGAGACGCTGGACATAACACCTCTAAATAACGTTTTTAACTCGTATCTGTATACATCATGAATTTACAAGGCTCCTGGCTCTGAATCGATGGTTTATTGATATCTTATTGTCTTGAGCATCCGATTACTCACGTTCGATTACCAACGGTCTGAGTTCATCCTACGATTATGTTTAACCCATATTATTTTTACACTTCAATTGAGGATAGAGTTGGCGTGTTGAATCGTTCGGTGCACTGTACAAATTACGAATTAATACAAAATGTTCTGACTTAATAACACGATCGCAGTAAGTGGACTATTGTTCATTATTTTGAACTTTATTGCGAAATATACGTATTGGGCGTGCTTTTGCAAATAAAACACATTTTAAGTAAAGCGTTTGGGTCTTGGGACAAAACCATATCCAATCAAAAACCACTGTCCTCAGGATGTGAAGTTGTCATAAGTTGGCGAAGGTTTCTGTAAAGCTTTGCCATCTCCCAAGATTTTATAAGAATTCGTCTGTTTGTCGTTACACACAGTATTAACTATAAAACATTGACCTCTAAAGACCCATGACGGCGTGAACCAATATTGCATTACAAAAAGCTCTAACCAGGACTTGAGTGAAAGTGTGCCAGCGCCAAGTAGGTAGTTTATACGCTTCAAAATCCGTTGAGTTTTATAGCTAATTTCGCGTTCACAGCTATTATTTAAATTAATTTTTTTAGGTAAACAATACAAACTATGTTACGTAAGGTTTGAACCCGTTTGATTCAGGGCTAAAGGGCTCAAATGTCAGTTGGCAGCAACGATGGGACCCACAACGGGGCTTGTTAGCAGGGCCATTGCCTGTCGTGGTCGCGAAATGTTCTAATGAGATACCGCGGTCTCGGAACGCAAGGGCATTACATGATTTCCCCCCTAAAAAAATTGCTTGTAGGGCTGCTGTAAAGTGCTTAAAAAGGTTTTTACTAACTAAAGATCTTAAACCTCCAGGTGGCCCTGCCAACCAGCGCTTAAGAATTTTCAACTTTTTTAAAATCGCAAATAAGTGCTAACAACCTTAATTTAACAGGACAACAACCTTGTCCTGTTCTCTGAAGCAAAAATCCCTTCTGTTTTAACAGCTCACACAAAGAGATACAGTCATCGCTATAAAGAACAGTTAGTCGCAGTTGCCACTTCGCCAGCCTTTCCGAGACATTACTAAAGCACTATTAACGTATTCGTGCACGTGTAGAGTCAGGACGTGGTCGAAATAGCGTCGTGACGATCCATACGGAACTTCGAAACACCATTTTAAAGTTAAAACGTTAACAGCCAAGCAAAGGAAGATTACGGACAGGTTTTCGGTCAAGGAATGCGGTTTCAAGAATGCATTAAGGCAGCTTAGGGCGATTTAATGGTAATTGTGGATTTGGATTTCCGAATGTCGGGGTTTCTGTGATATCTCCCTAAAAGAGATAATGTTCCTGCTCGGGTTGGTGACCGCAGGAAGACCTGCACCGGTCGCATTCTTGGCCTTACCGATTAGACAGCTATTCCGTGGGTTGAATCAAAAATATCACGTAATTTTATGTTCTTTAGGATCATATAACAACGGTTTTAATGCCAGTAATACGATAAACATGAAATAAACGGCCTGACATCAACCTTCAACACCTCTATTTGAGTTTATTTTGGCGCCAACGCACACGTCCGTCGATGCTAATTTCGATCATTTTATTTTTCTGGCAACTTTACCCAAAGCACGCTTCAGACTTGCAATTTGTACTTTTTCTATTTGTAAAAAAAAACGTTTTTTCTGTTACGTCTGTTTTGAAGAGGCACTATTCGGTGATTTGCATTTATTTATTTTATTTTGCGGTTACTTATTTATTTATTTTTCGTGGCTGTAATAACAAGTTTGTTTTGATTTCACGTTATTTGAAGTAGGAAACAGAAGATAATAGATCGTGAGTCATACTCGTACATAGTTCGAATTCTAAAACTGAGGAGCCGGCCATTCTGGCCTTGTGATAACAAATGCACTTTGTATTGATAGTGCATAATAAATACGTCTCTCCCTTTAACGGAGAAACGGGATGCAATGTGCATACCAAGAAATAAGGGACTACTGATTTGGAAGACCTATCTTTGCGATTCAATTATGCGGAAGGCGGAGAACCACTGCATGTCGTCAAATTGGGAGTGGTCCAGAAATGACTCAGCGTTAGACTCAATGACTAATGAACTTTCTGTAGAAGACTGTCCAAGAAAGAACAGTCCGTTTTCCCATAGCGTAATCATAGTGACAAGTAGCTATTATGCTGCTGGGTTAATAATGCCGATGTTGGTGATGTAATACTGTTTGAACCGCAAAAAAATACAAATATCCTCTCAAATTCTGAGGTTGAGATTAGTCTTACTTATTATCACTTTTCTGACATGAAATGGGGCATATTGTATGGGGTACTAATGTCGACCGAACATGTCCTTATACACTATGACACGTTGAGTCCCTAAGTAGGACTGCCTTTCCGAATATTTAATTGTTTTTGGACCTCTTTTTCGTCCAAATCCAAGCTATTCCATTGTCACTAGTGATGATATAAACATTAGTTTGTAACTGTTCTGTTTTACGATTCCTATGTGTTTAACACCGACTAATAGTTTTAATAGCGTCGGTGTTATTAGTCCGACCATACGGTCGTAATTATGTTTCCGCGGATATTCGGGATTGCGTCAAAATGACGCAGGTGGACATTGTTTGATTCATGGCATTTTATTTATTTATTTAAACTTTATGTACAATGGTGTTACAAGGGCGGATTTAATACAGTAAGGCATTCTCTGCCAGTCAACCTTTGGGTTAAAAAAACACATTGTGGTAGGTGTACGAGAAAATGGAATGAAATATAATGAATAAATAATAATAATATATAAATTTAAAACTATAATAAATATAATGCGAATATATAATACTAATAAATACATCTAGAGGTCAATTTGTAATCTGTTGTTGCATCTGAAAGATGAATTTAACATAATTATGGTATCCTGTAATAGAGGTTCTTATAGAAACTTATTTCACTCACCAAGCTGTCCGAAAGACAGCATAATTTGTTAATTTCAAAATAAACGTTTTCTATTATTCAGACAAATATTAAAATCTGTACCATTATCCTTTATTAAAGGTTACTGTGTGTGAGTGAGTTTGTATGTAGGAAGCAATCTTTGAAATTATTCATCCGATTTATAGAATTCTTTCACGGTTAGAATGCTGTTATCACTAAGTGATATAGATCGTTTAGGTACATGTATGTATTTTACTCCTTAATACAGGTTCTTTAATAAACTATCTAAGACCACATAACTTCATTCACCCAATTGATAGGAAGAAATAAACAAAACATTCTTTAAAAAATTTATAGTTCCATGTACGGTCGGCCAAGAAAGTGGTGTACCAGTTTTGATTTCGTTTCCCGGTCATCGAAAATTACAACAAGGTTCGTTATAAAAAGATATTACTGAAAGAGACAACATTATCATGACGTAAACCTATGTATTTAGTATTCATACGTCATATGTCACATATAAGTACATGACATTTTAACCTTTAGTATAAATGAAAAGGACATTAGTTTCTACAAAGCAATTGAAATGTTTCCAAACAAAAGTAATAAAAACTATTTAGACAACCGAATTCCATTTGAAAAAGAAAACTGACAATTGACATTTTGTCAAATATATGCAAAAAATCGATATATTTTCCGTGTTATTTTTCAATCAACTGCATATAAAATCATCTCAATGCCTGCCAACTTGACCATTGCCGAAAGAGCACAAATAATTGCCCAATTTAATGAGGGAAGCAGTATCAGTGCGATATCCCGGAATTTGAATATATCGAGGCGTTCTGTCCGCTTTTGGATTCGTCGTGAAGGAGAGGAGGGAAGTTTGTTGGATCACAGAAGAAGTGGTCGCCGGCCTGCACTCTCCAATAACGATAGAGAATTCATGAGACGGGAATATGAAATCAATGGTTTTAAGCCCACAAAACATTTTGCGGAGATGTTCGATGTGAGTGCCCAAACAATAAGGAATCATCTACATTACATGGGGTTGCACCACAGGCATTACGCCAAGAAAATATATTTGACGGATGCTCACAGACTTGCTCGTCTGAACTTCGCCAGAGAGCACTTAGAGTTTGATTGGTCTAATACAGTGTTTTGTGATGAAAAAACGTTTAAATCCAGTCAGCATGGACGTCTTCACCTTTGGCGATATAATTCAACACGGTATAAAGATGATCATGTAATCCCAAATAGAGAATCAGGTCGAATTTCCGTAAATATTTGGGGCTGGATGAGTACGGATGGTGTAGGAGAATTGTGTTCTCTACCTCCTCGAGCGACGGCTGTAAATTATATCGACGTGCTTCAGAATGCAATGCTACCGACAGTCCGTAATGTTTACCCGGAGAACGAAGTGCCACAATTTGATTTTGTTCAAGATAATTGTTCAATTCATAATGCGAGGATCGTAAGAGCCTGGTTTCGTTCACACACTGACGTAAGGGTAATTCAGTGGCCCTCAAGATCGCCGGACCTCAACCCGATAGAAAATCTTTGGGGCCTTATGGTCCAACGATGGTCGCATCAAAATGAAAGAACCAAACAAGCTCTTATTAGTCACTGTAATTATATCTGGGAGGAAATGCGGGGAACCGATATTTGCTCACGGCTTGTTGGTTCAATGAGGTCTCGTCTTTTAGAGGTTATAGAGGCCAACGGCGGTTACACCCGTTTCTAATTTTTAAAAATTTTCAATATCTTCTAAATATTACTATATATGCTATGTTTTTGTTTGTTATAAGTATTTTAAAATTGATTGTAGAAATTTAATAAAAGGATAAATCTATTTTTAGCTTGTTTTTTATTGATATTGTAATTACAAGTTTACAGAAATTGTAGGTTTGTGGACTCGCCTTGTGCCTTTACAATTTTATGTAACTTGTTGATTACAATTCTGAATTTGTAGATACAATTTTGTCATCAAAATCTACAGCCCCCCGCCGTTGATTTTACGACGTCATTGGTTCCATCAAGTTCAAACTAAGAACAGCTGTCACGTTACAAACAGTAATAGTCGTTATCAATAATCAGATAAAGACAGCAATAGAAGTTGTCAGATCGATCTGCAAGCGAAACTAATCTTTATCACCTATGAATCTGCAAGCGATATTCAACCTTAGGGTGGTACACCACTTTCTTGGCCGACTGTACCTACTTGCAATCTCTTTTACGCCATGAAATTTATTATTAGTATCTATCATGTTTTTATTATTGATGATAAGCTCGCATTTTACTACTATGTCACCTGATGGTACAGATGAGATAATGGATGGTGTTTAGATACCTAGTCGTTTTTCATATAGAGCTTATTTTAACATCTGATAAAAAAACAGTAGGTACCTACTTCTGTGTGACTTCTGCTCAACAATTGTCTCAATTATTTCCAGTATAACCGGTGGGGAGCTGTTTGAACGCGTCATTGACGAAGACTTCGTGCTGACGGAACGAGCATGCACGGTGTTCATGCGACAGATATGCGAGGGCATCGAGTTTGTGCACCGGCAGAATATCCTGCATCTGGACATGAAGGTATGTGCATCGGGACTGTACATAATACTAGTGGTCGCCCAGTAGTCGAAATTTATACATTACATAAATTACTTTAGGTAGTTTTATTTTTCTATAAAAAGTTTATTATTCTATAAAAAGCATTCTGCACTCCTTTTCCATATAAACCGTAACTGTGACAAATTTCATAATCCTCGTTCTGCGTTATTTTCATAAAAACGTATGAATATTATGTACCTACCTATACAATATTGTTCAGTAGCTAACTATAGAACTAGAAAGTGATTAAAAATGATTTGGGCATCAAAAATACAATCATAAAGATAATAATTATGTTATAATTGTTATCGGCCTCTATGTCACTCTTTATAGGCTTTTGAATAGAAAAAATAATAACTCTGGTTTATTCAAAGAATTGTTCTCTTGCCTTTGTACATGCTTTGTTAGAGCTAAAAATTAAACCACTTTACGAAAAATCTTCCTAATATTTAAAAAGTGACACATCTAAATAGGTAATTGTATCTGTAGTGGAGTCGAGTTTTTGTAATTATATGACTAAGGTCTGTAGTAATAAAATGATGTCATGTGCTTAGGATCTTTCCATGTTTCGTTATATGTAAACACTAAGTAAAAGAAATTACTGCCTGTAGGTACCTACCTACAGTATTTTTTGTCTATAGGTACGTGACGAAGTAAACTGTGAGTCTATGACTCGGCAAAACCACAGGCAAAACGTAGACTTACCTACAGGCCGCCGGCCGAGTGTAACCTGCCTATCTAGGTGTAACTTTCATACTCTCAACTTACTACACTAACTTACTAGATGCAGCTTTATGAAAGTGAAGGTTTATGAAAGTGGAGAATATCGAACTACCTACGCGACAATTACCTACTAAAAAAATAACGATATGATGAGGATGTAGCTGTACAATTATTGAAATACCTAATAGCTTCCTCTACAGTCATAAGCAAAATGCAAAATCGCTTCACCCTTGACTCCAACAATAAATACATACGTAACTCCGTTTGTACAAATAATAAAGTAAATAAAGAAACGATTACATTGTTCAGCTGTTGCGGTCCCGCCATCTTGGTCCGCTTCCAACTAATAAATCAAAATGGCGGAAAAAGCGCGCGACTTTTATGATTACTGGCCAGTTCAGAATTTATTTGAAGATGTCTTTTGAATTTCGAATGCGTATTTCTGTCATCTGTCATGAAACGTTGCAGAAATATATTTTTCTTTGTTTATTTTTGTTTTTAAATTGTTCGATCCGGTAGTGGTTAAAATAGCATTCGATGATTAATTTATGCTTTACATTTATTTACTTACTTTGAAGTGCCGTGTATATATACAGCAGTGTGTGCGTGTAGATATTAAAATAGTTGGCACATGTTAATCATTAGGATTAATATACACCTACAACACAATACAATAGGTACACTCGTTTACATGCCTGTTTAAAAAAAGATTACGTATAAATAGTCCTTAGCAAAAAATAACATGGGCCTATATTTCGTGGTAGTTAACGATGAGAACTAGTTTGCGTGAAGAACACAAACAGAATCCAAGTAGCATTAATTTGCCTTAAGAGAGATGGCAACAACTGCATTCGAATTATTCAAACTAGGTACCAAACATTATACTTTGTACTCAGGCTTTCATGCCAAAACTACCATTACTGATATTATTAGCCTACATCATCCCACTGCTGGGCACCTTGTTCTACCTGACTTCCAAATTGTTGTCTATCCAGGACCAAAGTGGACCACTAGTCGTAAGTTGTCCAACTCGTCCCGCCATCTTCTAGGAAGTCTGAAGCCTTCTAGCTAGAACTCTAGAACGTGTTTATTTTGGCCCACAACTCATTGGGGATCACGATCATTACTAACTTTTCTTTTCTCTTACAGCCAGAAAACATACTTTGCCTAACGAAGCAAGGAAACCGCATAAAGATCATCGACTTCGGTCTTGCCCGGTTCTACGACCCTGAGAAGAAACTTCAAGTCCTGTTCGGTACTCCTGAGTTCGTGGCCCCAGAAGTAGTAAACTTCGACCAGATTGGTTACGGTACCGACATGTGGTCGGTGGGAGTCATATGTTATGTGCTGTAAGTATGGATGATTTCCTAATGATTAACGTATCAGCTATAAAAAAAATATTTATTGCAGGCCCATGACCCATATAAAATTAAATTCAAATAATCATGTTACTATTGCTTACAACCATTAATTCCAGATGTCATAATTACACAGCTATACGAGTAAACAGAGTCAAAAGAAAAATACATAGGTCATTGAGTGCGAACAACTATGTGCAGAAGTATCTACCTATGCCTTTACTGCCCTGCTAAGCTGAAAGACTGAGATTGCCGAAACCTTTTACCACCCAATGGCTACAACACTTTCGTGTAAGCCAAGTAATGTCATCTTACCAAAAACATTACAAAAATCCGCAATTTTTTATATCACATTATTTTCCTTACACGCTAAGAGAGTTAAAATAAAACATAATATGTACCCAGATTGAGAGAGCGCTTTTCGGCTTATCAGGGCACTTTCGATTTATAGACGAATAGTCTATCGTAGAAGGCCCAAAACCTTCTGTAAAAAAAATATGTTCAGATTGAAGCCCAATTTAAATAGATTTTGAAACCGTTACACTATCTTAGTAAACATCAGCTAATAGTTCGATTAACCAACAGCAAACCAACCAGGCACTGACTAAGTGAAGGATCCTATGAAACTTCTACACCAAACCCGACAACGGAGTCCTAGTACCACAATCAATGCTACATCATTGATAATGATGTTTATTTTGCAAATAGGTTATAAATAACACTTTCACACGTCTTTTTTTCGTAAATGTAAACTAGATGAGGCCAGTGTTTTCTAACTGACTACTCTGAGTAGAAACACTGAAACAAACCCAGAGGTCAACGTCTCTTTTAAAGTCCATACAATCTGTAGCGATCAAATGAAATCATATGAGAGCCATGTAGGTTTATGTCTGTGGCGCCCTATAGAGGACAGAATCACACAGATTTGAGCAGGCCCGTCCAAACATTGCAAGCATTTCAGTCAGTTATCGCGTAGCTCTATTCATTAAAACATCTGCCATCTCTTTCCAGCCTTTCAGGACTATCACCGTTCATGGGTGAGACAGACATTGAAACAATGGCCAACGTCACCGTCGCTAAATACGACTTCGATGACGAAGCTTTCACCGAGATCTCCGACGACGCTAAAGACTTCATCCAGAAACTGCTCGTCAAAGACAAAGAGTAAGCGAATTGCCTGATTTTAATTATTTGTTGTAATATATACAGGGCTTAAAGTCCAATAGAGCTTCAACTTTTTGCAAAGGAATTGAATGTTCTGATTAGCTTGAAATTATGGTTTAATAATAGTCTAATGGCTTAAGTGTCGACTTTGTGACCAAGAGATCGCGGGTTTGATCCTCATCCGTTACATCTATTGCCGTGAACCCAATCCAAACACAAGCATATTTTACTTAGTTGGAGGGGTTAACAAGATTACTAGTAATGTGAATTCTAACCATATTACTAGTCATCTTTACAAAAAAAAAAATCCTTGGAACGGTGTCTTAACCCTCAAAAAAGACATTGTTTTGATGCAGTTCTTTGGCTTGATATTTAAGATATCAGAAATCAATCCTATTTGCGAAAGGTCTGGGCTTTAGAATAAGCCTGTACAAATGATGAAGTTTTTCCTTCTATAAGAACCTTAGTTCAAAATGCGTGTCAAAAAATCTATATCTTCGAATAAATGCCTTATATTCTCGCAACCTTTCAAATCCGGTTTTAAAATAATCGCGGATTTCTAAAGCTGTGTACATAGCAGCCTGACGATAAAGTACCCTTGTTACTTGTTTTATCCAACACTAGTAACTAACACTACATAAACTATTGCACGATGTAGAAAGAATGTTCTAACTCTTACAATAATTCTCTAACCCTATACATACTAGTTAAGTAGATGTAGATTAGAATTTACGCATAGACCACCGTAACAGCCCTTCAAAATTTGGCCCAAACCTTGTCACAAACTTTCCAATTTTCAAGTTAACCTAACCTATTAATCCTTAAAAACTTCTTTCCTTTTTATGTGCACGCATTTCTCCTCTTGCATCCCACATTGGCGTAGTTGGGCCCTACCAAACACTTGTCTTGTCCGTCCCGTAGAGCTAAAGACGCCACCCCTTAACTGTTGTGTCGGTGTTGGGCGCTAGTAACAAGGGTCTTTGTCGCAGGTCGCGGCCGGGCGCTACCGAGTGCCTCCGGCACGCGTGGCTGCAGCGCAGGCCTCCGCCCCCGCACCTCCCGCCTCCGGTCCGCCCTGACCTCAAGAACCCACTTGACGTAGCCAAGGACAACCTGAGACTCTTCGTCGAGCGCTGGAGCGAACACCCTAACTCGCCATACGTATTCGACAACCAAGCGCACGAAATCACCAGCCTGGCCAACGGAAACTGTGAGAGATCCTCCATTGGAGGATGCTCTCCTTCACCAAGAAGCTCTCTCAGCAGTTCCCCCGACGTAGTGTTCGATGAAGACGACCTGGATCCTCCCCCACTAAGAGAACACAACTTCCTGTCCGCACCTAAATACAACCCTGTCGAAAGGCGAGCCTCCGACAGCACCTGCTTCTTACACAAGAAACAAGACGTCCTCGTCAGGAAAAACCTAGCTGAAGAAATAAAGAAACTATCCGACCACCTATATTTGCTATCTACAATGAACACTGATCTAGCTAACAACAACAGCATGAAGGAACTAGACAAAAACGTTACGGAAACTAAATCGGTCAAAGAAGAGAAACTACCGAACGGCTTCAAGAAGGAGACAAGGTTAACGAAGGTGATTACAAATGGTGACGCATCAGGTAAGGAGAAGAGACTGTTCACATCAAAGTCAACGACCAAAATATCGTCATCATTCTTAACAGAGAGGGATCCAGAGAAGCCAATGACGAGTAAAATGCCGTGGGTGAAATCGAACAGGTCGAAACGTGTCACGCATACCAGTCGAGACGTGCCAGACCAGCCCGTAGAGGTCCGAAACAGTTTCTTCCAAGAATTTGATAGACGAAGGGAGAAGATAGACAAATTAGTGAATGGGTCAGAAAACGGAAGACAGATGCCTTATAGGAGAGGGGATGAGAATAATGCGCATCGGACAAAAGATCTCCTTTTACACCTTCTAGAGAAATGGGGGGAGTCTGAGGAAGTAGAAGCAGAAAGAACAGCTGGGGGAACCTCAAACGGAGGGAGACACCAGTCGATATCCCTCGAATGGTCCCCATCCAACCAGTTGGGACAGACTTCCATGTCAAGTCTACATGCGTTCTTCCAAAGACAGACTTCGGATGAGAAGACGCAAAGGAAGAAAGTAACTAGTAATGTAGCAAAATGACTCAAGTTGTAAGGATAAGTGCCATGACACTATGTTACCAAAGTACGGTATGAGATTAGTTAATTTTCTTATAGCCTAGCGCATATACACGAGTTTGACTCGGGACATCACGGATTTTAAGTACAGGGTTATTTTACGTACATTTTTAGACCTTAGGTCCCATACGTAAGAGGTCGTACCCATAGAGGCGAAATTGGGCATGTCCCAGAACAGGGAATATTGTAACAAAGAAAGTTAAAATATACTCTGCTATTGCTAATCATGTTAAGTACAGTTTTTTTAATTCCATTTTTATTTTTATTCGTTCGGAATTGGCAAAATGTAGTTTCTAGGGTTTTTCTTTTTAATTATAAGCTTCGTATATATGCGCTAAGTCTTAAAAAGGCAATTAAAATGACAATTACAAAAATCTAGTCTTCAAAATTTTACAAACAGATTTAGATTCAAGACTGAGAACGAATTATATCAACAGCGTATTGACCACATTTTGGTAATTTTTTTGTATATAAATAAGACATGTTTTGAAAGTAGGGGTATATAAACTTAAATTATGATTGTTCCTTATCTGTACTTATGTATAACTTAAATGTAATTTATTGTTACTACGATACGTATGTTGTTAAATATAAGGCTTTATTAAAATTTATTGTTTTAATACTTTCAATATATCAACCACTAGCCGCGCTCCACATTTTCAACATCGTGAAGATTCCCATTTTCCGCCACAAAAGAATCCTGTCACTCGGAGTATTAATCAAATAAAGATTAAAATACAGATTTGCTTACATGAACGTTGCCTGAATGAAATTTTAATATAATTTATCAGGTATTTCTATAGATACCTGATAAATTTAATACCACGTTAATTATATTTTCGATAACTATTTATCCCCATAATTAATAAAAAAACAATGTGACATAATCATCCTTCCACAGTGATCGTCTATCAGCTTCGTCGACTCTGACCCACCCTTGGTTGATCCAGTCAGCCCTTTGCACAGAGCTACATGTTACCAAGTCCAAGCTTAAGAGATACGTTATCAAGAAAAGATGGGCGAAGGCAGTATCTGCTGTTATAGCCCTCAAGAGAATGGGAGCTAAGTTTGAAGATCATCATGACGAAAAGGTGGAGAAGAAGAATGGAGAAAATTGATAGAAGATGTATTCTTTAGTTGGTAGTTGATTGGGCAGTGATGTGAAAAGTTCCCCAACCTGGGCTAATGGACTAAAATTATGTTTATGCCGTACCAGTTTTTAGGGGCAAATGGGAAATCATATCCGGGTATTCTGGTTTTGTTTAATTTAGCAGAAATATAGAGGTATTTTTTCCATTGTTCATCTATTACTTGCATATATTCGTTTTTCTTTGTCTTCATTTAAGCCCTGTTTTTTATTTTTTTTTTCACTCGTTAATCTTTTTTCGCTTTTCAGCCTGTACTCCTGAATATTTCTGCTAAACACATTTATTTTAAAGATGCGTCTGAGGCTCGCTTAGAAGTTATTTCGACCGATATCCGCAATTCATAATTTGCGAAAAAACAACATGACTGTATTATGTTAAAATAGCATATCACTGACCAATCTTTCACTTGATAAATGTTAGTTTTATATTAGATTAAATACAGTTGGTAAAACGCACAAAATTCGCAAAAAAAGAAACCGCACATAATAATATGCATATCTAACATAGTCATAATTGGTTATAACAATAATTATAGGTAATTAATTATATTATTGACAGTGTAATCAAATTCTATAGAACGTTGACCTTGGCTGGATTCTGTTAATTTTATAACCGTTGATTTTTTGTTTTTCAATAACCACTTGTTAAGTCGCTAGAGTTCAATGTTGTTTTAGATTTAAATATAATATAAAGTATACACAATAGGTAGTCTATTATAAAACGGTACCTTTGTATTGTTAATTACTTCAATATAGCCATAAAAATTACGCATAATTCACTTTGGTATAACGAACTTTTGATATAAAAGTATTATTTTAGGACATGTGGCAATCATAAATTAACATTGCTATTTAGACAAAATTCAGTATTAAAGTCATGATTCTGAGAGGACTGTATTTAAATATAATTGTATAAAGGGGCGAAACGGTACAACACTCCGTGTTTTGGTCCATTTCACCCCCTAAAATACTTTTACTATTTTACACTATCAATAATTTTTGTCAATCTAATATAACGAAAAATGAGGTACATTTGTGTCCATATAGGGAACTTAAGATTTTTCAGCTATTGGGGGCAGCGACCTTTGGTTTTAATGACTTAAATGGTGCCAAAATATTAACTAACTAGTAACACTAGGTGTATTTCAGTGCCTATATTAATGTAATCTAATAATCTCATTAAGATCTGTATATCTGGAGTATTCTATAAACATTATATTTTGTGAAATAATAAAATATTTAAGTGAAATTGGGTAGTCCTGTCAAACGTTACCGGCAACGATAAATACAAATCGGCCCATTTATTTTAATCTGTATTAATGAGACAATAGGACTACTCTTGTTAAGACCCTAAAAGCTTAAGGAGACTTTGCCTAGCTATGAAGCATGAGCAAAAAAATAATAAAAAAAAATATTTAGATAGGTAAATAATGAAAGACATTAACTTCTAACATTAATTATATTTTTTGTGCTAATTTAAATTAAATATTAATTGCAATCTCATATCGGCTGTTATCTTATCATCGCCATATTAGCAGCTATATTTATTTTTATGAAAGTTTTATTAAAAAATATTTTGAAAACGAAATTGTGTCGAATTGTTTAGTTGTATTATATTGCATTTAATTTTTCAAGTAAATGACTACTATTAAAGACATTGGTTTGTGAACGAAATTTTTATTTTATTAAAATAGATCTTGTTGCATGAAAGGCGTGTTTTTATTTATTACTTATTAGAATCTTTTTCTTTTATTCTCAAAAAGAGTATAATCATATAATGCAAGAACCCTACACATTTTCAGCCTCTCTTGTTATTTAGATTCTTATTAGACTAAGTGTGTGAAGTCAGGTGGTGGCAGAAGAGAGTTGTACGATTAATTTATTATTTTATTTACTTATTTCATAAATTATTGATATTTAGATAGATATACTCTTTATTGTACACCACAACATAATTAACTAAGGACACATAGACAGGATGTTGCAATGGGCGGTCTTATCGCTAAAAGTGATCTTTTACAGACAACTTTTGGATGGATTTTACATAGCAGGGGAAAATAAATACGCGGGTTGTCTATGGAGTACTACTTACTTATACAATACATAAGTTATAAACTACAAAAGCTGAGGCATACCAATAATAATGATTTAAGCATCTTCATTTGATATAGGCATCTTTTACCATGTGAATGATAACATGAACATGAAAGCAGTTTTTCACGTGCCCGCTACTGGATCACAGACCTCTTCGCTATGAGAGGGAATAGGCCGTAATCTACCTTGCAGGCTCAATGCAGGATATATAATGTTTATAATCACAAAAGGGCGTGCCTTCGGATTTTTCAGTCCTTTTTTTTTTCTCTGGGTGGGAAAATCATCGAATAACTTCTCCCGCTCTGGGTTAAACGAGAGGGAGTGTCAGACTTCTACTGACTAAAAACCCACCCTGTCGCTTCAGCTGCCCGTAAGTGCCTGGGCCGCGGTATCTTTATTCCTACCTTATATTCCTACCTTCACCGGTGATAAGCATGCCTTGACACATCGGGCACTAGTTTCGCATCAGCAGTTTTGTTGTCGCCATCAACATTGAGTGCTGAGCATGCAGAAAGTGCAATGTTTGCGCCCCGCCTGCCCGCTATCGTCCCTGCGAGCCGTGCCCTCCCGCTAAATAAGGAAGAGTTTTGGCCGAAAGGTGTGTTCCGGCGATTCCGTGGACAGATACCCGATACTGCGCGACACACGACGCCGTTACAGACTACTAGTGTGAAATAGTGTTTATGTTGTATGTATTAGTTTATTGATAATAGTAAATAGTAGTTTTATTGTGTAACTAGCAGTTGCTCGCGACTTCGTTCGCGTGGGAAGTTTTTCCCGTGTAAATCCCGATCCAGTGGGAATTTCGCAAAATCCTTTCTTAGCGGATGCCTACGTCAAAACATCTACCTACCTGCATGCCAAATTTCAGCCCGATCCGTCCAGTGGTTTGGGCTGTGCGTTGATAGATCACTATGTCAGTCAGTCAGTCACCTTTGAGTTATATATATTTAGATTATAAAATATGTATTAGTTTATAGTCATATTATGTATGTATAGTTTTCTATGGGCCTTTGGTAGCCTGAAATAAATAAATAAATACACAGTGGTGATTATTACACACGAATAAAAAGGTAGGCAACCTTTTTATTCGTGAGGAATATCATCAAATGACTACCCGCACTGGGTGGAGCGGACGAGAGGGTTAGGATTCTAGTGCCTTTAAACCCATCCTGTTTATTCTGTTGCCCTTGCATATCAGGGCAGCGTCGAAGAACATTCCATCAACCCCGGTAGGTAGGTAATGCACCTACTGGGCCTCGTCAATGCTGCTGACGGCTTTTTAAGGCGTGCGTGGAGCACAAACTCCCGTCGGGGACTGGCCCCGGACGGTAAGCCATCTGTGCTGATCTAGGTTCGAACACTTCGCACTTGTGCGGGTAAACCCATGTAAAATAAATAATTAATAATATATCTACGCGTTTCTAAAAAAAATGGCCATATCAGACAGTAGCCAGACGGAAAGTCAACGTAAGTAGTGTTCGTAACTATACAACGTGTAACAGACGCAATTCCTGAAAGTAGTTGGTTCAAAATCGGCTTCTGAATCGATTTCCGTCATAAAAAATAGGTGTTAAATTTTGACGGAAAAATCTTTCATTATTAACTTAAAATGGAAACACAGTATCATGACAAATTAATACAATCCTTAATTCAAGGAAATTGTGTGCGTGTCGCGTCGGCCGCTAACATTGCATGAGTGTAGGCGTCTGCGTAAGGATATTGTATGACGCACATACGTTTTGCGTTTAGTAAGGATAACTATTTTTAACCGACTTCAAAAAAAGGAGGAGGTTCTCAATTCGTCTTTAACTTTTTTTTTTGTATTTTACCTCATAACTCGCAGATGGCTGGACCGATTCGGAAAATTCCTTTTTTGTTTGAAAGGGTATACTTTCTAGTAGGTCCCATTGTCGTGACGTTTGAATCTGATGATGGAATCATGGAGAAATCGAGGGAACTCTTCAAATATTACAGGCACACCTATAGCGTTTTGGGTATTTATTATAGTACCTTGTGCAGTTGTTCTCGAAAAGCACCATTTGAGGAAGTGGAACTGATGATGAAGATCCCAGATGGCCCCTGAAACTACTCAATAATAAGTATTACGATTACATTACTTGAATATAGATGTTAAGCACTTTATGCTCGTCACAGTGCATATGGTGAAGTAGAACTGATGGTGATGTACCAGGAGTACTCCTCGAAAATTAACAGCTCTGCACCGGGAAAAGCAATATTTTGTAAAAGGTGATAAGTAGTTGACATTTTGTCTTCTGTCACTAGATAAATTACAAACCGACCCACTAAAAAGCGTGAAAAAACTTTTTAGCAAAAAATAAAACCGACTTCCATAGTCCGAGTCACTTCCGAGTCGGTTTTATTTTTTGCTATTAAGTTTTTTATAAAAAATGCCTAGGTTTGATTTCAATTTATTTAGTTACGGATGTTTTATAGACTTATAATTTAATATTCTAATTGGGGTGTCTGAGGTATTGCGCTTAATCTGTTACGCGTTGTATAGGTAAGAGTAACGTTTTTCCTTCGAAAGTATGGCACCCTACAAACAATCGATTTGCAAATGAAAAACATAAAGTACAAAAACGAAAAAGCTAAACCAGGAATACCTACTTCATTCAGAAATGAAAGTTATTCTATAAGGTTATGTAATATTTTTCAGTCACTACTCCTGAATTTATCGGCTTTCTGGTTTAACCGATTCCGTGCGGAGGTCTTTTTAGCAATCTTTAGTGCCTGGCGTCAAACAAAAATCTCGTGATGCCTCTGGGGCACCAAGCGCCAGAGACTTTGATGATTCCCCTGGGGAATCATCCACCATGAATTGTAAATTTTAGCTTGTTCTCGTGTTTCCACTTGTTAAAGAGTCATCTGCCATTGTTTATCGAACGTAAGCAGTCAGTAAATTCGTTCAGTGCATTGAAAAGTGACGATCTGTGTGTTTTTATGGAAATGGAATGTAAGTGACTAATTTCTATTAGGTGTTGTAAACCTTTTTGCATTATTTTATGGATTTATTTATTCAAGAGTGTTATATAGAATTTGTTCACGTACTATTTGAGTTTGCATCGAGGTGATATTTATTTATTATACTGTGTTATGTAGGGAAACAATTATAAATCCGCTATTTTGATGGTAAAATTGTTTCTCTACAAAACAATGTAGGTAATATAGAACATATAACTGAATGGGAAGTCCGATTCTAATGAATCAAAAATATTCTACTCGTACCTACAAACACTTACATGATTATGAATTAAGTGTTTTATTTGGATAACAATGTAAATGTATTTTTATTGATAAAAAATATCTATGACAATCTACTTAAAAATGTGGATTTTTGTTAAGCGTTTAATTGATAACCTTTTTATTTTGTTGCAGAGTTAACCAGAAAAACGGCGAACAGCGCAAAAAATGGGTAAAACCCATTGTTTGTTAAGTCGCCAATCCGCCTCGCACTCTTTGTAACCCCATCATGTTTTGAGGAAAGAATGAACCTTATGACAACATTTGATTTTTTGAGAAACATTCCAGAAAGTTGGCTGTTAGAATTATAATCAATAATAAAATGTGACTCGACAACTTGGTTTACAACCCCTGAAGTCTGCTAATTTACGAAATTACTTGAAACGAACACTGTGGGCATGATATGGGTGACACATAAATACACTTATTTACGGAACTCCTTTGACAAATGTTTTATCCGAGTTTTTTATCTTTTAGTTTTGTATCCTCTCGGGCACCATACGCCATACGCAATAGATTTACATGGTGCCTGTGCGGCATCATCCGCACGGAAACGGTTAATTAATTGGGTAGGTACTTCTGCCAGTGACACGGTGGAGTTGTGCCTCGCTTGGGCAGAGTACCACCGTGTCCTCGTGGAGGCGATCGGCGGCGGCGACCTCTCGTGCCCGTCCCCATTTTCTACCAGTATTTTATGCAAAAAATATGTACCTATGCAGACTTGTGACGAATTTACACATACTTTTTATGCATGTGACGAGTACATTTTCAATGTATGCTGGTGCGGGTGAGCGGGAATGGCATGGAGTCGCCTTCTTCTGTGAAGCAGTCATGTTAGCGAAGGAGGAGGCCGAACGCGTAAGGGAGAGACAATTCTCTTCCTCACGCTGTCGAGGATCGCGAGCTGATCTCCGGCCACCGTAGGCGCGCGCTTACGGGCGGCGAGCAGGGGTAACTCGCGCCGCGCGGTAAGGACTAGGCCCGAGTCGACGGCGCACGGTGGGCTGAAAATCGGCTTTCATAGACTTAGGCATTTTATTTTGCAAGTGCGAGTTTTTTTGCCGGATATCACTTCTATTAGTTATAACAATATACAAAAATGACACCAGAATTGATTCTGCACAGAAACGAAGGAATTATAATTTTTTTACGAAAATTTTGTATGGAGCTAGTATGAAAATTCGAAATATCTCTAAAACGGCAGCGATAACCGTAATATCCTTATAGGGGGTTATAGTACTAATTATTTATGATTTTTTGACATACGTTACATAATGGTTGTAGATGCCTTTTTTTTTTAAAATCGTCAAAATATTTTTATTTATTTTTACATATTTAAACGTTCCTTTTAGTGTTTAAGTTGAAGAATTCAGAGCTTTAACAACTCTTATCATAAAATAGCATCACCCCTATAGACCTGAAGGACTAGACAAAGGTGTGTAGTGTCTTGTTGATCTTGTAAGATTTCCAACAATACCAAATAGTTGAATATCAGTGTCAAAGTGCCCATGCTGTCGCTTCTTTTTGAAAGATAGGGGAATGAAATTGTTAATTGATCATACCCTAAAAGTATGATTACAACATAACCGGACACATAATAATAATAATATCCTTATAGGGGATTATAGTACTAACATTATTTATTTTAACATATGAAACTGTTCAAAACGATCCATGAACTGTGTCAAAGTTAAGAACATCGTTAGGAAGCATGCTTTTTCCCCAAATATTAAGAATATGTAAAAAAAAAAGACTGTATATAAACTTTTTATTGATAGGTAATTTAAATAAAACAGAAGTAACAAAAATAATATCTAATAAATTCAATTATACAAAATACATATTTGAAACTATAATTTATGAAATTATTAACTAAACATATTGGTACAATAAACTAACATAAATAACAAAAGAACATAAAGAAAAATAATTAAATTTTACAAATTTTCTTTACAACTTTCGTTGTCGGACTCCAATTCCGAGTCAGAATCCAGATCGGATATACCTACAAACTCGAACTCAGTTTCCGGAAACTGTATTAGGTCGAGAGTTTCAGCAAAAAAGGTTGTCTTCCTTTTGGCATCTAACTTCGGCCTTTGTGCACTTAGAAAAGGATCCGAAGAAACAACAAGCATATTTAGGATATCTTGATTAGAATCTTGCCTGCTTCTTTTCCGCGAATGATGTTCCCGGAACCTCCTAAAATCTTTGTTTCGAGACTCTGAGGCTTCTTCCGAGAGAGTCCCAATCGGGACAATATCATTTTTTTCGATTATGTCAGCTCCGTGTATTAATAGTTTATGTACGGTTGATGACATGTAGTACCAGTCGTATAATTCCACGTACTTTTCTGCTGTTTTGGGAGCAAAATCTTTAAATTTGATGACATCGATTTTCTCACCAGATGTTATTGCTTGCAAAATAACAGCAAATCTTTTTATCAGGTTTTGATCCAACCCAGTAATAGCTGCAGTTTTATTGGGAAACTCGAAAAACTTCCTTGCGGTATTCCCGTCATTGGTAGTTCCCGAGCCTTGTTTTACTATATCAATTAACAGATTGAGCTCCTCTTTAAATTTATTTTGAATGTTTTTTTTTCTGTTTTGTAACATATCTTTATGCTCGTTACTTCTTGCTGCCCACTGTTTGAAGTCAAGTCTGTACGCAATGTGTAACAGACATTCCATGCAATTTATACGGGCATGTAGGGATGATAGGCCAAATTCATATATGTCAGAACACACAGTTTTTGATGTTACAGCATCTAAGTGGTTCATTTCTGTTGGTTTTGCTAAGCACAGGTAGCATGATGCATTTGATCTAGCTTCAGAAAGGTACGTGCAGACTTTTGCGTCGATCATTGTCATCATTAGTTTATGAGTCACCCTGTTACTATTAATGCACTCTGTGGGGTTAAGGGCCTCAATTTCCTCATCCATTTTTCTTTTGTTATCAATGACAACTGCATGGCTTTCTTTTACAAAAGTGAACTGAACCGGACGACAATAAAAAGTTGAGCATGGTTTCGGGTTTGTCCATATAGTATTATCTCCATCTGTCAGTTTCAGTGGCACCAAGGAGGTCATGAAAATGCTTGAATCATCATGCTCGCCGTCCATTTTCTGCTTGTATCGGCTTTGATTGGAAGCACCATCAAATCCCCACTTCGATATCAGCTTTAACTGCTTATTTTCCACATTATCAGAAAGACTTTGAAGAATCCGCTTCACCGTGATGTCAAGTAAAGCTTGAAGTGTAATTCTAGCTGATGAATCCGTAACTGATACTGATTGATTAGGAGGGTAGCATGCAAGCTTAGTTTGTTGCAGTTTATAGTAGGATGGGTAAATATCCTTAGCACCTTCCCGAATGGCAGTCTCTCGCAACGTAATATATTGCCACTTTGAAAGCTTAAGTGAAAGAAGCAATCCAAGTGCTTTCTCTGGTGTAAATATTACTGTTTTCTTAATGCTTTCCTTGATTTTAACGGCAGCTTCTGGATTTTTGATCATATAATTGATTACAGATGCGATATCTTCATAACCTTCTTCTTTTAAACGTGCTGCAGCTGCATATGCCAATTCACAGGAATCCTCGCCTATGTGCTCACTAGATCTTCTCTTTTTCTGTTTGCTTCCCAGATCTTTGAATGGTTTTCGGGACCTTTTTGTCATTGTTCCAACAGTCGATGATGTCGAAGGTTCTGGAGAGACTGAGCGTGCTCTTGGTATCTCATCAACAGTTGGTTCTTGATTTATTAAAGTTTGCACGCAACTCGGCCAATCAATATTTGCTTGCAACCACTCTCCGTACGTATTTCTAAACTTATCAAAGAATCGTTTAGATTTCTGCCACCTGTTTAAAGCAGCTCGCGTGAATCTCCGGCAAAATTCTTTGAGAGTTACTTGATCTTCGGCAGAAAGGCAATCGCCTATGCGGGACACAATTGCACTAAACAATACTTCATGATTAAATGAAGGACACTCACTTTTTAGAAGAACAAGCAAATCTAAGTTGGTGATTAAACTTTCCATTCTAAGATTTTGTAGTCGCAAAGCAAATAGTTTTAGTGTTAGCAGTTACACGGTTGTGAACAATCTAAATTATGGAACAAAATTATAGCCCTTTTATTGTATAAAGTCAATAATTAGTTAACTACCCTCATTAAAGTTATAAAAGATATGATAATAAAAATTTATAATCGTCAAAAACATTTCGTAGAACTCATAGTAGAACTAATCAACATTAGCAAATCACATTAGCTCACTAATTATAAAAAGGTGAATGCAGTTCTTAGTTGGTATTGTTGCGAGATATTTCAAATCATTTAATCACTTAATAGGCTCATTAGAATCAGAAGACTACAACCATCATTCTAATTACTTAATTACTTGTCATCAGACTCATTAGATGACTACACAATATGTTATTTTGTATTTTGAACGTATGCAAGGTTTTAAAATTCCTTTTGTGTCGATATTATTATGTGTCCGGTTATGTTGTAATCATACTTTTAGGGTATGATCAATTAACAATTTCATTCCCCTATCTTTCTAAAAGAAGCGACAGCATGGGCACTTTGACACTGATATTCAACTATTTGGTATTGTTGGAAATCTTACAAGATCAACAAGATACTACACACCTCTGTCTAGTCCTTCAGGTCTATAGGGGTGATGCTATTTTATGTTAAGAGTTGTTAAAGCTCTGAATTCTTCAACTTAAACACTAAAAGGAACGTTTAATATGTAAAAATAAATAAAAATATTTTGACGATTTTAAAAAAAAAAGGCATCTACAACCATTATGTAACGTATGTCAAAAAATCATAAATAATTAGTACTAAAACCTCCTATAAGGATATTACGGTTATCGCTGCCGTTTCAGAGATATTTCGATTTTTCATACAAGCTCCATACAAAATTTTCGTAAAAAAATTATAATTCCTTCGTTTTTGTGCAGAATCAATTCTGGTGTCATTTTTGTATATTGTTATAACAAATAGAAGTGATATCCGGCACAAAAACTGGCACTTGCAAAATAAAATGCCTAAGTCTATGAAAGCCGTTTTTCAGCCCACCGTGCGGCGTCGTGTTCCACGCGCGCTTCAAACTGCAGTACTCGGCTCCATAAACTCATTGCCTTCCGGCTCGGGCGTAAATCCGCCTCAGCCGCAATAACAAACTTTCTCGACTTGTATCAAAATGTACTATTTACCTTTTCCTAACTATGTCGGGGTCGGCTCCAGTCCAATCGAATGCAGCTGAGTAACAGCATTCTACATGAAGACTGCCTATCTGACCTCCAGCTCCACAAACCAGTAGCTCGGTAACACTATACCCCTTAGCAATACGGGTGTCTTTCTAGTAAGCACCTATGAGATGCAGGGCCGGATTAACCATTAGGCGGAGTAGGCAACTGCCTAGGGGCCCAGGCCCAGTGCACGCACCAAGAAAACATGTTTCTTCGAACGAGAATTTGATGTGCGAGTGAACTTAGGGACCACACTGTTATCTCACAAAATACAAATCGTTAGATTTAGTAGTAGAATTAAAACTATTTCAGAACAAATCTGGGAATAAGTAAACGAATATATTAAAAACCACAGCCCTTAATGTGCGTTTCCTCAGTTCACACACGATTTGGTCAGTGAAAGTAAGAAAAGGGGCCCCGAGAATGTCATTGGTTTAATGAGATTTCAGACCCATAGCCAACGAACTGCATGCTTTCTGGCTCAGTCATCTGTATATTTCTAGATCCCGAGCATCCAGCGGAGATCTGTTTTCACCACCTAGATATAGTCGCCAAATACTGGAATTAGTCGTTTCATAGTTTAGAAGATAATACCAAGTGATTTTACAGGGCGTATTCTAAGAGCCTGATGCTGCATTTCGCATGACAAGGTTATCAGTATTTATTGAATGATGTTGTTAGTTCCGACGTGGCTCCCCAATCCATGTATTTAGATTGAAGTGCCTAGTTCGACAAATATTATACAATTATTTCGTCGGAATCCAAGAGCTGAAAAGCAAAAGGTGCTGATACAATTACAACATTGAATTGTTAACAGAACATTCGCTGTTTTTAAATTTATCGAACTGAACAACGAACAAGCAGCCCAAGTATCGCTACGAACATTTTCATGATCTTTCTAACGAACGCTGTCGATGCTCGTCAATAAAATATTCTTCACGATTTCAAACTTGACGGTCGCGTGTGCTCGGCTTGGCAAAATTACCCGTCCTTTCGATAGAATGCTCGCTAAAACTCTATTATATTTTTCTGTAATGTAACATTCGCAAGAATGCTCAAGAGTATCAGCACCTTGTAGGTTGGCGGGCCTCAAAGCCCTAAGCCGTCTGGTGGCTAGCGTCAAACCAGATTAGTACTTGTAATAGGTACACAATTAGAGCGGACTATATGGGAAGGACGCGAACGCAGTCGCGGGCAAAGCTAGTCATAAATAAAACAACCCAAAAACTTTTTATACTTTTTTTTATTTTTAAAAACACGCAATGATATTGCATTCCAGGGTGCACAGCAATGCAATACCAAACCGTGGTACCAAGGGTGGTATTAACGGTAAGATTTCTGGTAGCGTGCGCGTGCGCCTGGACCACCAAACTTCTTGGGCTCGCAACGACGCGGGTCGGCGACCAGCAAACTCCTATCGTATTGTACGAGGATATCCTTGATTTCCTTCTTTGATGCCTCGTCTACATCTGCAATGCGAAACAATATGATTGTTAAGATATATATTATATTAGATGATATACCAACTTATAACGAAAATAGTTAATGTTGAAAGAATGTTGTGTACATTTCAAACTAGCAAGTTATTGAGATACATTGCTGCTTGGTAAACGTCACAGTTGATCTACCCTCCCTGAAATGACTGAGTTACATGTAGGCAACACAGCTTTGGAAGAAGGGGTAAAATAACATCTGGCATCTATTTACATTACACTGAACTTTGCAGATCATAAATTATAACATTACTATAGTAAAAAAGTAGCTTGCCGCCACAGATGGGTATTGACATTCATAGGAGACTGCCAAAACATTAAATAAATAAAAATTAATCAATTAAATGTATGTATGGGCACAACTATGCACCACTTACAAAGTACAATTCATTTTTTTTTGTGTACTTGCTATTGTCAGAACAAAGTTTGAAAAAATTAAAATTAAAAATAACTGTACAAAATCTAAGTACTAAGTACAAACACAGATGAAGTTAGCAGAAGCTAGTAAACAATATAGAAGTCTCGCACAATGGTCCTGCGTGTGGACTAAGTGTAGAAACCATAAAGAAGAAGAACTATATACAAGTTTTATTACTTACATTTCTGGTAGAAAGCAATGAGTGCCTTAGAGATAGCTTGTCTGATAGCATACACCTGAGCGACGTGACCACCACCCTTGACGGTGACTCTGATGTCGACACCGGAGAATTTCTCCTGAAAATGGTGAGATACTGTGTTAAAACAATGTGATATTGCAACATTAACACATTTTGTGATAATGAGATGATCAGTTTGGATCTTTACTTCACATCCAAAGATGCTCAGGTTCGGAATAAGTGTAATCATCATTTAAAACTTGTTTTAGACTTGAATAAGATTAATATCTTTACCCTGCATTTCCAGTAAGGTTTGTTGTTTTATGACATCTGACTGAATAAGTAATAGTTACAAAATGTTAGTAGCCATCACAAATCTGAAGTTTAAATGGAGATTTAGAAAATATAGAAATATTAGATGAATGTGTCAAAAATTGCAATACAATTGCTACTATGAAGAATTAGTGCAAAATTAGACATCCATATTATTGTTATTATACTATAAATGTGAGCAAACTAAATAATGTGAAATAAACATGCAGCTAAAGTAATGTGTATGAACAAGTTGTGTAGGTACTAAAATGTTGGTTTAGTTAATAAACTACAAGCTAAAATATTTAATTGGAGGATTTTTGTATCCATATAAATATTGTAAGGTGTACAATAAAGTATATAATAAATAAAAACTAAATATATAAGTTTTGTAAATAAGAAGTCAACTATATTGCATGGATTTTATAACAGCATACAATATCTATTACCGTAATTATGTAAATCTATCAGAAAACAACAAGTTATACAAATTTGCAGCTGCACAAAATATAATAAATATTGACAGTTAAAAGGAAATAGGGTAGAAGTGACAAAAAAAGAAATGTTCAGGAAAGCCGTTCAAAGTTTAGAATTTTAGTAAAACTGATGTATTTTTTTATTAAAACATCGTGAAAACTAAAACAGTTTATAATTTTCCAATTGGGAAATATGACAAAATAAAAGATAATAGAACACAAGAAACAGTTGGCTTTTAAAACAATACCAGTCCAAAATGTCGCTTATACCCTATTTCCTTTTAACCGTTGATATTGACATGCTTGACATTCATTAATCAATAACCTGGAAATGATCAAATAAGTTAGTGATGAGATATTATGAGTGAAGAGTGAGAAAAGAAAGTTTTAAAAGTTGTTCTCACCTTGCCGAGCAGTAGGATGGGCTCCTGCAGTTTGTACTGCAGCAGACGGGGCTCCACCAGGTCGAGGGGGCGACCGTTTACACGTAAAACACCATGTCCACGTTTACAGTAAGCCACGGCCGTGGCGGTTTTCTAAAACATACAAAATAACATTATTATTTTGAATGAATAAGTTTGACAAAACTAAATTCCAAATAATCCCCTTCAAATGGGATTCCACTCATTCCACTGACCCTCAGCAAGATTGAAAGCCAATGCGATCACTTTACTCAAGACAAACTGCAAAATAAATAATAGCTGTTAGATGAAATATTTCGAGGTTAAGTATGTGAATTCTCTGACACAAATAACAGTTTACAGTAACAAGGTATCAATGCACAGTGATAAATCAAAGAGGGTGAAGAAACAGGGATGCTGTAAATTTACTTCCGAAACAAGATCCAACCCTTTTGATTAAGCCAAGCCATCAGATACTGGGGAGGGTCCAGTAACAAAATTGGTCGGCCCAACACAAGATACCACATTGCTAAGCAGATGGAAACATTGTATTTTCATTGTTTTACCACACATCTCGTATTAAACACAGACAACGGAGTAAAAATATGGACTTATTAACTGAAATATTCACTAAGAAATCGGCACAAACACGTGGAAGGAACAAACACTAACCTTGCGGCCGAATACTTGGACGGCCTGGATAGGTTCACGTCGCGCCTGAAACACAGGTAAGCAGAAATCGAATGAGAATCAAATCAATTTGTAAGGTTGGGTAAAGAAAATACTAGTAAAATAAAATAATTACAGAGCGCAAATCGTCACGCACCTCTTGCGGGGCAGCCATTTTGACAGAGAAAGACTGAATGAATGAACGATAGATGTGATGACAGAGATTACAGAGAATAACATCTATGGATGAACGAATGAGTATTAAAAACGGCAACAAAAGCAAGACAATTTATTTATAGTTATTAAGTAGGGATAGTTTTACTTAAAGTAAGTTGTAGTTATACTATTTTGATAAAAAAAAAAACAGTAACAAATAACAAAAACAAAGATAGATATTCTCGTTGGTCTTACGAAATCCTGGTGCACTGTCATCTACTGGCGTATAGTAAAACGAGAAGAGAAGGTCAAGCATAGATGTAGAAAATATTCTACATCTACGAGGTCAAGGATACTGTTTTATCAATTACATGATAATGTTATAACTAGATGGCGCTATCCGTAATTTCTGCATGTACATATTTGCTACTAGATGGCACTAAAACGTAAACATTTTCTATAGTACCATGTATACGGTGGGTGGTGAGTCAACAAGCCAATCCATCACGCATAGCAAAGCGGCGCGCCGAGCTTGTTTTGTATTCGTCGAACGTAATTGCTGAGGTGGAGTTGTGCGGAATGCGCGACAGTAGTGCACGATCTCGACAATGCGCCGCGAAAAACGCTAAGTTGCGAACATTCCCGCGCTAGTGCATTATAACTTGAAACAAAACAGTGTGAAATTGTTATTGTACGAGAGAAATTTTGTGAATATTGTTTTGTTTATGTAATGAACAATTTGTGTAATATTTGAACTGGATTTATTGTGATTGACCCGAGCGAGAGATCATTGAAAATTTGGAGGTAACTTTTAAAATATTTATAAATATTAACTTTGTATTATTACCACGTGTGATTTTCTTTGCATTTTATAGCAATTGCTATTAAAAGCAAGCACGAGCTGTCGAAAGTTTATGAAACATTTCGCACCCTCAGTAATATAAGGAATCAAGTCAATATTTTTGCGCTTAGCATTTAAAACTGAGGTTTAAAATGCTAAGGGCACAAAGTGAAATTCGCTACCGGTTAACTAACTATACCGGTTGGCTAACTTAAATAATAAGCATGTTATATGAAAAAATATCTGTAATGTAGGAATCCAGAATCTTGAAATGCGATTTCTCAAATATCAATTTTTTTGAGTTGTGCCCTTATTTTACTAAGGGTGCGATTTAAGAAACAAGAAAGTTTCTTATAATTGATCTGCAGGTAGGCAGCTACTTTTGCAAAATTTGAATATACACACATTCGGTATTTTTGCAAGGACCGAAATTAAATAATTATGAAGTTGTAGTTATTATGTAAATAAAATTACAAAATTTAAGATTAACCATTCCGATGCACGGCAAGTCAAGTGCTTACGGAGCCATAAAAACTTTTTATCACGAACTTTTTGTTGACTTTGTGCGTCATAAAAAAACAAGTGAATCATGGAATATTGTAAGCCACACGTTTACGTAGGAATGCAATGAATGAGAAGATCCAGGAAAAAATATTTGATGGATTAATGGTAAAACCAGTAGCGTAGCTAGCAGAAAGGATGTTTTGCAAATAAATACAATTAGGCCGTGCGCGCACTGCCTTGCGGTGGCCGCAATTGCGGTAGTTCTACCGCACCGGTAGATTGACCGGGGCCACCGGTGACTACCGCACGCGTTTATTCCACCGCAGTGCGCGCACTTCTATGACACTCCATACTTCACAGATTTTGCGTTTCCAAAACGCAACGCAGTGCGCGCACGGCCTTACAGGCTATCTATTTACTCGGACCCATTTTCTCGAACTAGGTACCTATAATGATCACAAAAATGTTCTGATCACAAATTTTCGAACATATACCTAATCACCTACCTACATCACTTCATTTGCGTTAGTTTGTGATGGATCTAAGGTCTTTACTGAATGTTTTCTTAAAAATCGGTACCTAGTCTCCTGTTTTACATTATGATGGGTACAGATTTTGTGATAACTATATCCAGATTCTATGCGGACGCATAACTATATCAATAACCGTCCGACATTAATAAAAACCCTGAAATAATCTGCAATTGAACTTAGTTATGTATTACCTATGCATGTATGAACTCGCGCGTCACTGCAAGCCGGTTTTTTAACCACGGAGCCAACACCTGTACAATTTTCTACCATTTTTTTAAGCTAAGTTTTTTTGAACTATTAAAGGCTCACCAAAGACTTATTTTTTTGATAGAGCCACTCGTAGTTCAGCACACTAAGGCTGGTTACTACTTAACCGGGTAATCCTGTGGTGACCTCTAAAATTTAAAGGCCCCCAGCCAGGGCTTCACACTAATTATTTACATTTAAACGACCGCACGCTAAGGGCACTCCCTGAGGAGTACGGGCCTCGGCATAGCAGGGTCGTTGGTGGAGAGCAGCAAAGGGTCAGGCTGGGTCATATTATTATTTATGGGGTTATTTATTGCTACTGGCTCTGCATTGCGGGCTGGCTCGTTTGTCAAAGGTCGGGGAGGATTAAAGTTACAAGTACGCGGACGTCGCAATGGGCCTCGTCGGCGAGTCCGGAATACGGAACGCGTTTTGTTTGTGTGTTTTTTAAGAGTGCTAGTTTCCCTATTGCTCTCTTGTCGGATTGTTCTCACCAAAGACTACTATGTGACAGTATTTACTATGGAATCCTGTGTAAACGGGTAATTAACAGGCGTGCACATTAAGTAAGCTTAGACGAGCTTGAATATCTACCTATGATCATCTGCTCACCATTTTCCCAACTATGTTGGCGTCGACTGCCGATTAGGGTTGCCATACGACCGGAATTTTCCGGACATGTCCGGAAATATAGGTCTTTATCCGGAATGCGGGGAGGGAATCCTAAACCGTCGGAACTTCTACAATTGAATGAAAAAGTGAAACATAAAAAATATATTATAATGTTTTTATTTCAAATGTCCGGAATTTATTCCGGATTTTCGATTTTTTGATCTGGCAACCCTATCCGATCGAATCGGATGCAGCAGAGGAGGTGCTATAATTTAACAAGGAGCCTATCTGATTCCTACAACCCATTAACTGGGTGACACGCTTGTAATGACTGCAATCTGAATTTCTGGTTTCTGAGTACCCGTAAGGACAGTGAAAAACGAGTATACTATACCTACAGATGACAACCGGTACTACAAGCTTATCGTAGTTTCCGAGGCACAGCCGAATCTTGATGATATATGACAAAACTTTCAGTAAAATTACAGTAGGTTATTACTTCTCCGTAGGTACTACGTTCTTCAAACTAAAAGAAAAGATAACATTTAAATCATATCGATTTTAAATCTTATCAATTATCATCTATCCATTGGCTATGTTTGAACGTAGTTGGTACTTGGTGGACACCTAACATTCACACATTATTATGAGGTGTTTTTTACCGCATATGAAAGCCAACAAACCCTAAATCATATCAATCTTAAATTACGTCTTACATTGTGACAAGAACTTGAACAGACTCTTCGCATCGTCATCGTCGGTTGAGGCAGAAGTCTGTGAAATGAACCTAGACCGAGTCTGTTCAAGTTCAAGGCTCTAAAGAGATCATTTCTGTAGGACTCAAATCGAACACATTCCATCTATAGATGGTTTAGATCTTCCACCACTCCACATACCACATAATTAGGTGAATTTATTTTCCTCATAAGGAATGCAAACTTATTGCATGAAATATGTCCAGATCTGAGTTTATGGGCGGTTACTACTAAATTCCTACTTAAATTACTATTTATAAATAATTTACGAAAACGCTGATCCTGAATGGTTTTGTACCATATGCCTTTTTCTAATGACCTTTTGTCAAAATACTCCTTCCAATCATCGTATATTTATTACTAGCTTCTGCCTGCGACATCGTCCGCGTAGAAGTCGAAAATATTCCACGGGATCCCGTCCCCGACTTGCTTGACAAAGATTGTAATAGCTTGGCTAATATGCATGATATAAAGATAATTTATAGCCTATAGCACTCAGGGATAATGCAGCTACATGTAAGCGAAAGAATTTTCTAAATCGGTTCGGTAGTTTCAGAGATTACCCCATACATACAAACTTACAAATTTTATTTCTTTATAATATTAGTATAGATGAGGTTTAATGTCGGTCATCTACGTGATTTTTTTTTGTACCGTAAAAATTTAGTTTCCACAAAATTACATAGTTAAGATAGATTTTGGTCCATTTAATTAAGGCGACATTATATGGCAGCGACCTTGAGCGACTGGGGAGAAGCTTGCGTCACTCCCCGCGACCGCGCAATGCACCCCCGCAACGCAAGCTCGAAATTTCGTAAGGTAACCATACGTTTCAAATAGTAAAGACTGTACTGCCTGATTTATTATCACCATCCAAATTTTTTCTGGACTTTAATTGTCTGGTCATTGAAAACTACTTAGACAAGTAATTCTATCTATCTATATATATAAAAATGACTATGTGGCTACGCTACTTAGACTCATTTGATACTCGTAAATAATTAAGTTTTAATAACATTTAAATCGGAATATTGAAATAAGTATGAATTTGCTTGTCAGCAATCATGTCCTCATTTTCGACATGCTGAGTTGAGTTTTTCCCTTTTGTATACAGCCAGAGCTGAATTTTTTTTTAAATAGTTTATAGGCTTATTTTGTAAATTGGTTATAAATAACACTTTTACACGTCATGTTTTTTTGCGTGTTTAGTTTAGGTAGATGAGGCCGGTATTTCTTAACTGACTACCCTGAGAAGAAACACCGAAACAAAATCAGAGGTCAAAGTCTCTTTTAAAGTCCAGACAATTTGTATTTGTATATGAGAAGCATGTAAGTTCATGTCTGTGGTATTTTTTTGAGGAAATAACCAAGCAAATTTGAGCGGACCTGTCCAGTCCGTGCAAGCATTTGTCAGTTATCGTGTAGCTCAACTTAGAATTTAAGGAGCTCAACAATTTGACGAACAATACCAAAGTAAGGTCATTTGGGTAGGCCACACAAGTACTCAAACTGCTTGACATCATTAAAGAAATTATAGTGAAAGTAAAAACTACGAAGATAGAATAACCTACATTGTCCTCACAAGTACAATAATGAAATAATTATATTTATATACAACGTGTAATTTAAAGGGTATATACATACCAAGTGCATGGCTTCTTTGGATGATAACAAACGATATGGCAAGGGTTTAGTAATCCTAAGTCTACGTGTGTAGAACTTATTATAAATTACAATACACTGATACCAGAGACCGAATTTTTCAAATTAAGAAGAACGAAAATAATTATCGTGTTATTGGCAAGTGACGTGGAAAGTTATTGACCCTCGTAGTGCTGTGACACGTTTTTTATGATTGGTATCCAAGAAATATATGAAACCAATAATTTGGTATCAATTCTTTGAGTCAGTTATTTTGTGCTGAAACTGTGCATAGAGACTCCATACCAGATGTTGTCTTCAGCCCTTTTGGATAGATATGGGGTTTCCGTTACACGTTGTATATAAAAAAAACAATAAACAAAACCAAAATTAATAGGTATATACAATACTTTTATTTTCTCTTTATTGATTATAAGGATATACAATACTTGAGAACGCAAATATTCTAATCAATCAAAAATAAATCATCAATCAAAATTTTAAAACTAAATAGAAAAGGCACACGTACATATATCACTGGAGCATCTCATTCCCAGGCCTTCTTGTCCTCAATATAATCTGTAACTGTGTAAAAAGCTTTCTGACATAGCTTACGTTTTATAAATAATTTGAATTTATTAATACTTAGTTCTTGAATATGGCTAGGAATTTTATTATAAAAACGTATACATTGGCATCTAAACGATCCACCAATCTTTTTTCCTTGTTTTAGGAATGACATATGTGTCTTTGTTCCTTGTATTTACACTATGAATATCACTGTATTTTTTAAAAAGATTAATATTTTTGTGTGCATACAAGAGATTCTCATAAATATACTGAGATTAATATTCATAGTCAGAGTCATTCAGAGTCATAATATTAATCTCTTTAAATTTGTCTCTTAAGGAGTGCTTAGGACTTAATTTATAAATTGCACGAATGGCGCATTTTTGTAATACAAATATTATATGAATGTCGGCGGCGTTTCCCCAAAGTATAATGCCATATGAGATCACTCTGTGAAAGTAACTAAAGTAGACTAAACGTGCTGTTTCGATATCAGTTAATCCACGTATTTTTCTAACGGCATATGCTGCAGAACTTGGCTATTTTGACAATTTATATGGGGGCCCCACTGAAGCTTCGCACCCAAAGTTATGCCCAAGAAAACTGTGGTGTCTTCGGGTTTCAATATTTCGCCCTTTATTGATACACTTGTATTCACTTGTCTAACATGAGGTAACGTAAATTTTAGGCATTTGGTTTTTTTCTCATTAACAAGAAGATTATTAACATTAAACCAGCTAACTACAGTTGCAAGGGCACTGTTTACTTCTTCAGTAACCTGCTGTTAACTTTGATTTTAAATAAAAGATTATTGATACACTTGTATTCACTTGTCTAACATGAGGTAACGTAAATTTTAGGCATTTGGTATTTTTCTCATTAACAAGAAGATTATTAACATTAAACCAGCTAACTACAGTTGCAAGGGCACTGTTTACTTCTTCAGTAACCTGCTGTTAACTTTGATTTTAAATAAAAGATTATTGATACACTTGTATTCACTTGTCTAACATGAGGTAACGTAAATTTTAGGCATTTGGTATTTTTCTCATTAACAAGAAGATTATTAACATTAAACCAGCTAACTACAGTTGCAAGGGCACTGTTTACTTCTTCAGTAACCTGCTGTTAACTTTGATTTTAAATAAAAGATAAGTATCGTCAGCGAATAACACTATGTCATGATTTTTGATCAGGTACGGTAAATCATTTATATAAATAAGAAACAAAAAGGGACCTAAAATTGAGCCTTGGGGGCCCCCATCTTGACGTCACAGATCCCGGCGATCTTTTGCCGTTCAAGTCGACTCTCTGAATCCTTTCACTCAAGTATGAGGTCAGAAGATTCAGAGAGGCGCCCCGGAATCCGTAGTGGTGCAGTTTCCTGATTAATGTCTCATGGGGAACACAGTCAAATACCTTTGAAAAATCGCAAAAAATGCCCAACACTTACCAACACTTATCTTCCCATGCATTATAAATGTGTCCTAAAAGTTCAACACCGGCCATCAGTTGTTGAACGTCCCTTTGTAAAACCAAATTGTTTATTATGTAGCAATTTGTGTTTATTAAAATATCTTTGCATCTGCATTAAAATAATTTTCTCAAAAATTTTACTGAAAGTGGGCAATACAGAAATAGGTCTATAATTAGTAGGGTCAGATGTACTAACTGATTTAAATAGTGGGATTATTTTACTATATTTCATTAAATCAGGAATCTCACCGCAATCAATACAATTATTAAATATAACAGCTAATGTAGGAGCTATAATGTGTATAATGGACTTAGTAACATGAACAGAATTACCCCACAGATCTGCAGCCTTTTTAACATTCAAAGAATTAAAAGTTTTGATGATGTCATTAGAAGTAACATATTGGAATTTAAACTCTAAACTACAAACTGGAACACCTTTTTTGAGTAATGTGTCTGCAGCAATGGCAGATGATTTTAGCGACTTGATTGTCGATACGGGTATGTCAGTGAAAAAATTTTCAAATCTGTGGCGACTTGTGAATCTAATGTTATTATATTATCATCAATAGTTAGGGTGTAATTACAAGGATTTCCAACTTTTTGGCAGCCAATTGAGCCTTAGCCTCGATAAACGGACCAAAATTAAGGGTGGATGTCAACGTAACCTCAAGAAGTTCGATGCGATCTATATAATATAAAGCGAGTTATATAATATAAATTAAATTCAGGTAAGTATAGGCACGGGCGCGAAAGTAGGATTGACCATATGGGCGAAAGTTGGAATATTGGAGAGTTGTGCGTAAACAAAACATTAGATCTCCGCATTCAAGGTCATGGTATTTTCGTACCATAGCTAGCTATAAGTACCTACAACTATGTCAAAAACCGCAATCAAGTATTTTTTAAACTAATCTGGACTGTCCTTACTACGCTGTAGTATGGTTACATTATAGTTAAATACTCACCTCGTACTCACCACAAAAAAACACTATTATTTCAATGAGATAAAAAATTACTAAACATTAGATCTCCGCATTCAAGGTCATGCTACATAAGTACCTACCCTAGACCTATACCTACAACTCGTGTCAATATCAGCTCTCAAGTATTTTTTGATACTCTAATCCGGACTGTCCTTAGTACCTACGCTGTAGTATGGTGCTATTACATTGCAATATTTACCTCGTCTCTGCATTTTCGCGGCGAGAATCTAAGTTAATTGATATACTCCAAAAAAAAAAAACATAATTTGAATAAAATAAAAATAATTTTAAGTAAGTACCTACTAAATATTAGATCTCCGCATTCAAGGTCATGCTACTTACGTATCAAGAGCTATACCTACAACTATTCCAATATCAGCAACACTCAAGTATTTTTTGAAACTCTAATCGAACTGTCCTTACTACGCTCCAATATGGTTACCTACTCGTAAATTACATTTCAATATTCACCCTGTCTCTACATTTTTGACTCAAGAATCTTTACTATTTGTTGTTCTCCTAAAAGGAAATAACATAATTATTTCAATAAAATAAAAGTTTGTTTACTACATTTAAATCACATTTATTTTATTCCAATATGCTAATTTAAACTATTGATAGAGATTATATAAATAATCTTCTTCTTATCGTGTGGGTAGTAATGTCTAATGACCCCATACACCCTAGTGTCAGAGTTTCTAGACTGCCTCAAGAGCCTCTGACGTGGTCTATTCTGACGACCGCCATTTGGCGACCGGGACTACCGGCTTATATGTGTCTTCCGAAGCACGGAACCATCTTTTTATCAGACAATCAGGTGATTCAGGCCTGCAATGTCCTAGCCAAAGTGGAAACAAATTTACAAAGCATGCGTCCCGCGGGAATCGAACCCACGACCACACACAAGTTAAACCCCTAAACCACTCGACCATGGCGGCAGTAAATTATATAAATAATTAAAATTCGGTACTTCATTAATCTATTTTTAACATTGTAATGCGTTTCTTTTTTAGTGTTTTGGGTTTACCAACCATTTTGGCGTTAAACTTCTATGCGAATAAAATCATGTTGTATTTTTTGCGCGGAGCGTTAGCGTCTACTCGTGACAGTGGTCAGCGATGCACTGCCGCCCGTCGCCCGCAAGAGCCCCCGATTCATTGCGCACCTAGATTATTCGAATAATAATACACCATGACTTTACCAAACACAATATGAAGAAAAGCCGTATACTAAAAGATTGGCAATTAAATTATCTTTTAGACTGTGAAAGTTTCATAAAAATACACCCAATGGTTGTTGCCTGATCTTCGCTTTTATGCCCGCGTTAGACGTACTTTTAAAAATAAATTACACAATGTTTTACAAAAAAATATTAAAATATTCATATATAAAATTATTAAGGAAATAGTCTAGTTTATCATTATTTTTTTTCAAAGCATACCGACTAGCCGTTTAGACGTGATCTTGGATTAAAAATCATCGAAAATCGAATATCTGCCCCTTAAGTCTTAAACCCACTTACTTATCACACGCATGCGTGCAGCGTGCTTGACCGTTACAGTTAGTATTAAATATAATGGCGGTTCGCAACACAACAATAAATTATTAGTAAGACGGTGGGATTTTGGAATACTGATATTCACTGACGAAGTTTGAAATTTGAAACAAACTTTCTTTGATTCGAAAAGACTTCTAGGAATTTCATCCCAGCAAAATCTATCCTTCTCTGATAATTACATCCTTAGGCAATATACAAGCCCTGAGTCGAGGGCGCTTTGTATTCCACGCGCACCTCAAAGGCCTGCAAGGGCGCAGGCTAGAGGTTCTAATGAGTTGACTGAAAGTTGACTCATTGACTGACTTGATCAATGTCCCATTGTCCCCCCTAAAAAATGGAAAAAAAACAAGAATGTTTCTCTTCACAGCCGCATTAACGAACAAACGCTAGCTTATTCAGGGTTAATAGCATTAGCATATAATTTACATACTACATGTGTTATTTACATATTCACATCTCAATTAGTGTCCCATTCCTGATTCAGTTATGTAATAACTAATACAACTAGTCTAATATGTAGGTACAACAGACAATAATTTCCATAGAGACATAACTGATAACATAAAATTATAATAACTTGTCAAAATAAATTAAAAGTAAACAACGATACCGAGTCGATTTTAAGTCGCTTATAAAATATCGTCAAATATTAAGATTTTGAAAGTGTAATGTAATAAATTAGAGGATTTATTGACTTCCGTATGTCCAATTTAACGATTTATTTGCAGATTATGTAACCTCTATATCATAAATGGCTCTTTATTTATATCTCTTTAGATATGTTTAGAAACAAGAGAAGATAAAGTACCTATACTCTGTACTCGAAATTACAAATACATTATGTTACCGGCTTGCAGCTTGAAAATGTGGATTCTACCCACATTGCTCTTTAAAAAAATGCTGCATTTGGCTCTCACAGGAAAATCTGGAAACGTAACTCCTATGCAATGTGAAAGAGATTGATTTTCAGGAGATAAATATAGCCGAAAAATCAAGTCGTAGCAATCTTATAAATATGAGGGGGTATTAAAAATGTTCAATTTATTTTCATTGTTTCAGTCTTTGTTAAAATTGTGTGCTTAAAAAACAAAAATACATATTGTGTATGACCTATGTCTATGGCAAGCTAACTTTTTAATAATCGCAAAGTTCGGATGTAAGTCGTGTCGTTTATCGGACGACCGTTGTGTGACCGCGAACATGTCGAAGTCGGCACGGCTTCCTGTCGATCGCACACTTCACGTAATACGGTCACGGATAATCCATTTTAGGCGTAAATGGGCTGAAGAAATGTGTGTTCGATAGTTTATAAAACTATGAGCCGTAGGTACCAGCCACGATGCGCGTTTCTATCGTGGTAGCTGCAGCTAAGGAGTCATTTCCATTTTCCTTCCCATATCGCACTTTATTTGCGGTCGGCGCCATTTATGTCCTACTTCTTTATGACTCGTCATATAAAAGATGACCTATTTTTAGGTTTTGGTACCTCAAAAAGAAAAAACAGAACCGTTATAGGATCACTTTTTTGTCCGTCTGTCTGCTAAGATCCTTTATTTCGGAAACGCGTGGAGATATCGAGTTGTAATTAATTAAACCATATACGTATTTAGCTCTACAGTCTCTAAGAGCTCTGAAAAAATCAAACACCTCGATTAATGTTAAAGAAAGGATACGGTTATATCTCAAAACCCTAGTAGACCTAGGATCTAGGTCAACTCTACAACGTGTAATTTAAAGGCAAGGCGTGTATTTATATGGCAAGGGTTTTGTAATCCTATGTCTACATGTGTGGAGCTTATTAGAAATTTCAATACATTGATACCAGAGACCGAATTTTTCAAATTAAGAAGAACGAAGAGAATTATCGTTTTATTGGCAAGTGACGTGGAAAGTGATGACCCTCATAGTGATGTGACACGTTTGTTATTATTGGTATTCAAGAAACATATGAAACCGATAATTTGGGGTCAATTCTGTGAGTCACTTATTTTGAGCTGAAACTTTGCATAGAGACTCCATACCAGATGTTGTCTTCAGTCCTTTTGGATAGATATGGGGTTTCCGTTACACGTTGTATAAATGCAGTTTAAACTTCAGCCATGTGAGTAGGTACCTTTTTTCGATGGGAAAACCGTCAAATTACTTCTCCCGCTCTGGGTGGAGCGGAAGATGAAAGTGTCAGACTTCTACTGGCGAAAAACCCACCCTGTTCCTTCAATTCCGGGGTCGCGGTATTTCGTTAGAACATTTCTGCAACCCCGGCAAACGTGAGTAGGTACCTAGCTCTTACTTTAAACGGAATTAGACATTAATTTTTCGTTTGATAGTGTGTTTGTTTGTCGGTCAAGTCAGTTACATTTTTTGTTAAAAAGCTTTTTACCCGACTACAAAGGAAGGGTTATGTTTTTCGCGCGTATCTTGTATGTATGTATGTATGTATGTATGTAATATTCTTTATTACCTCATATCTCCAGAACCGCTGAACGGATTCACACAATTGAGGTATCATTAGATTTGTCTTAGCAGCCCGAGTGTTCTTAGATAGGTGACATTTCAAAAAATTAAACATGGCGGCTGTGCGAAGCCATTATACATGGTGAAAAAAAATTTTTTTTTTTCGAATACTGCAATATGGGTATCAAATTAAAGGGCTTATTACAAGGATTTCAAAAAGGTATATCATGTTTATCCTTAGTGTAATACTAGCAAAATAATACAATGAGAAAGTTTAAAAATATGGACTTCACTTTCTGAATCCGGTGGAGTGCCAATGTGACACGACCGGGAAAACTAAAAAATTGTTAATTAATATTTTAACTAAAAAGTTGAAAAAAAAAAGTTATTTAATAAAATCTAAAAAACCCGACTGCTCAACTCAAATGCAAGAAACAAGCAGATTTTTATTTTAAAAAGTGATAAGCAGGCGGACCCATCTCATTAAAAAAAGTATGTTCAATTGGGTCCCGCCTGCTTATCACTTTTTAAAATAAAAATCTGCTTGTTTCTTGCATTTCAGTTGAGCAGTCGGGTTTTTTTAGATTTTTAAAATAACTTGTTTTTAGGCCTGTATTCTTTCATACACAGAGAGACAAATATTTGCTCTCTGGTGGTGGTGGTAAATAACATATTCTCGAAATAATTTACTAGTCATCCTCCTATAAAAACTTATGGGACTCAGCGTTAAGTAATTAATTAATGTGTCTATTATGTGAACCAAAGTTTTCAGTTTAAGTGTGGCTGTCAGAAGACAATACATTGAGTTAAATATAGTTCAAATAACAAGGAAAATGAATAAATAATATAACATGTTATTGTCCGTTTACTTTGTGTCATACATTCCTACGACGTTTTTTTCAAATTCAAATTCAAATTCTTTATTGCGAACTAAGTGTACAATATATTTTTTTGAAGATTTTTTTTTAATGTAATTACAAACCTACTTTATAACATTTTTATTTATTTAAACTTTATGTAAAACTAGCGACCCTGCCCGGCTTCGCTCGGTTAATAAAGTTTATATTTGCTTATATATGAGTTTGCTTAATCAATTTCTCGTCCGGTAATTTGCCACACTCATATATCGGCGATAACTCATAAGATATTCATTTTATTGATATAGTGTAAAAAGCAATTTTGATCTACATTAAATCCTCAACATATCGGACGTATTTAATTGGATAAGGAATAATACTATAACTACTGTTAAAAAAAGATTCGTAAATAACCCATCACTTTAATGTAAAAGAAAAAAAAAATATTTTCTTGGGAGATAGACATATGCCATCGCGGACTTTTTAGTAGATCTATAAAAGAGAAACAATCCCGCCATACATTGTATTTTTATAACTCAAAAGGTTTTGGCAGCGTTTTCGATTAAAACTCCCGATAGGCTTAATTCTTTCCGACATGTTGAAGTAATATCGTCGTATTTCATTAAATCTACACAAAACCTTACTTTATTATACACTAAAACGTTCCTCAGGAATCACTCTATCTATTAAAAAAACCCGCATCAAAATCCTTTGCGGAGTTTTTAAGATCTAAGCATACATAGGGACAGACAGACGGGGAAGTGACTTTGTTTTATACTATGTAGTGATAGTGGTACATGGGCGGACTTAATGCAACAAGGCATTCTCTACCTTGGGAAGAGACCACAATGTACACTCCACAATGTGTGTTGACTACAATTATTTATAAGCAAACATATACTTCAACACTTTCTTAGCCTTTCCCCACAATGTTGGGGTTGGCAACACGGTATTCCACGGCAAGACTGGTGTGCATGTCAGATTATCTGGCTTCTGACTACCAACGACTGTCTAAGATGTACAAACCACAACCGGGACCAACTGCCTGGCGTGCTTTTAGAGGGAAGGATGAATCTCGATATGTTAAGCCTGCAATACATGTTGGCCGAGCATTGTCGAGTGAAGGCCAATACCAACATGTAGATTGTAGACAGTATATTTGCCTTGTCTTGCTATCGCTCGGTGTCACTTGCCTAGTTGGCCGAGTGCAGGCCAGCGCCAACGTGTATAGAGCTCATTTGGTGCAACTTGTCTTCGCTCGCCGTTGCTCGTGATCACTTGCCTCACTTCGGATCGGTGTCGGTTTTTAGTCACAAATCAAAGGCGCTTGCCTGCGCTCGGCCAACGTGTGAGCAGCTCTACAGACCCTCTTCTACATTGGTCGTCTGCATTGGCGTTCAACGAACTTGTCGAACGTGTGGACATTATTTCTTGCCTTGTACCTATTTGCCAACGCTCGCATTGGCCTACGCTCGGCCAACATGTATTGCAGGCTTTAAGAGGAGGCTCCCTAAATTGTATGTAACTGTGCATTAATATTCTAAAACAATCACGCATACAATCAAAATGGAACTTTAGTATATGATTTGGATCTTTTTCTTTACATGTCTAAGACCAGTTACGTAATTAGAACTTGGAAATTTCGCATGATTAATTTTTTAATCGAAAATCTTTTTTAAAGATTATTCAAAATGTAATCAAGATTACTCGGCTTTTATGTCTAAAATTAGTGTTGACATTAAGAAAATGTAGTTTCTTATCCAAATATAAGATATTTTTTCTCTAGATCAATTATTACTTTAGACATTTCGTTTCGAACCCGAACATGGTGAAAGAGCGCACGCGATATTCAACTTTATTACTGCTGCGTTAGCGTTCAGCACACCAACCCCAACCAGGGGTGCAGGGGTGTGGAGCTTGCGTGAAAATTATTTTAGAGTGCCTGGTCTTAAGATCCATCCATGGGCCGACCTCAGCGAGCGTTGCTTAACCCTGAAGACCGACCCATGCGGCAGTTATTTAGTCACGAGATCCTCTCTAAATATACTATGCATATTATTGTATAAACTTGATTCAAATATTACTAATTACAAGAAAACCGGCCAGTTAAATAGTCGTTCGGTTATGCATCTATCAATCAGTAGTACGTACCTACTTCACATGCCAGCTTAGATTACGTTAAGTGTCTTAAAACGGCCTCGTGTTGTGACAACCATCATAAATTTGACACTGCGGTGGAGCCTTTAAGCGCTTCAGAAAAACTGTTAGAACTCGAAGAAAAATCATGTTTTGTGGTTCATCAGAAATGGTCGCATTTTAAATTTGCCGCCGGGCGTAGTCGCTCGTATATTTTATTCCCTCCCTCCTTTAAACCCTCCCTGTATTCAGAATCCTAATACAAATTGAACTCCGCAGTTGATGGATAATATGCTACACTGTAACACTGCACTAGCACTTGAGTTCCATACCTTCAAATACTAGCACTACAGGCATTTTCTGGGCTCGCTAGATCCGTCATAGACCACATCAATCGCTTACCATCGGGCGAGATCGAGGTCAAGAGCTGGCTCATCTGTAAAGCCGGCTCTACACGTTGGCCAACACAGTGGCGAATGTAGTGGCCAATGACTATTCGCCAACGTGTAGAAGGGGTGTTTCTGCACCCAACATGCACAAACACGCCGTCTACACGTTGGCCAATACGCATTGGCCACTACATTCGCCACTGTGTTGGCCAACGTGTAGATCCGGCTGAAAATAGCAGTCATAAAATAAATTAATATTTACCTATTACGCATGTATGGTTGAATTTTCAAATCTATTTAACTAATCAATACGGTTTAAAATTAAATAAATGGTTGTGCTACAGTGTGCATGGTACTAAGAAGTACTAGGGCTTCATATAATATAGTTAGTAGATTAAGATTAGCGATGCACGCCGCACGCAACCGGAGTCGGGAAGCCATATTAACGTCCTGCAGATTTTTCGCAGAATATGTGTAAACAAAGGGTATTGGATGGAAGCTTTGTCGTATAATTGAATTGAAATATCTGTTTTTTATTTACGTAACGTGTTAAAATACTTGTAAAATAGGCAATGAGGAATGTAGGCACATCATATTGATTTTCATTCATATATTATGTAAAGTTAATGTTACTATGGATTAACAAATTCAAAATACTCATCCCATTTCTTGCCAAATCATCTTTCAGACAGTTCATCGAACGTTTCTTTGGTAGTTCCCTACTTTTATAAAGTAACTGCCAGTGCGACTGTATTTAAATAAACACAGTTGGTTTTAAACTGGTTTTACTCTAAAACACAGACATCATCGGTTAATGATTTAGAGTAGAATTTATTGTATCTTGGATCAATTGTTTGATAATTTGTTCCGAACATTACCCCCTACAATTTTATTATACATATACAAAAAGACGACCCCCTACATGCCCCCTACATATAAAATTACAAATATACAACCTTACAAACAAATTTTACCTCTTTACAGTAGTTATTAGTATAGATTTTCCCTCATTCAATAAAAAGAATTCAACCATATGATCAAGATTCAGGTCACCACCACGTAGCTTAAGTCTATAATCAGATTAGATAAATATTTAGGGGAAAAGCGAAAGTATTTTAGGCCATATTTGCTATTGATAACTGTATGTTTACTCACGATACTTTTATCAATAGTAAGAATTCTCTGATTGATACTGAAATTGTCCAGGCCGAATACTTTACAGCAAGGAAACAACAACAAAAGCAAATGACATGCAGATACTTTGTCTAACATTTTTGCAGTCTGAAATTCCTGAAATATAAATTGACTTTCTGCGCGTACGGCTGAGGAGTGTTATTCTCTGCTGGAGTCTGTGTTTCCTCATAGCTATAACCTGGAAGTCTTTAATTCATGAGTGAATAGCTTACTTCTAGGAAAGCATGGTGGTTTTCTAGTCTTTGAAAGCATGCTTCATCGCTTACTTTCAGGTGAAATGCTGGTCAAATCAAACGCGAGCATATAAAAAAAACAATACTAGAACGTTTTAAGCCCGATTTACACTTCAACAAGTACAGTAGCGAGTTAACTTGCGTCATTGGCGGTTAAGTTGTTAATGTACTACTACTTAACTCGCTTTTGCCGTTCAAACTACAATACGATAACGAAACGAAACGATGACGCAAGTTAACTCGCTACTGTACTTGTTGAAGTGTAAATCGGGCTTTAGAGCAGTTTCATACGTATACTGTATGTGTATAAGTGTCCTAACTCCAGAGCAAGAGTATTCTTGAAACTACGATATATTACTTACGAAGTTTTTCTAAAGTTGATGAAAACTGACCCTTCCAATGATAGTAAAGTTCATTGACAGTTAAGAGAAAACTAATGTGCCGAGCCTAAAATGAGAGTTTAAATACCGCCTAAAATTTCGGTTCGTTGGAGGTTCTACTATTTATGGTAGACGTTGATGGGTTGTCTATGGGGTAAAAGAATAGATAAGAGAAGGTAAATGGTAGACCATAAAACTTTTAAAAGCTTTAGCGGGCGATGAAATTACACAAAGTTACAAAAAAATATGGAATTTGTTTGGATTAGTTAAGTAACTTGTTGTTAGTCATATGAATTAAGGGTCATTCAATTACGGGAGACGCACAGCTTGGTATTCTGATTTTTAGGGATCATCAAATTTTGCAATAAAAGGTAATTTCGATAATGCCCTAAGCAGGTTTTGTGAAAGATACAAGTTCTTATGGAATGCTATTATTGTCTAAAATCCATCGGGCACGTGGGTTCAAAGAAAACATTTAGTTCTAATGTCGATCTCATACTGGTCAAGTGGTAATGTTAGATTATCCAAAAGCGACATTTAACTCGATATGAAGATGCGCTTCTAACAACGGGTTCTTAAAGCGAGCAGTCATAAAAAGATTTGTTACATGACATGTACCCTACCCATGACCCTAATAGACCATATTTTTTAAGATTAACAGAAATCATATGCTTCTTGTACTTTAAAGTATAGGACATTTTCCCCGTTTAAGTTAACGGGGTGCTGGTGACACACCTATACATAATTATGCTGATTAACTTATATTATAAGGCGAAATCAAGAGGTTCCGGAAGTTAATAATGCATAACAAGATGATATGGTCCAAACCACATGTTATATTATAGTATATTGCTAGAACATAGGGACCGGTTTTTAATACACTTCTGGACACATCTATTGGCCCACCTTAGAGTTTAGGTTTCGATGGCCCCTACCGAAATATGATTGCTAGATTGAACAAAAACTGTTGATGCAGTTTTAAACCTGATACATTTTACCATCTTTTTCGATCGTATAGTTTTAAATTTGAATTCAGAATACCATACGACATGGACCTACGCCTAACAAGTCGGATATGCGCCTTGTTAAAGGCAATTAATTTTTGAATAAAAAACATGTTTTATCAAATAAAGGTTTAATTTAATAACGCGTGTTGCCTCCATGGGCATCTACCACAGCTCTCATACGATTAGGCATAGAGTTTATCAACCGCTCTATGAAATTTTGAGGGATCATCTCCCATTCCTCTTCTATGGCAGTTTTCAACTCCTGCATCGTCTGGGCAACTGGCTGACGAGCCCTAACACGCCTTTTTAGCTCGTCCCACATGTGCTCAATGGGGTTCATGTCTGGGCTTCTGGCTGGCCAGTCCATAACTGTGATGTTCACATCCCGAAGATATTCCCTGACGATGCCGGCCGCATGGGCTCTTGCATTATCATGCATAAAAAGGAAATTTGGGCCCACATAGTCCGCGTATGGTATCACGTGAGGTTCTAAGCACTCACGAATGTATCTTTCAGCATTTAATGTTGGCAGCCGTGGTCCTGTAACAACCTCAAGTTGAGTTTTGCCGCTCGCGGATATACCGCCCCAGACAGTCCATGAGCCACCGCCATAAGCAACCCTCTCTTCAAAGCAGCATTGTGCGAAACGCTCTCCCTTACGCCGGTAGACCTTCTTCCTTCCATCATTGCCATGTAACACAATTTTAGACTCATCAGAAAAGAGTACACGGCTCCAATCTTGCTGTGTCCAATTTAAATGACTGCGTGCGAAATGAAGGCGCGCTGTTCGGTGGGCTCGCTTTAGTTTGGGCCCATTAGCTGGATTGTGTGGTACCATATCGCGTTCTTTTAACCTTCTCCGAACAGTTCGAGCGCTCACAGATACTCCGTGGAAGTCGCGAAGTTGGTTTTGTATCTCAATGGAGGTAAGGTGACGATTTCTCAAGCTGGTCGTCACGATGAATCGATCCTGCCTTTCAGTTGTGACCCGAAATCGTGGCCTTCCTTGGCGACGAACAAAGCCGCCAGTCTCTAGGTACCTCCGATAAACATTTCGGACCGCAGATCGACTTAAATTAAGTTGAGCACTCACGTTTCTTTGGCTGTGTCCGGCCTGAATAAGGGCCACAGCTTGGGCGGCGACTTCAGGTGAAGTATCCATAGATTATTGATAGAACCTCACCTTAATGTTAAGAATAAGTAATGTTTGTTGCAAAAGCAAAGATATCAATCACTTTTTCAAGAATTAAATCCAAGTAAACCAATAAAACCAAGTTTTCTTAGTATTCGATTGTTTGATATCAACAAACAGGCTCCAAATTGTCTTTTGTTTCTTTAAATTCTGTGTTCGAAATTCAAAAAAAGACTATTGAATGAAATTGTGAATGTGCCAGGTTCAAAACTGCATAAAAACTTTTTGCTCGACCTAATATAAAATTTTAGCTAGGACCAAACGAAACTGAAAATACAAGGTGGGCCAATAGATGTGTCCAGAAGTGTACATTTCGTTATATATGTATAATAAATTATTTTAACGTGCCACTTATGTTAACGATATTTTACGTAACTAATTTAGTGTTTATATTATCGGCTCAGAATCTTATATTTTTAATTAAAGTGTTACCAATATTTTTATTAGGCTCTATCTACCTATTTATGTAGGTATATTAATGGTAGGTTATACCCAAACAGTACTAAAATTCCAGTCGAAAACTAATTCATCCAGTTACTGGCCTAGAACCACGCGTGCTTTGATGTTGTTAAAACATCGTCTTTCAGCCTGTCTTTTTCTTTAATTTAATACTAGTCTCTGGACATGGGTTCGCTCGCGAGTAAAGTTTCGAAAAAATTTTTGCCCATGTGCTTTTCAAGTTAATTTAAATCGTATAATTTAATTCAAAATCGGTTTAGTTGTGCAAGCTGTGTAACAGGTAGACAGACTTACTTTCGCTTTTATAATATTGGTAGGACGTAAACCTATCTCTTCCTGGCGTTCCTCTCGCTTCAATTCTATTCAGATTTATATTCATAACTCTTATCATGACATGGGTTTCATCCTTCCTTATCATATCCCTATTAAGATAACCGATTCCCTTTTACCTTGATCGGGACTGCGTTTTCTATTTTAAGCTATAAGTACGCTTGAAAACGAGGCATCAAGAAAATGTAAGTGGCTAAGGCCACAAAAAGCCCACCAACTCCACACAATACAAAGTGATAAAATTTTATAACTTTATTCTCACCATATAAGTCTCCAGCCGGTGTCGAACCGGCGATCTCGTGTGCCGATACATAAACAATTGCCAACAGTCCCCGGTTCGCCATATTCGTGATCCTGACTTATTAAACGAGATGTTTTGCCGAGTCCGCACTATAAATTAAATCTGATAAGTAAGCGAAGGAGCAGTGTATGAAGTATTGTGATATTTTATCACTGCGCCATAGTATAGGAAAGTTAAAGAAGGTTAATTTTTCAGGAGTTTTAAAGACTAGCTTCGAGTTTCTATGTCTTCTTAGACGTTGTACAGAAAAGTTCTTAATTGTGCTTAATATAATCAGCCTTTAACATTCCCACTCCTAGGACACTGGCTCTATGAGAGGGTTGAGACTGTAATCCACCAAACGGACCCGATGCGGGTTGATAGATGACGCATGTCTTCAGATTTTTCGGTCCTAAGGCATGTCGGTTTCCTCACGATATTTTCCTTCTTTGTATTGATAGACCGTGCTAAAATACATATTGTTAGAATTGTATTATCATCATGTAGTTATTTATTATTAAATTAAGATTTGACCTTTACCTATTTATATTATTGTTTTGTAGTTATATCCAGTGTTTTGTTTGTAATTATAGTTTTAACGTTACACGTAATTATAGATTATTTTAATAATTATTAATAATAAATAAATAAATTAGATGATTATTTTCTTATCGCCTGAAACACCTAGTTCAGGCGCACGTATTTAAGTACTAGAAGCGAAGCTAGACTGCACTTGTATTGTACGGTTGTAAAGTAAATTGGAATTAAAGGATTAATTTTGCACTTCAGACAATCTTTAAGATGCTTTACAGAGGAAAGGCTGGCTTATCGCTCTTACGTCGAAATCACCAAGAAGTATTTGAGTATTCACATACACGTAAGCAGACTTGTTTGCTTTGCCCAAGTCTCTTTTTAATCGTTCTAACTACATATTTTAGCAAGATAGAATATACTTTATTGTACACCGTAATTTAAACACACCTATTTAACAATATTGTTTATTCTATGGTTACAATGGCGGTCTTATCGCTGAAAGCGATATGTTCCAGACAACCTTTGGAAGGAAATTGCAGTGAAATTATAGAACCCTTATTTATTTTCTAACATGAATGCTTGACTCAAAGTCAGCATCGCTCAAACCATAATCCAACTTTCTGATGAAGTTGATCTTCTGAGCATATACTGTGCTATACCAAGAGCTTGGTCTCCCATTCGTAATCCGATCAATATTATATTTCGCCGAGCCAAAGTTTAAGTTACACGTAAGCATTTGTGTGTGGCCTGTGAATATATTGCTACTGTTATCGATGAAGCTCATCCGGTTGAGATAGTACGTGACGAACAAAGAGTAATGACATGGGAACTTTAGACCTAAAGACTGGGCTCTTCATTTGTGTTAGTAAATTGAATGTGCTGATACGGAAATAGATTTTCAATGTATATCTATGTATGTAAGAGAAACAATTAAAAGTACATCTTACAATTAATAGAAAACATTAGAAATTCAGTGTGATAGTTATGCGAACATAAGTAAAACGACGGATAGCTGGTAGCACACTTGGGTTATTTGGCAAAATGTATAGTGTATATGAATTTACCCTCGCTTACTACTAATTCAGGCCGCGAGCGCAAAAACGGCCTAAGTAACATTATATAAAAAAGAAATTAGTTAGTGGACCTATCCTCTTCAAAGAGATTTTTGAAGAGGATAGGTCCACTAACATTTTTTTTTATAAAATTTTATTTGGGTCGTTTTTGCGCTCGCGGCCTCAATTATACATAACACAGTGCATTATTTGTTACTTAAAAGTTTTGATGTTTAGGAATTAAACAGTATTAAACTTGCTTGCCATAACAGTAGAATAGAGGATAAAACAGAGTTCGTAGCTAAATAATAACAGCTGCACTAGTCGATCTTACAGGTTAAGCAACGCTAGCCGAAATCGGTTTGTGGATGGCTTCCTCTAGGGCTTCCAATCCCGCAGCCTGAATTCAATCTCGGTATTCGCGGGACAACGAATTTTCAATCCCGCGGGATCTCGCTATTCGCGGGATCCCGCATATTGAAAATATTCACATTTATATTATTTAAAACAATGAATTAATCAACTAACTCCACATTTATTTACGCATTACTACTTAAATCAATCAAATTACACCGTTTATCATAAAAAACATTGAATTAATCAACTTATCCCGGAATAGGGAGATCTCGGTATTTGCGGATCCCGCGCCCGTAATTCTTACACATCAACCGGGATTGGAAAATGACGCGGGATCTCGCAATACCGAGATCTCGGAATTCCGGGATTGGAAGCCCTAGCTTCCTCCGTGCCTCGAAAGCATGTTAAGCTCGTGGTCCCGGCTGTCATTTGTATATCTTTGTCAAAAGCGGGTGGTCAAAAGCCCTGACAATCTGTCACTGATCTTGCCAAGAGGTATCGTGTTATTTAGGTCCTGGGTTGTGGAGGTCAGATAGGCAGCCGGTCCATGTAAAGCGCTAGTACTCAGCTGCATCTATAGTTAGACTGGAAGCCAACCTAGGGTTGCCATCCGTCCGTGTTTTCCCGCAATTGTCCTAGTTTGGAGAGCACCCGGGGGCGTCTGGAGGGATTTTCCCAATAAGCGTCCGGGTAAAACCCGAACACATATTGGTCTTACGGGTACCAAAAAGCACGATCTCTATTATTATTTTCCTATGGTATTTTATCTCATTGTTTATGTTACGTTGATTAAATGAAAAGGAAGAGACTGTTATTAAAAAGTTTTAAAGCTCTACAATGTTATCGCTTTATCAGTAAATAAAAACCATAATTAAACATCGTTTTTAGGTTCAAGTTCAAAAATGTATTTTTCTACGGTGTCCGGGGAAAAACTGTGATTTTACCCAAATGTCCGGGGTTTATAAGTCTTTGTCTTTGGCAGGCTTTGGTGATGGCAGCCGTTAAGCCAACCCCAACATAGTTGAGTATAGGCAGATCATATTCAGGCTAAAACAGAGTTAAAAATTACTCATCTAATCTTATCTTACTTCTTACTACTTATCTTATCTTACTAATTTTATCTTACTTGTAACTAATCCTACTATCCTACTTCCTACTAATTCCTACTAATATTCCTACTAATATTATAAATGCGAAAGTTTGTGAGGATGGATGGATGTTTGTTACTCTTTCACGCAAAAACTACTGAACGGATCTGAATGAAATTTGGTAAGTAGATAGTTGACATTCTGGAATAACACATAGGCTACTTTTTATCCCGAAATTCCCACGTGATCGGGATTTAGGTGGGAACGACCTCCCTCGCGAACGAAGTCGCGGGCAAAAGGTAGTATCTTACTAATATTATAAATGCGAACGTTCGTGAGGACGGATGGATGGATGTTTGTTACTCTTTCACGCAAAAACAACTGAACGGATCTGAATGAAATTTTGGTAACTAGATAGTTGACATTCTGGAATAACACATAGGCTACTTTTTATCCCGAAATTCCCACGAGATCGGGATTTGCGCGGCAAAACCTTCCCACGCGTACGAAGTCGCGGGCAGAAGCTAGTTTCTTATATACTTAACTGAGCAATCAAGGGTACGTCATACCCACAAAGCTTATTCAAACTTGCTTCTATACCTTTAATGTTCTATTTCCTCTCACAATGGAGCCAATCCCCTGCTGCGTAACAAGTTAACAAGTAAAGCCCAACCAGATATGAATATATAATGCGTCTGGTATTGTCACCAAGCTGTCACTGAGTCAGACAGGTAACGAAATAACTAGACACGCCCATTGCAACTTTACATACAATTACTGCATTAATATTAACATTAAAACTAGACGGTGTACCCAGAAAATATTAGTTTTGTTTGCATAGAGAAAGGAGCTAGTGGAGTAACAGCTGAGGTCTGACGCTGGATGGATCTTAACACGACCAGTTCCCTTCGTGCTTCGCAAAGCATGTCAAGACGTATGTCCCGGCTGTCATTTAGGCATCTTTAACAGTCGTTATGGGAATTTAGAAGCCAGAAAATGTGACACTAGTTTTGTCAAGGTAGGTATCGGTTAACCTGGCTCATATAAGCAGTCGGTCCATGCAAAACACTAGGTAACTCGGCGGCTAAAAAACTGTTACGAAGCCGTATCTGTTTCGGGCACGCCGCAATTGCGGCGGTAAGACCCCTCTTTGAGGAGTGGCTAGATCGGCGTCACGACGTCCTGACCTTGCACGCATGACGCAGGTCCTCACCGGACACGGAAGTTTCGGGAGGTACCTGTGTCTGATGGGGAAGGAAGAAACGCCTGGGTGTCACCACTGCGAGGATCGCCCTGAGGACACAGTAGAGCATACGGTGCAAGACTGCCCCGCTTGGGCAGAGCACCGACGTGTCCTCACGGCGGCGATAGGCGGAGACCTCGCGCGCCCGGCATTGGTCGAGGCCGAAGCGGTCGCCTCCTTCTGCGAAGCAGTCATGCTATCGAAGGAGGAGGCGGGCCGCGTGAGAGAGAGGATAGCGTCCTCCCTCCAGCCCAGCCGCAGTAGTAGAAGCCCACGGCCTCGGACGTCGGCCGACGATCTCCGGCCACCGTAGGCGCGGGCATGCGGACAGCGAGTAAAGGGCAACTCGCTGTCCGACCATGGACCATGCCCGGGTCGACGGCGCGTTGTGTTCCACGCGCGCCTCAAAGACCGTCAGCAAGATGACGAGGCCCCCCCTGTTGAGGGCCGAAGCCTGCCGGGGTCGTGGGACTTATCCCATTACCGTGACCCCGGCACGTAAAGGGATATTGAAGGAATACCGTGGATTTTAGTCAGTACAAGTCTGACAGTCCCTCCGGCCCTGCCCGGGGTGGGAGGACTCATCTGATGATTTTACCAGGTTAAAAAAAAGCCGTATATGTTTAGATGGGAAGCCGACCCCAGTAGTTGGAAACAGGGATTAATTGTTTGATCAGTACTTTAATTATTATTGGTCATTCTAAGTTTTAGCCTAAAATGCACAACAAGCCGTCAATTTATATAATCTTTAGTACATAGAAATATAAAATACAGCTTTAGTATTATTTTATGTATTACCCAAGATTTATTTCCATTAGAGATTATTCGAAGAGTTACAAAAATTGGCCAAGTGCGAGTCAGACTCGTCCATGAAGGGTTCCAATAACTTTGTTTTTTTTTTGTGTTTGTATGAATTACAAAATTATATTTGCGGTTTTAGAAAATATGCTGTATCTCAAAAACCGCTGACCTGATCTCGTTCAAACCAATTTTCGTTGAAAGTTTACATTATGATTTTTTAGATTTTTCTCTCCTTTATTATAGAAGTTAGAGGGGGGGACACATTTTACCACTTTGGAAGAATATATCTTTTAAACGATTGATGAAAAAGTGGTTTTAGAAACCTCAATGTCATTTTTAAATACCTGTCTATAGATACCACACATGCATAGGTTTCATGAAAAAAAAATATTTTCAGTTCCATGTATGGGGGGTTCCCCTTTTATTTTAAATATTTTTTATTTCTTTTCTCAAAATAGGAAAGCGGTTCACAAAATACATCTATCTACCAAATTTCACATGTATAGTCCTAATAGTTTCGGATTAAAATGGCTGTGACATACGGACGGACGGACAGACTGACATGATAAAACTATAAGGGTTCCGGTTTTTTGCCATTCGGCGACGGAACCCTAAAAAACAGAATGCAGCGAAAGATAAGCAAAATATACGGTAAGAATTGTGTAGTTACCTATTTACAAATATTAGCTAACTATTGTTTAAATAAATATTTACCAGTATGTAGAAAGTACAAGGAAAAAATGAATTAACGATGTACTCGATACGAGCATTATGTTTTACATAACGTTTTGTATATGCTAGTTCATTGCATAAGTGTTTACATTAGGCAATTTGATTTAATTGAATCTATTACTTATCTTTTTTTATGCCCGTCTCCTTTCACAGTTTACCCTTACTTACCATGGGGGTTTAGATTAGAGTTCAAACCTTAATCCGTACTTAATATTGTAACTGGTATTCTGTTTGTCTATTACGCTTTCACGTCCAAACTACTTAACCGACTTTGATGATTTTTTGGTATTGATTAGACTTTAGAAAAAGACAAGGCTATACTTTTTTGCTGATAAATAATTTTCATGCGAGCGAAGCCACGGGCTTCAGTATAAAAATAATAGACAGGTGAAGCTAATTATTGTGTATGTAATGAGAACCCGTTTCTGATTCTTCAATCTTGTATTAGTACTTATCAACGTCTTAAGTAGGTGCATTAATGAACGGCCAGTTTTTGATTATTCATAACCATTATTATTAATAAGCACATCAATACTTAAGTCTTGTTGCGGAATTGTTCGAAAGAGTAACCGCGGCCTCGGAACACGAAGGAAAAATTAAGTAACACGGATGGATTTTAGTCAGTAAAAGTCGGACCCAGGGTGGGTCCGACTTCGCACAGATGGGGCGGCGGTAATTGGATGGCGGAAAAAAAATGCCAGTTATAAAGACCATAATCTACATCTAAATAAAATTATTTTTTCTGTCTGCAATTTTAAATTAACTGAGCTCCCTTTAGTGGTTTACACGATATCAAAACATGAAGATCTTTTTGTTTGCCCAGGTGAATCTCTGGACCATTCCAGAGGTTGAATGATATTTAGTCGACTTTCATGGGACTTGCACTGGCGAATAGGGTTATATACCCTATACCTAGGCTATTATTATTTATAAGGGCTAAGGGCTGTCAGCACCAGTGACGGGGCCTCATAAGGCCATTGCCCGCCGGGGTTGTGGAAATGTTCTAACAAGAAACCGCGGCCCCGGGACTTAAGGGTAGCTGAAGGAACAGGGTGGGTAGTCAGTAGTGGTAGTCAGTAGAAGTCTGACACCCCCTTCCGCTTAACCCAGAGCGGTATAAGTCATTCGTTGATTTTCCCACCCAGAAAAAAAGGCAGGCCCAAAATTTTCCCGCGTAAGTTATTTCAACTCTCATGCGAACGGAGATGCGTGAACAGCTAGTATATAAATATGTGAGGCATGAAAATATGTTTATTCTGCAATAATTATGGTTACCAATTAAGAGGATTCTTTCAACGTAATAAGTTACCAAGAACAATTAGTAGAGCCGCAATTACAATTACATATTACACGAATCAGGTCAATACGCTGTACAAATTATTGAACGCAAGTCCTCTCCACATTGCTGTGGTAAATCATCGTCAAATATGCTTAACATTCGTCCGCATAGCCAGTCATTACAACCAAGCTTACGTCGGTAATAGCTCGCAAACGTAAACGGTACGTAGCACACTTGTTCATCTAGATTATTCTAGATCGATGTTTTAGCGGTCAACATCACTGAAGTTTATTGATATTATCGCCATTTATCTTCACACCACTTTTGCTTCAAATCGCCGCGGAAAAGATAAACACAGATTGCTCATCCAGAATTGGGAACGTATCGTTATCAGCCCATAACTTTCCCATGAGTGGGACACAGGTCTACTTTCGAGGAGAGGGAAAGGGTTGTAATTCTCCGCCTGGGTCCATTGCGGGCCCTTATCCCAGTTACTTAAACAGTTACTAAATACCTAGATTTAAAAATCAATTTCCTCTCATAGCGAGAAGGGTTGTGTCCAAAGACTATAAAATATACTCTCTGGTTTTGTCCCAGTTGTGGGAACATTATACCCTGGTAATATTATGTTATGTTTATGCTATAAATCAATTTGATTTGTAGTTAATTTAGTTTAGTACCTGTCTGAAGATACGGTACTTCACACCATACATAGAACCACGTAATAACAGTTAATCATCGTAAGAAAAATAAATTCTCATAGCACAAATCATAAAGAGCGATCCTATTTCTTGCCGTTACAAGTATGAAACCCATCAGTCAGATGTCAGACTCCAATTGATAAAGACGTCCCGATAAATCATGACGTATTTGTCCCGATCTATAATCAAAACCCATTAATTTTACACCAAGAAATAGGTTTGTGAAAAATTTTAATACGTACTTTCTATAGGAAACATGGTTAATACATAGTGATTTCGCTGTTTTCATTTAAAATGCTTCTAAATGATCACTTAACCGGTAGTAATTTATTGTTTTGGCTTGACACTGTTAGCTATGGTTTTATAGCTAAACGATAAATGTTCCTTTTAGGGCTTGCAAAAAGTTTGTAACAGCCATAGTTTTATTTCCATTTAGCATATGCACATATAGTATACATAAACCTTGAGAGTGCAATAACAAAATAAAAAATATATTTCACATAGGCCTACCTAACTTTCATAGGCACTTATAACATCAGAAGTTAGTGCACGGCTCGAATTGATATTGACCTTTTGGTGTCTTAAAACAAAGTTTACAATGTTTCCATGTTACAACGTATAAGTAATTACCTCAGGTAGTTGAGAAATCTAGTGAGGCGAGATCACTCCGGAACGAAACTTAACACTTCTTGATGAATCAACCGCTAATCCCTTTCATTTCCTTCACAGGTCCGAAGAGCGACGTGATACCTGTTCCCGGGAAAGTACGCCTGTATAAGGTCAGTACTATTATTAATCTTTGTTTTTACTATCATTTGTCTACGACATCAGTACTCAAGCCATTAATCTGTTACATTGTTCTGAGATCTCAACTACCGTTTAATAAATAGCAATAGACTCTCGTTTGGGCAACACTAGACACAATGTATGCTTGTGCTAATTATTAATTGTCATGTGATTATGTTGTTGACACAATACAACTTTGTTGACAATTCTTGACTAAAATTATGTCTCATTATAGTTAAGTTAAGGCAGTATGTGAACAAAAACGAAAATTCGTTTCAAATAAATTAGACTGATTCCAGAAATCGAAAATGGCTACACTTAGGTAATTGGGGAGAGGAACCAATCAGCGAAATAGAATAGAAAATCATTTGCCAAAATATGTATGTAGGTTAATTTAGTTGCTATTATTTGAAAAACATGAACGCATTACATAATTATTATTATGAGATGTTGTAAATTGAAGCTAAGAGAAGCTTCATCGACAAGGCTACGCTAGATAAAATTATTGTTAGTAATTATTCACGCCACAAGAATTACTCAATAAAATAAGACACGAGTATTAACCGATTTCTACGCTTTCTTCAACATTTGCAATAAACCATACATTGACATATAAGAAAAGTGGGTTATTTATGTTACAACTTACAATAATTTGTTAACTAGCATGTTATTTATTTAGTCGCCCGCCACTGGCTTTTACGGCATAAGTTATTTCAATATGCTATCAAAGATTAGTTATATTGTTTAGTAGAGCGCTCAGGTCTCCCAAGATCTTACGATTCTATGATTATCCTCCAAACCCGTTCCATCGTCGGACTATAAGACGAACGGCGATACGTCATCGTTACATGGTGGACATCCCACCCATACGCACAAAATGTTTTGGGAGTACCTACTTTCATTGTGCGCATAGCTAAGGAGTGGAATTTCCTGCCAGGGTCTGTTTCCTGTTAGCTATAACCTGGGGTTCTTTAAGTCAAGAGTGAATAGGTTACTTACTTACTTGCAAAGTGTGCTTCATATTCGATCACATCATTGCTTACCATCAGGCATCAGGTGAGATGGTGGTCAAACGAGAACCTTTTACATTAATTGTACAATTCGACAGTTCCGTCCTTATTTTTTGGAACTGGAAGGCAGCCGACTTTTTTGGCGCGAGTTTTTATTCCAAATTGACACTAAGTCATTTGAGCATCCATTGCATTAATGGAGTCATTATTTTTATTAAAACAGTAGTGAGCTTTTTCGTCTGGTGTACGTGGGAATCTTTGTCCGGTGCGTCATTAGAAAGTGATAAAATATATCTCAAGTACCTAGCAAGTGAAATATTACGTAATGCTTTCGGTTATGAGATTTCTAGTAAGGTGCCTTCGTTGCATTAGTAGAGGGAAAAAGTATGTTTTTCTTAGATACTAATTTGCATAGGGTCATTATAAAAATACTACAAGTCGCGCGGGGTTTGGTTCTCGTGGATATTATCACGATAAAAACATAACCTTCTTGTGTGCCTATAAAGTTCCTCAAGCTACTAACTTCCATACCAAATTTCATCCAAATCCACCCAGTACTTTCGAACATTAGCGCGTTTAAACAAACAAACTTTTCCACTTTATAATATTAGTATGGATATTATGCCAATTAGGTTGTGTTGGAGTGCCTCAGTATTACCTATAGTATTAGACCTTACTTTATTTTATAAATCAATAAGTGGCCTTTTTTAAAACATGCCCGGGTCGACGGCGCGTCGTGTTCCACGCGCACCTCAAAGAGCGTCAGCAACATGACGAGGCCCCCTCTGCAGAGGGCCGAAGCCTGCCGGGGTCGTGGGACTCATCCCGTTACCGTGGCCCCGGTATGTAAAGGGTTATTGAAGGAACACCGTGGATTTTAGTCAGTAAAATTCTGACAGTCCCTCCCACCCTGCCCGGAGTGGGAGGACTTATTTGATATTTTTACCACGTTAAAAAAAAAAAAGTACCGTGGCAACAAAACAATTCGGTTTTATTGAAACTATAGAGATCAATAATCCTATGATTCATATTTCTAAATGTGTAGCAATTTTAAATAATCAATTTAGTGCTATGACGCAGCAAATCGGTAACTGGTTTTCCTGAATCAATTCCCTACGTACGATAGTAAAACAGTTGGGAAATTATTTTACAACAGAATTTTCTGGGGAATACTTAAAGAAAATCTATTACACCTTAGGGATTACTCAGATTAATGTAAATCAAGTATGATAACGGCATCCTATAAGAATTATATTTCATTCACTACTTAGTCGCTTAAACATGCAGTCGAATGACGTAGATAAAACCGAAAATTTCGTAATATCAATTGCAAAAGACGCGAAAAAACCCATAAATCTGTAAAAATCAAATCAAAGGAATTGTAAACCAATCTTGTAGATACCTACCAATACAAGCGCCATTATTTTCTATTATACTTTTAGCTATCAACAAACCTATTTATTTTTATCGTCATCCGATTATAAATCCGTCCTAAGCAGGACGTTATGATGTGATAGAAAGATTATCGTTCGGTATAATATATTAATTTAATCTTAAATATCTTAAAGCTGATAAATGCAGTTCATTTTTACATAGATAAGAGATCTATCAATATTTTTAAATACTTTTTGCTTCTTTTCTAATCACTGAAAATTAAAGTTCTTAGGAAAGGGACAACTGTACTGGAGCATTATTGAAGCACAACTACCCACGATTCACTTTAAAATTCTTCTTCTTTTCAATATTTGTATTAACATCCAAAGTCATCATTTATGTTTTTATTATGAGGTAATTTGGGAACGCAAACTGGTTTATATTTTATTCTGATTCGACATTGAACTTAGTACAAGGTTATGAAGGAAAAAATGTTGATAAAACAACTGGTTTCAAAGAATATTTGAAGTTTTGAAACTTTAAACAGTAATTAATTGATCTAACTCTATGAAATCAAGATTCTAATTATATCTTTTATATAATATAGTCGTAGCTAAGTAACTATTACAATTATCAATCATCGAAATTTCAAGAGCTAGTATTGTCCAAAAAAATATACAATCTTAAACAAGTAGCGTGTACTATTTAATTTATCAATTAACAGTAATGTATCCAAACGTCGAGATAGACTGCAATGCTGGTGTTGACATTATCTTTAAAAAACCTACACATCTTCATTCATAAAACTCAAAATGGCCACTATTGAATCTACCAATCGTAGCAATTAACACTAAAACGCGAAGTTTTCGATTTTCAAATTCAATATCTTTGTATTCCAAATGAGTCAGGATGTACCTACCTGGTGAACTCAAGTTCCGAGACAACTCTGTTCTCGGAACAAATCTGACATTCTCGACCACCTTACTTATGAATGAGCTGCGTCATCAATGAGTCATGGCCTTACTACTTTTACGTTCGCTGTTTTTTTTTTGGAGTATTTTATTTAAGATTGAAACCTGTTCCTGTATTTAGTCTCGAAAGGTAGGTATAATTTGTTTCGGACAAGTTATCATGTAGATACTTACTTGTCACCAGGCATTCTCGTACTTTTTTAGAGTTTTACCCTCAGTAGAAGGAAGAACTTGAAAGTCTCCGAAGGACCCATGTTGATGCATTGTGTATGATTGTACTTATGATCTTCTAAAACAACTTTTATTAAAACCTCATTGGGGACCAATCCGAACGAAGAACTAAGGGAATCCCTAGTAAAAACCACAAAGCAGAAATACCAATTTGCACGTCTTTTAACATCCTTTTTAATTAACTGTTCAACATTTAATTAAGCTGCATTATTGCACCCGTTATACTCCGTTTTAAATCAGCTCTCATTTAAATGCTAAATTAAACCGGATGAGATACAATCTGTCACAATAGCTCAGTCTCATTGAAATCTGTGCCATTGTGTGGCTTACTGGCATAAAATGATTGTGCTGGTATGCCACTGACATTTTATGACGTTAGTGGAGCAATAGGGATGGGTGGCAACGTCAGAATTACGTCACTAGGTTAGTTTTGTTTGCCCACGTCTCTCAGTTAGCGGAATATTCATTCGTCGAAAATTTAGTCGACAGTTTGCTATGTTACGGTATTGCCACTATAGAGGTCAAAATATGGAACATTTTGCTTATTAAAGAGGCATAGTTGCTGTTAAATTAAATTTCTGTGGATAAAGGATTAATGCTGCTGCTGCAGCAGGTAATAGAAATAAGGAGAGGAATAAGCTTTATGAAAGGGACTTGGAAGGAACAGACCTTCCGACGACGACTTCCAAATTTGTTTTGCTTAGTATTATTTAAAAAAGCAGTAAAGATTTTAGTTAGCATTTCAAGACTAATCACCTATTACTCAGTAGTGGGACTGGACAACAAAAAAATCTGCAGATCAGCCGAATTGGAAGAAACCGTCACCATAGTAGCCGATGCGTAGCAAAAACATTAGTAGGTTAACACCAAAAAACAAAGAAACGCAACGGTAGAAATGGAAACAATAACGACATTCTCAATAGTTTTTTTTTTTCTGTAATACGTAAATAATGATAGTTTGATCACCGGAGGTGTCAATACATACCTCGGACAGGAAGTGTTGCCAATTGCTTTTCAATTCGATTCATAAGAATGTGAATACATTATACCATTAGTTCAACATAACTTTCATTTCTTGAGGCCTACATTTATTTATAACTTTATTAGGGCTCTGAAATCCGTAGTGTTTGTTTTTTAATTGTCTAATAGCACAGAGATAATGGCTCCGTAGAATTGGTCTTAATGATCTTTGTTTTTTTACTGCTGTCCGAAGCTTCTAATGCCCTTACAGCGAAACGAGGTGAACGCACTTTGTAACTAAACTAAAAACCTTGTTCTTGATTCTTGAAGTCGTACAATGTCTGTGTCACTGGCTTTTAACAATTAATGTTCTAGTCATCGTGCTGTAGGAATTTTATACTTAAGTAAGTTTTGAGAAGAACTACCTAAGTGATAAAAAGTATGTCTACTAACACGGCACATTATTATACTTAATCTCTATTTATTTCTTTCACTAAGTACTTTGCTTGTTTTTTAACCGAAAATTTGTTTCTTAACCGCAATTCGTTTTTTTTGTGCAGAATCTATGAGAATATACAAAAAAGTCTTGAGTTCTGACTTATTGACTGGCTTATCAATGCCGATCCCAAACGTACCAACCCTATCTATGATGCAGAAAGCTAAAAATTTTACAAGATAATTTGAGATAGGAATAAGGTTATTTCCAATTCGATATACCACTAAAGCAATTGAAGTCGCATCTTATTCTAGGAAAATGGAATTGACGTACCGTGTTCAGCAAATAAAGATTTGATTGATTGATTGATTATTTGATATTGCTATTCCATACTGTAGTAAGCCAGCTAAGTACCTCAAAAGAAATAATAACAAAAGAAGTACACATTGACACAAGAAACGTTACACGGGTTACACCTCACTTAAGGCGTTAGATTTAGCATAAGTGGTCATGGGTGTTGTATGTATAGTTGTCACTTTGTCACGTTGGCAACCTCAATATGTCATGACAATTTCATGCCACTGACTTGGGCAGTCACGACTGCGTGGCTCATGTGTTGCATAATTGAAGAAGTTGCTGCTAATGCTAAATATTATAAGGCAGCTGCTAGTTTCTTTGTTTTCACTTCATTGCATTCTTAGGAGGTACATGAAAGTTAAAGAACATTCTTGAGAATATAGCAACTTATACATACACGTATGTGAAGATTTCCTCAAGAGAATGGATGATCTCCGGCCACAGTAGACGTAGGCCTGCGGACAGCAAGCTCACCGTCAGGTAAGGACCAGGCCCGGATTGGCGGCGCGTCGTGTTCCACGCGCGCCGCAAAGCGCAGTACATTGACGGAGCTCGACATAGCCTTTACCTGCCGGGGTTGTGGGAATGTTCTAACGAAATACTGCGACGCTGGAATGCAAGAGCAACTGAAGGAGCAGGGTAGGCTTTTGTCAGTAAAATTCTCACACTCCCTTCCTCTCTATCCACAGCTGGAGTCATTTGATGATTTTCCAACAGAAGAATAGACGTTGTAATTATGATTATTACGATGTTGAATTTTTTTCTTTCTTCTGGAATCTTCGCTTGTCGTCCTATTTCTTTCAAAATATCGTGTCATTCTATGCTGAAATGGAACGAGAAGTTTCACGATACGCATACCTTTTATTAATGTGCCAGCTCTAAAATATTTTGTTAGATTTAGGTAGTTTGTATCTAACAACTATGTGCTTTCTTTGAGTAAATAAAATATACTATTGTTTTCTACGGTTTCTTCTTTAGCATGGACTTCAATCCTACATGTCCTCTTAAATTTTTACCTTCATCATCCTTCTCTCAATTCTAAGTTTCGAAAGTAACCATTATTTTTGCTTCCTTTCGGCAGTTATCTCTCGGTTACTAGAATTACAAAATCCCCTCATACCTCTCGATACCCGATAACAGATCTTTATTCATTATTCGATTAACGCTCTCAACTCATGCTCGCTATGGGTTCGCAAAAACTACACAAGTCTCCATGGATTTCTTACTTACATAAGTCACGAAATACGCACCCACGGCACGGTATTGTACAATTGTTTGTAATGATTACATAATAGCGCGGTTTACATCGATAATTGAACTAATAAAGCTATTCGTTAATCGTCTGGTAACATCGGATCACGCAATGGACAGGTCTTTAAGAAATTAAATCACGATAAGGATAACGATCGTGTTTTGTTTTCATTTGCATATCGCAAACTGATTTGCATGATTGGACTGTGTGTTTCTTTTGTTGTCTACCTGTTTTCTTGTAATTGGGAACAGGGCTATTAGCGATTTTAGGGATCCGTACGAAACAGCTTAAAAATCACTTTTCATTACTGAAGGTCTGTTGCATTCGAAAAGAATCGCCACGTTCCAACCGTGATTTAAAGAGCTTCAATCCTAGAACCCATAAATTAGCAGCACAAACACCCTTGAAATTCAGCCACTAATTACTAGAACCAAATCAACTCAAACTGTAAACCATATAGCTACTTCCTCGTATCCAAGTACTTGTAGAAACAATACAAGTTGTACGTAACGCAGTGGCGACCATCCTCATACTACGTGATTTGACTCCACACTGACTCATTCGGGATTCTAAAATGGCCGACTGTCCTTTTCGAATGTGTTTTGTTTTAGAGA